>CM043928.1:0-78323 GCA_024047395.1 Fusarium circinatum
CTAAGCGACTTGACAGCGTCTAGATACAATGGAGTATCGAGAAGCTGTATGAACTTTTCAGCATTTAGTAAAAACTGGTTAACTTCTTCGAAGTAAGGTTGAGTCGATAAATGATGATGTTTTGAATCTTGCTTACTGAGCTAAGCAGGTTCGGGAGTGACTCAGCATTACCTTCGGTCTCAAATGTCTTATGGTTCTGGAACAAGTCTATCCAGGTTTGTAGCGAGATCGCCTCGGCGCAGCTATGGTCCCATTTGTCCAGTGTTTGTTTCATTTCTCGTTGTCCAAACGAGAAGCATGCGTGCTCTAGTATTAACTGTAGCTGCAACATGAGTCTCTGTCGTGGCCTGGGGGGAAGGCGACAATCCCGGAGAGTCTGGCCAGGTCGGCCGTTTGGCAATACGCCTGCTATAAGAAGGAAGTGCATTAGCATATTTCCGGCTCACCTAAGTCGAGAAAATAGTGATTACCTCCAGAGTCGCCAGCTTCCTCATTCGATTTGTTACATTCGCCATGAAGCGGCTCCATCTCTTTTGTAGACGAATATCCAGTTGCTGATTCTTGGCCTTCTTCATGGTTTGATACCTGTTCCTCTGGAAAGAGGTCGGGAAATCGTCGTTTTGCGACATCAGTAGATGTGAACACCCCTTCATCTAGCATGCCTTTAAGTGACGTTACAATAGGTGCAGTGCCATATTCAATTGACTAGTCTTTTGGCATTCTGGCAAATGCTCGTTGGCCCTTCTGGCGCTTTTTTATGACCAACTTTAATGGACTGTTCCCCTGGTTCTTGTGCTGCAATCCTCATCAGCGAGGGAGAGTTTTTGAAAGCAGCATAGACCATTTGGTCGTCAGGAAGGGCCGCTTGCTCGTCGCGTTCCCCAGCCGTTGCTTCCTCCAGATGGCAGCTTGGGCAGATCACTGTTGTGCCAGGATCATCTTCACTCTCGCAAGCTTCCTTTGCTTTGGTACATTGACAACTGTCAGTAGTCAACGCATTAGATGGCGCCATGATCTGGTATGGATGAGTTTGCAATAGATATAGTTATGATAGGCTTTAAAGAGCGGTCAAGAAGGTTGGTAAGAGAATAATGGATTTGGCTGCTGGTCATTGATTATGACAGCACTATATGTCTCACGTTAGAGCCAATCAAATTCGCTAGGTTGAGTCTGCTCTTATTACACGAGGCTAGGGCAGGACATTCTCAGACGGAATGTAAACCGGAATAATTTACGCTTCCGAGACATACTGTCGGCCATCTAGTTCTCCTTTCACTTCTAATCATAATGAGATAAGATTTTCCGCGCTCCTCGTGGCGTCCTTTCCAACTTACTAGAACATCTCCTTATTAAGGTATTCTGAGCCCGCCTTAAATAACAGCTGTGCAGAGAACTTCTTTATCCAGTTCTTGGCTCGTAGTATCTCTATTGTCTGCTTGACGTAGAGAGGCAAGGCATTATAAGACTTATTTTATTCAGACCGCAAAGTATATCCTGCATCTTGCCAAAATTCCAATAGCTACCAGAATAAAATCAAGCACCATAGAAATTGTTGCCCCTTTCCCAGCCTACCAATCTGACGTTATTCCCATCTATGCCAGTCCTATCATAGCATAGTTCGCGAGCTTCAACTAGCTCACTAATTAGTATACATCTCTGAGAAAAGCCTTGGCATATCTTGCGGGATCGGTATGAGTAGTGTAGGAACACATGCTTCAACGCACTGGGCATAGAGTCCGCTGCACAGAAGAATGCTTGCTCCCATTGAGGGAGGGCCACTACTCCCAAGGCATGCTATGAAGCCAGCGGTACAGCCACTCTCGCAAGCCACCAGTAAGACTGGGCCTGCCATGGCTGCAGGAAAGAAAAGCAAGAGAGGCCGCATTACTTAGTGACAATATGTTCAGAGATGCAAAGGTGTACAGCAGCCTCGCAGTCGTTTCTCGATTTTTCATGTAAAACGGGTCTCACACAACGACGATGTGAGAGCACGCTTGGGTAGATTTGTGTTAGACAAGATCTATCAGAAACGGCCGGTCAGGAAAGGTCATTATATAGAGCATCCTGCTGCATTAATGTCATGCTCGACTGTTTGAGCATTGTCACGTTTATGCGTCTCGCAGTATGCAGTGGCCGACAGCCATGCATGATGGATGGTCAGCTCCATGACACCCAAGCCTGCTGTAACCAATGAAGACAGCATTGCCTTAGTCTGATCGCAGCCAAAATATCAGGCTCTGAACACTCACATCCCCTCCCGGCCAATGGCATTCTGTAACTTCCAGCATTTTAGCGGGTCCCTCCTCAGACTAATGCAGTCGAATTTTGATTAGCCAATCATCGAAACTGGATTGCTGGCCAGGCATGATAAGTAGCGACGAGCAGCAGACATGGCAGATTGTGGTTGGTAGTCTTCGTCCTCCTACCGCAATTGATTGGGCGATGATATCGTATCCATCAATGCCTCATTGTTCATGTATGAAGCAGGCTTTCGAAGCATGATGTGCGCTTACTGTTCTATATAATATCTTCTTAAGTCTACCTGCCCGTTCAATATCAACCTCGCCTAAGCGGTTACTTCTCATCAACAACTTAGCTGTGCTCCCAATATTGGCATTAAAAACACTTACGAACCTTTTAACCTATTTTATTTTAAAGTATGGCTTATCAGGAGTACAGCAACGCTGAGTGGGACTGTAAGCGGCCTGTCATTGAAGATCTTTTAGTTAAAAAAATGACATACAAGGATATCACTACCTTGCTAAACCGCGATGGGTTTAGAGTTAAGTATGTTATAGCTTTCTTGAAGCATTACGAGGACTAACTAGGCAACAGACCAAGATGGATCCAGCATAGAGTGACCGAAAGATGGGGAGGGGGAAAGAATTTCACGAAGAAGCGCACCATGCGATATCTCCAGTCAGATGCCTACGACGCGCCTGCCCTGGACTTCCAGTCTTGGCTCAGGTTAACAAGGGCCGCTCATCATAATGGCATCAATATGCCCGATTCTCACCGCTATCGCCTGAATATCGTTGGCGACCAGTACTTGGCCCCGTCTCCACTGCATACCTACCATGAAGAGCTCTTCTCTGCTGTCTCAAAGTATGTAAATGGAGCCTTTGACAACCGGATCTGGAGCACTGAGACATTTTCTAATCAACTCGCACACGATTTTATGAGATGGACATATGATGATCCCCCTAGCATCTTCAGGGTGTTCGGGTACCTGATGTGCGCGACCGTGTGCAGCCAGCTGAAGATGCACTGCGAGGCACAGTTACTGCTAAAAACTGGGTTCAGGGAACTGCCAGTCTGCATTAACGACCAATCACCCGCAACCCTTCCTGTATTCATCGTTCTGTTGAGGTTCTTCCAAGATCGCATGCCCACAGAGACAGAGAGGTTGCTATATAACTGCAGCTCCATTGTCGAGGAGGCTCACCCATTTGGAGACGTACTTTGCCGTATCCACGATGCAGAGCATCAGGGCGCAAAGACGGACTCTGGCGCAAGCGCAAACTTGCTTCACGATGTTGCAGCTATATTCTACAGCAAGTTAAGAGGTCGACTAGGAAGCGACAAAATGGGCTATGTTTTCTTACAACCTCTGCACCAGGGCGGAACGAAGGAAAAATTTGAGATCTTTAAATGGAAGGACCCTGATATCATCCAGAAGGAAGATACGAACTTTTTCAATTCTGATGCAAATATCCAACGCTATATCGTTCTGGCTACTGAGAAGTTTGGATACCGAGAGCTATTGCAGATCGAAAGAACGCTAAGGCAGCAGAAAAGTCATGCTGAAACGAGCGAGATTCGCGAGATGATAGAAAAGCATTTGGAATCCCTTCGGCGACCGATCCAAAGGATAGGGTTTCGAGACCATTACAAGGACATGACCAGGTTTAAGGAACATTGGAAGCAAACGACAACCGGCTGGGAGATGACACAGGTCACACAAGGCCCTAACCATATTATGGACATGTTACAGGGCATGAAGAGGTTTGAGGACTTTAAAGACCAAGATGAAGTTTCGTCCATTAAGAAACACTTATATACTGTCTTCCTAGGGTTAGCGGCAGACCTAGGGGAGCAGGAGAACTATGAGATGGCCCAAGACGGAATTCTTCATTTGGCATGGCATGAAATTTGAGAAAGTAGTTTGCTAGCTTATTAAATACTATTGATATTATATGTAGCTTACTAAAATCCTTTAAATTTATAGGACTGCATTGCGATGGTTTAGTATTATTGCTTCTACTCGCTTATATCTGACTAGCAAGTGTGACAATATAATCTCGTATTAAAATGCGTTATCAGAGGTCCTTGAGCGGGACATCAGTGTCGGTGATGCTTCTTTTAATGCGATATTGTAGTACTAAATAGAAGCGTGAGCAAGCGAGAGGCTAGTGGAAGCAGCCCCCGTTGAGCCACAGCTCTATATACGTTGCAGATTCTTAAGCGCAGGCTAGAGCACAAGACAGTTGTAGAGATCAACCAATCCATTCGTTTCTCTCCGTATCGTAGCGTCGATCCAGACAATACCTCGCCCGGATGACAGAAAAGCTTCTAGTTAATAGCTAGATGGACTCTCGGCTAGTAACCAAAACAATTTGAGTAGCCGTGGACATCGTAACCCTCTCATCTCATCCATCTCCTCCAACCATCTTTGGATGTGCTCTGGCCCATTTTCTCTCAAGCCCTCCCAATCTTGCCATCCCATCATATGTAACACTGTACCGCCAAGCTGGCTCACGCCGCCGTCATTCCCCCTTCCGTGATATACGATACATGATGTTACGAATCGCTGTATAGTTTTGACCCAGGTGCACTGTACTTCGTCATATAAAATGTTCTCCTTTTCTAGCGCCTCTACTTCACTACCATATTTTAAATCCATTTTCTCGCGATACGCCGTTCGTAAACATAGCATGATCGGGAATCGACAATGGGTACATCGAGCTCCCGGTCCACCACCACGCGCTTGATACTTTCGAAACATCTCGAGCCAAGGGCGCGCTTCGCTGGCTTCATCGCGATGTGAACAGCGTTTGAGCTTATGCGTATCCACAATCGGACTCCATTCGTAGAAAGCGCAAAGGGGACATCCTACATTCCGAGCGCGAACAAGACTGCGGATGCGAGAAATGAGGGGGTGTTGAGATGTGTAAGCACTCTGATCTTGTTCAAATGGAAAATACTCCATTATTGTGGTAAGTTCGGCGCGGATGGGTTCCGACTGAAACAGCCTCGGGGTGCCGGTAGTGACCAGGTTTTGGCCATTATCCTCGCGACCCCTCAGAGTTGATGTGGACTCCTCGTATTTCTTGTTTGCTCGCTTCAGTAGCGATCGTGGCGGGCTTGAAGACCACTCGATGGCCGATCCTTCACTCTGCGTGTTGGGTGGTGTAAGACGCCGCCTACTTCCAGATCTTTCCTCCAGGGACTGAGAAGGAAGAAATGAAGATGGAAGGGCGCGCTTACCGCCGTTGTTTTCTACCATAGTGAAAGCGTAGAAGGGCGTTATGTGGAATGTATAGGTCGTCTACCAGCTGTTAAGTGCAAGAAAGGGTTTCTGAAAGATGTGGGAAAATTGGGTGGCAGGAGATGGGATAAGGGCCCCACATTTCTGCCCAGCCACTTGTTCTTTCTTGCTTTTGCGGCGGCACGCGTTTCCTGGACTATGCATACCCTTATCTGGAATACTACACTAAAACATACGATTAATAGATGACTGCTAGCTGAGATACGGCTAGTAACCATATCAACTGCTCTAGATCGGTAAGGATTAAGTACTTTTATTACGGAGGAATAGGCCCATAGATGCTTAGCCATTATCGGTTATTTTTAGATATGCAGCTATTTGCAAGCCTTGCTAACATGTCATGTTCAGGGGAATTTGCCGGCAGGCTTCAGGTTAAGATTTTTTGTCCTGCATACAAAGGTATAGGGGGTTGCGCGGCGTCGTTCGTTATCCAGTCTCTGCATAAACACCTTCGAGCCCTTGAAGAGCATCCCTTTTTGACAAACGATGGAATCCTTAGTACAACAAGCTAAATGTGAAACTAAATGCATGACCCCAAAGTAAGGGCCGAGTTCATATCCAGTCGCACGAAGCTAGTGGTGATATATAACACTGCATTCACTCTCTCATTACTTCTAACGTACATATAGAGTAACCTTATCTCCTATCCGACACCCACGGCCATCACAGGTCATCTCCAGATAGAGGTAAATGTAGATATCTACGGATCTGCTTGATAGAATAGATGATATGAGACGGATATGTGTTCTGTTGTGGATGGGTATTCGGATCCTGGTTTAACACGATGGCTGCAACGGTGTCCGTCAGCTTGGCATCATCAGGAATGGTTATACACGGCTTGATGATATGTGTGCAGAGAACTGTGCGGCTGCCGTTCTTGGCAGTCACAGACATGACGCCGTTAATCTTGTCGGGGTTGGGGAAACAGAGTACCTGCTGGCAGAAGCGGTAATATAGCACGCAGAGGAACCGTTGTGCCGTGATGAACGGACTACGGCTGAGCTGCTCGAACGCCTTGATGGCCCTCTTAGCCTCCACGCGGAAATGCTGGCTTTCAAGATGTTCACGGCTAATGTCACTATCGGCGAGGGTCCATGCCCAGGCAAAATAGGTCGAAACGTGCTTAATGAAGAAACGGTGGTTCCCCGGAGGATTGCAGTCTCTGCCCTGTACGTTTCTGGACTCAGCACGGACGCCAGCCAGGGTAAACTCGAACACGTCCATGTCCGGCACTCTATTCCTTCTGCCCTTCGCCGGGAAGAGAGCCAGGTACGCCGCTTTCTTATAGCTGCGAATCAGGAGCTGCGAGAGAATCCCAAGCACATCTTCGGCCTGCACCCGCGTGCGGATGTCCTTACTGATGGCGAGGCTAATTACCTGGTCGATAAGGTGTCTAGACTGCCGCAGCGATGCCTCTTCTAGCCAGTGTGCCTTGATGACGAGCTGTGGCACCTGAAGCAGGTCCGTGGCCCAGTCGTGGAGCCGGAGCTCATGCCAGTCCACTACGTCTTTCGGGAAGAAGGAAAATCCCCGCTGCTCCCTAGAGCGGGTCATGTCAAGACCGATCTTGCCCCCGGCAGCGGCCGCAAGCGGCGCAGACAATATCCTAGCTAGTGCGTGCGGCTGATGGTTGATGAGATGCCGGAGAGCAAGCGTCACGATGGCATAGAGCGATGCAGCTGACTGCGGCGTAGATGGGTCTCGCGCCCAGTACGACATGATGTAGTCCATGAGCCGCAGATGCTTGTCAATGTTCTGTCGTACAAACGCGTTAAAGTCTCCAGCTTGAAGCATGTAGAAGGCATTCCGATCCGGTGTCACGGCAACGGCACCTGGCTCATCAGGCAGCCGGTTTGCCCGCTTGATCAGTTGCCACCAGGCCTCCTCTGCCGGCCGCAACTGAGCCGCGAGTGCTGTCGTGATGCGCAGCTCCACCCGCCAGCCGTACCCCCGTGACGGGTCCTCGAGGTTACTAGCCATGCGCTGGATTGACTGCGATAGTGCCCGTTCCGCGTCCTGGCGGCTAGCCTTGATGTTACCCGTTCGGGCCACTGCCGCCCAGGCCTCATCGCTGTGCGCGAGATTGAAGATGTTGGGGTGTGAGAAGGCCCAGATGGCGGCCACGTTGAAGTTCCCCTCCTCTACGGTGTAGGATTGTACATACGAGACGCCGCGCCTAAAGATAGGACTAGTTCTCCTGGGCTCTGAAGTGATGGAGATGGAGTCTCGCAGCATGTGTACAGGATACTCTGTTGTGGTGGCGCGCGGGATCCGGGGAGGCTTCCAACCGTCTCCTGCAGCCTGCTCCTCCTCCCTTCCCCTTCCGCTTGGAGCTTGCCAGTCGTCTTCTCCAAGGCCATAATTTTCACCTTCCCCTTCCTCATCTTCCTGGCTACTATCGGCATCGTCATCCCAGTCATTCTCAGCCTCGTCTTCCACCCGCAGGGCTGTCCTTCCAAGCAGAGCCTCCCCAGACTGTCCATAGAGGAAACGCAAGGTGTTGTGCTGGCAGCACCGCCGAGCCAGAAGGGTATGCCCACTTCTCGTGGGCAGGAGCTCGGATGCGACGTCGACAAACTGGGTTTGCCCCTGCGGCGCCGGTTCTGTACTGTTGTTGCCATAAGCAGGGTTGCCACTGCGAATGCTGGCTGCCGGCTCCTGCTCGAGGCTGACGACGCCACATTGGGCGCGGAAGTCTCCTAGCACCCCCGCTATGCTACTGCCGGAGGATTGATACCACAGCTTGGTGTCCTTATAGCTGCAGAGGAAGATAGCATCGCCAAACTGCCACAGCCTACTGGCATCTTCTGTCTCCCGCAGGCCCCCGCCGTCGCCGGGTCGGAGCCCATCAGCTGCCATGTCGCGCTCCGCACGATCGAGTGCCTCCTGCATGACGCTCCATAACCTGGGGAGGTTCTTCTCGCTATATGGCACCTCAAAGGCTGCCCCGCGTACAGCCGCCGAGCCCGACGACTCCCTGGCGATGCACGATGCTGCCTGGACGGAGTCATAGCTTCCAGGCAAGTGGTGCACAAAGTGCGGTCCAATCTTCTCGATGCTTGGCCTGATGAAGCCGTCGAAGAACAGCCGATTCTGTTCCTCTCGCAGTGGTACTGGGCCCTTCTTCCGGCGCTTCTCGTCGTAGAGCCGCGGGAAGAACATGTAGACCGTTCGTGGCCTTTGGTGAGCAAGCACGGTGTGCGGGATCTGGTAGATCGGGACCTGCTTGATCTTGTCTCCCACCCGTATTGGCACACGGACGTGAATGGATTTGGAGAGGAGGAGACTTGGCTGGGCTGTTATGCATATGTTCAACGGCCCTCTCAGGCTGCGCGGGTCTTTCGTGACATGTAGGAAGCTGTCGATGTCGTGAACGGCGGGCGCCAGCTTCCGCTGCGGCACGTCGTCTTGGTGCAGGCAGACCTCGGCATCTGACCATTCTTTGTCTTCGTGCCAACCCGCAAATTGGGCCTCGAGCCGGCTGGCTGGAGGCAGCTGGTCGCGACGGAGGCCCGTGACTGAAGCATCAAGGGGTCGGACGGTCCGGTCGAGGCCGAACTGCCGTGACTGTTCCTCTCGCTCAGCGAAGGACGACCCACTGACTCTGGCGCTGGACCCAGCCCACGTCTCACGGAGGTGTAGATGGCGGCGGCAAGTTGCGAGGTGTGATGCGTCCTGGTTCTTGTGTTGATCCGCCGGACATGACACAAGACCAGCAGTGAGGATATAGACGATACGCCGAGCCAGTTTCTCCCCTTCGTCCAACTCTTCCTCTTCAACCCAGTTATATATTTCCTCGCGTGTAGGCAGTTCCGTAGCAATGGGGTCTGCTCGCTCTTCGTCATGTGTCTCGTTTAGAGGATGCTCGCTTCGGGTGACACTATTTTCGCGTCGTTCATCATTTGCCCTGTTTATCATGTCATCTAGGGCTGATGGTCAGCAGGCTGATTGTACTGTGTAGAGATTGAGTATTTGACCTGGGTAAGACTCATGACTACGTGGAGGTGTTGAACGCATTTGCCATGACCCGTCATCCTCATTGGCTGAATCCATCTGCATATCGGGGCCGAATGCTGGCGACTGGTCATTTAGCGACATGTCGCCGTCCGGGGCAGCTATTTCTGTCATGCCATCATCTATTGAGTCTAGATCAAATTGACTTCATGTTAGTTTTAGCATGTCAAGGTTCGTGTCTGACAAACCGCACCTGATATGTAGTCTTTTCCACCGTAGTGCTGCCTAACTGGAGATCTAGACGAGGGCCGCTCGTCCAAATGCCTCCCTCGTCGCGACCTGACATTGCCGGAGGACCCATCGATCGATGGTGACACATTCAGCCTTACAGATGATGATGATAATGGCTCGGGGAACGCAGTACCTGCTACGACGGGGCCTTCGGTGTTGCTGGTGGCAGAGGAGAAATCCGAACGCAGCGTGCCAGAGCTTGCTTCTCTTGGAGACGTTCTTCTTTCGGAAGCTAAGGGTAGAGGCGAACTTGACTGTAGGTATCGCAGGATGGTGTCTTGAGGTCGGGTTGCACGGAAGCCGGACGCGGACGAGCGGGAGGAAGAAACACCTCTTCCCTTGCGACCTTTGGACTTAGATCGCGTTCTTGACGTCCCTTTGGCTTTCTGGTGCTCTGGAGCCATGATTAAGATGGTGATTTGGATTCTTGACATGTAGTAATGGCTGTTGTCCTAGTTTAGAATATCCCCTGGGCTTTGCCATAAAGATGTAATGCGCTAAGTCTAGGGTAGTTAATAGTAAAAGACACTCGTAAATGACAGATGCCTTAAACATCCCTTTAAAGTTCCGTGTACTGTAGTATTAAGTTTGTTTATTAAATTGGATGCAATTGGAGTAATTTACTTTTACGCTTATGATGTCTAGCATGCTATCACATGTGTGATAAGCAGTTGGTTCCGACAAGGAGACCAATTGAAACCGTTTGAGCAGGGGCTGCGGCACAACGTACCCCGGCAGCTCTGGGAGATTACGAGTACACTCATCGCTTCATTTTAAACCCCTTTCCTCCCTCATCTACAACAGGAGGAAGGAGGAGGCCATGGAAAGAAGCCACAATCATCAAGAGGCAGACCAGCGATATGCCACCAACAGGCAGAAAAAGGACAATAGTTCCAGCCTCTGCCATTACAGCAGAGCCTACTACTAAACGTGTCCGCTTGCCCAACTACGCCGGAGACTCTTTAAACACACCCAAATCTCAACCCGGAAGGCTCGGATCGTCCACCCGCCACGCACTGGACGGCAGAGGCGCCGCGGCTCCCAGACGTGACAAGGGTTCGCCAGTGTTTTCGGACACGGGCTTATTCGTTGCCGATGACCTTGACGCGTCAGGGGCTAAGTCAAGCCAGCCTGTCTCGCGGAAGACACTTCGCTCCGGACAAGATCCTGACGCCGATGTGCACAGTAGTCTGCCATCCAGCTTCCTTCCGGATTCCACCTCCCACGCCATCCCAAGTACAGACACTGCTGGCTTATTGACACAACATACATTGCCGCCATCCGAGGCGCCGGATGAGCAGAGTCTCACTGACCTGCCCGAGACCCTCTCCAGATACGAGAGGAAGCTTAAGAAGTTTTTCGACCAGTGGCACGCATCTCTCGTTAAGAAGGGTATATCGGAGCATCGAGCCTACGAGCTTGCCAAGCGCTGTATTCAAGCCAGTGATGAAGAAGGCGACTCAGAGACAGACAGCCATAACGTGCGTCGCGTAGAGAAGCCACGCTTTCCTCCAGGTACGCTCTTGAAAGGCACCCAGCTCTTCCAGGCATCCACCCAAGTCTTGCCGCATGTGCTGAACAATCATGGAGACGACAACGAAGACAGCGGCATACCCTCACGACCATCTGCAAACCCTGTTCCCACGCAGGTCCCTCAGACCGATGATGAACCCATCGTGATACGGCTTGGCACAGGTGCGCGAGCACCGAAGCAGGGACTCGGCGGAGATGACAAGCCAGTTACCCTGGTAGAGGCTTTGCAAGCCAAGAACCGACTCAGGAACCATTTCGAGGAGGGATATAAGGCTTTCGACACCCTGGCTGTTGCTCGGAAGCTACAGGAAAGGGACTTTGGAGGCAGGTTGTCCTCTCAAGAGATCTGCGTCATAGGTCTCGCCGTTCTACATGAGGTATTCGGTGACCGAGGTCAGAAACGGCTCGCTGATGCACTGACCTATCTTTATGGCCGCCACCCGCGGCGTCACCTCGCTGACCTCGATCGGAACGCGGGCAGGGTGGCAGACGAGATACGCCAGGGTGGGCAGGCGACACTATCTAGCTTCACCCTACGTTGGGCTCAGGCCGTTCAGCATGACAGCCCCAACATGTTGACGATCGACGATATTCGACTGATCGACATGAAGGTGTCCCTCGTCCGCGAATGGGATCGCTGGTCGAACCCGGCCGCGACAGAATCCAATAAAGACATTGAAGACTTCCTCGTCAAGAACGGAATAGACACCAACGCGGGGCTGGCTCTTTCAACGAGAATAGCCAAGTATCTCAGCAGGAAGCTCGGTATTCCCGAAGGCACCTTGGCCAAAAAGATTTATGCCTGGCGACCGCTGGCAGTGATGGCAGACGTATTTGGCGCTGGTATTTACGTCTTTGTCTCTAGGAGCCTCTTTACGTGCTATAATAAGATTCGTCCAACTGATGGCATTAAAAAGGAGGATAAGTTCCGTACCATGGCGCTTGCTGTTGCAGACGAGATCCCTGACCTTCTGGGAATTTGCGAGGCATCATACGCGCATGTCGTTCAGCCCGTCCTGGAGTCCCTCCTTGCTGGCAATAACATGCAAGATCTTTCCAGGGACTTAAGAGTTCCTGGGGTTCAGATGGCTACAGACGGCGATCTACACAGCTTGCGAAAAACGTCCATTCCAGAACTGCTCGGTGTTTGTATATCTCCACGAGGTTTTGTAGAGGAGTTAGATGGCGTGACAGAAGACAATACTGAAGCTGAGACGACACTGATCCGCCAACAGTCTATTGTCCGCGGACATCATGATGAAAACGGCAAAGATAGTACTGGTGACGAGGACAATGACGATGATGAAAGTGGGGAGGAAGATGATGAGAATTATAATTGACACGAATCAAGACTTCGAGAAGAGACTCTGATGTTTGACAGGAGTGGGACTCGATCACATATGCGATAGGGACTGGGGTCTGTATTACCTGTAAGTTTAGAAGAATGTGAAAGTGGGGCCTGGATCACATATGTGATAGTGGGGACCCAATTATCTCAGATGTATAGACAAACCCAACCCTAACACCTCAGTATAAAAGTCTAGGGCCTTTTCCTTTATCCTAAAAGGGCTTTTATAAAGGCAGCGGGCAGTATAATAAGTTATAGTATAGCTAGAATAGATAGCTAGATCCCTATTATACTCTAGAGGTAAAGATTAAGTATATACTATATAATATTAGTCCTATTAAGTAATAGCTAGTGCTCTTTATACTATAAAGGGGTTTATTATATTTGCCTAAGTATTGCTTTAGTGCTAGGTAACTTCTAGAAAATATATCCTTTAAGGAGCTAATAGCTATATATAGACTCTAGAACTATATAGCTATTACTTAGAGTTAAAGTATATAATTATTAATATAGATTATTAGTCTTAAAATAGAATAAATTAAATCTTATTTTTCTTTTCTTTCTTTAGCTATAACTAAAGTAGACTTTATTAAGGCTAAGGGCTAGTATATAATTAGAATACCCTGACCTGTAAGGGACCAGGTAGAGGCTTAAGCTTTACTAAGAGAAAATTATAATAACTAGTTATATATAACTAAACCTACTTTGCCTTTCTATAGTTAGCTATTATATAAGTTTTAGGTAAATATAGGCAACTTTTGCCTTATTTACTTTATACTGTTAGTTACTATTTAGATATTAGTTATTAGTTCTGTAACCCCTGCTATAAACCTTTAGTAGGCTAATATTCCTAAACTCTTACTAAAGTTTAGCTAATAAAAGTACTTTTTTAAAGCCTAGATCTACTATATATCTAAACTAATAACCTTTTATAACTACCTGCATACCTCTATTAGCCTAGCCTGGATATACTAGTTAAGGTAAAAGTAAAGTATAGCACTAATAGCTTAAGCTAAAGGTTACTTACTTAGGTAGTTAAAAGTAAAAGATAAGGAGAAGAACTAATAGCTTTATTTTAATTTAAAAAGCAAGAGCTAATAGAACGCTAGTACCTAATTAAATACCTTATCTCTAGGGCTAGGTTTACTAAAGACTATCTTACTAGCTTAGCAAGGCATATCTAGTAGCCTACTAATATAGCCTGTTTCTTTTTAGTAACTAGCCTTAGCTAATAAGGTTATATTACTGTAATATTAGGTAAATAGTATTATATTAAATCGATCCTTTATATCCTGGCCTAATGTATTAAGCAGGCTAATATTATTACGTAACTGCCTATCTAATATATAGGGAAAGCCTAGGGTTATAATGCTAAAGTATATCTAAGGTAGGATTTATAATACAGTAAGGCCAGTCCTTTACTGCTAGTATCCCTTTATAAGGGCTAAATGTTTTAAGTAAATAAAGCTTAAGTAAATATAAAGTCTAGACTAAAAGCAATAGGAGCATAGCTATAAGGCTAAATGCTTTAATAATCCCTATACTATAACTAGATAAAGTTAATATGCTTAGATAAAGGTATATACTTTTATCTTAATTAATACAGAGGATCTAAAGCTAGATAGCAATATACTTACGCAGTTATACATAGTTATAATAGTATTAAGCGCCTTTATTAAAAAGACAGTCTATTACTTTTAGTAATATAAATAGCAGATTAAAGTACAGAACGTAAAAGTTATTTAAAGACTCCTAGTAATAAGAAAGATACTACTTATATATCTATTAAGTCTAATATTTATTTACTACTCTTATATAGCTACTAAAGAAAAACGCCCTTATTTCTTAGTTATTATTAGTTAACTTACTACCCTACACACCTTAACTAGAATACCTTTCTATATTATTACTATCTATACAGTCTATTCTTACTTTAATGCATAAGTCTAATAAATATATACAGTATAAAGAATTAACTAACCCTGTAATTTAAAAGCTTAGAATTATAAAATTACTAGTTATCTCTATTTTCCCTATTATAGGCCTGGTTTTTTATAGTAAAAGTTTCTTTTTTTTAATACTTATTATTATATATACTAACCTAATACAGCATTATCCCTAATAGAATATATATTTAATAGCCCTAGGTTACTTAGTATATTCCTAGTAGCAATTAACAGCTTAAGTACAGTAAAACTTTAAATTAGTTATTTTAGTAGGCCTTTTCTATTTATACCTAATATTCCTGTAAATTATTCTATTAAAAAGTTTAAGGCTAATAAATACAGAAGTATATATATCTAGAAATTACAGTTATAATTATATCCCTACCCCTTACTTAATAACTATATAGTTACTCAGTATTGCCTTAACCTCCTAGTTAGGTTAAGGGGGTAAGAGATCTTCAGTACCTAGTATATATACCCTTAAGACCGCCCTTTAGCTATAATAAAGCATCTTTTTCTATTTATAGGCCTTTACTAGTATTCTTTTTACTATTAGTATTATTCTTTTTATTACTTATATCTATATACAGTTTAGTAAAAGGAAAGTATAGAGTTAGTACTTAATTAAATAAGGCTAGCTAAAGAAGGCTTTAGTAGTATTAGTTACTATTTCTATTATTAATGCAGTATCTATAACTTAGATAGAAAATACACTGCAGTTCGCTATAGAGAAGCTAGGCGCTATTTCGCTATATATTAAGGTTAGAGGTACACTCTAGGTACTTAAGTAGCTTATATTTATATTCTCTATAACATTTTATATAGTTATAGTAAAGCAAGTTACTAAAAGGAGAAGTAAAGGGTTACCTAGAGGTAAGAAACTTATAAGCTTTCCTATACTGCTGTTGCCACTGCCTTAAAGACTATAGCCTCCTTTTCCCTTACTACTACCTCCTTTGCCTCCTTAATAATAAAGTATCTTTACTATATAGATTTTAAGATAATATTAATACACTAGGTTATATATATATAGCTAGCTACTCTATTATTTTATTAAAGACTAAATACATATCTATACTACCTTATATATAAACTAAAGTTTATTAGTTATCTTTATTATACTAGTGTTTACTTAAGACCTATTAGGCTATAAGTTCCTTATTATTTTACTTTATTATATTATTAAAAACTTAATATATTTTTAATGCCTTTATACCTCTCTAAATTACCCTTTTACCTATTTATCTCTAAACCTATTCCTTTCTTTCCTTATCTATTTACTTATCCCTATAGGAAAATCTAAGCTAACTATATAGCTCTTTACTTTTACTTAGTAAATATATCTATACCTAGGTAATAATAAATATTATAACCTTCTTATACTAGCACTTACTATTTATAACTCTTTTCTAACTACCCTTTTCCTAGTTCTCTTCCTAGCTATTATATAATTCCTTAATAAAATACAGAGCGTAATAAGTAAGCACTATAAGGTTAAATAGGGAAAATATTAAACTAACTATAAGATATAAATTATAAACTTATTAAGTTATAAAAACAAGTTAATAAACTCTAAAATTAGCTAGGTTATATATAAGCCTGCCTAGTATAGTAATAGCAAATTCCAGTAAAAATTATATAGCTTAAGATATAGTGTAATACTAAAAGAGCTATAAAGTAGCAGTATATTAATATTATAGCTAAATAAGGCCTTTCCCAGAATAAAAGGGTTAATACTGTAACTAAGCGTTCCGCTACTAGAGTTACAGGTAGTAAGGAATCTAAGCAGTACCGTTAAAACTAAGTTACTATAAAGTAAATTAAGGGCCAAGGTATAGAAAAGAGGGGTTACTAGGCTTAACTTATTATAAGATAAAGTTATAGGATAGGTTTTAAGGCTATAAATTTTAATATAGGATTAGTCTTAGGGCTATAAACCTTAGTTTAGTAATAATATTAGGGCTAATAAGTAAGATCTTAGGATTACTAATTACTATTTACTAAACTATAGTAAGTCTTTTTATATTAATTTATTATATTAGTTATTTTAGTAGTATTTTATAAAAGATTAGGAGCCTATTAACCCCCTTATAAAGCTTTACCTTCCCTAGGAGGCTTAAGTACTTAACCTAGTAATCTAGAGAGTAGTAATAAGTAATCCTAGAAATTCTCTAATTATACTTAAAATAGTCTTAAGGACTCTCTAAAATTAGCCCTAGCTATTATATATTATATAGGATATAATTTAGTAAAAGTTATTAGATCTATATATTTAACTTAATGCCTTTACTATAAATAAATATTTAATATAGGCTACTAAAGACTAGGATATTAGCTAGATAATACTTTTACTTATATAAAACCTTTTTTAGATCTAGCCTAGCCCTATATATCTAGCCTTTAATTAGATAGCCTGGCGCTAGACTTTAATTTAGATAAAGGCTATATATTAGTCTAGGTTATATGCTTAATACTATAAGTATATATAAAAAAATAAAGAAATAGTAAAACTATTATATAGAAGGCAGTATATTTAGTTTAGGAGAATTATTACCTATAGGGCTAGTAAATACTAGTTTAGGATTAAGGTTAGGACTTATAAATCCCGGTCTAGAATAAGAATATATTAATTCTTACTATTTAATCTTTAAAGGTATTACTATATGTTTATTTATCTTTTACTTTTTTACTAATTATTATCCTATTTATAGAGCTTTTTACTAACCTATTAAATTTAAAAAAAGTATATATATATATATTCTTTTTATTAGTATTAATTTTAATTAATTTATTTTTTTACTTTTAATTTTTCTTTTTTTATAAAATATCTTTTAAGTATAATTATATTATAAACTGCTTTTTATTTTCTTTAAAATTATTAAGTTTATTCCCTATTAAAGGATCTTTATTAAAATAGTTTATAAAAAACTTATATTTTATATTAATTTTATACTAATATATAATACTTTTATATTTTTAAATTAGCTATAAAAGATAAAGCTAAACTATTTATAAAAGGTTTTTACTAAAGATAGTTACTTACTTTATTTACTTACTTTACATTCTCTTTTTATTTCTTTATATATCTTAACCTCTTTTTTTTTTTTTTTTTTTAATACTATTACTATTACTATTACTATTACTTCTATCTTTCTCCCTACTTAAACTCTTTTATATACTTTTTCCCTTAACTATTTTATATATTTTATTTCTTTACTATTACTTAAACCTTTAACTTTAACTATTTACTTTATTTTTCTTTTTAACCTTAAATTATACTTTTTATTCCTTATATTTTTAGTTTTTTACTTTTTTTTTTTTTTTTTTTTAATCCTTTACTATATATATTTTTTTAACCTTTAAATATATTTATTTTACTTTTTCTTAGCCTTTACCTTTTTATTTTAATTTTTAACTAACTTTTTTCTAAATATATTTCTATTAATATCTAACCTTACTTACCCTATACCTTACCCCTTTAACCTTATCTCTTTTTATCTAATCCTAACATATCTATCTAAACTTACCTACCCTATACCTCCTTAAGATCCACATAAAACTTATAACCTTAAAAATATAAGGGATAGTAGCCTTAGGTTAGAAGGAAAATTTAACCTCTTGCCCTTTAGTCTAGAAGTTAAGATCTAGCTTAAAAAAGATAGCTAACTTACCTAGGCTTAGTAAGTCATACTAGCACTTCCTGCCTAACCCGCAGTAATAACTATACTAGTATCTATAACTAAGAAATATATATTAAGCTAGCCTAGGAAGGCTAGCTACTAGGTAAGTTATACTATAAGCTAGCTAGTATATAAACCTAAATCCTTTAGTAAGGACTAAAAAGTAAGCAGTACTGCCTAGCATAGTATTACTAACTTAATAGCTACCTGGAAGTTAAGACCTAAAGCGAGCCTAGGTACAGATCTATACTAGTATCTTACTATACTACTTAGGTATAGGGAGTATAAGTTACCTAGCTAGCTAATAGCTACCTAACCTATATATAAAATAAGTAAAAAGCAAGCCCCTAGGATAAATAGTAATAATAACCTTATACTAATTTATATACTAATGCCTTAAAATAGAGTAAAAAAAGGCATTTTATTTACTATACTAACTATAAACTAAAGGGTTATATACAGAGGCATAGGGAAAGTAAAGGGAAAAGGGGGTTTTACCTATAACTACTTAGTTATAAGTATAGGAAAGGGACAGTATAAATAAGAAGGAGGTGCTCTAAAAGGCCTAAGTAACCTATAGGCTATAATATATAACTACTACTATATAGAAGCCCTAATAGTTAGTCCTTTTTTCTTTCTTTCTGTAATAAGGGCAGTAATACAGTTAGTACTTACTACCTTACTTTAGTCCCCTTTATAAAAAGGGCTAATTAACCTATTTTCTATTACTAATACTAGCTTAAGATTACTAGGGATAATCTATATAAGTCCTTACTTAGGTAAGCCCCTAATCTCTCTCTATACCCTAGGGCTTTAGGAAAGGAAATAACTATTTATATAAGGTAAGTAGCTATTAACTCCTTATATATCCTGCGCCTTATTGCTTAGTATAGTGTAGGAATTACTTTATATACTAGGGAATTACCCTGTATACTATATAAACCTACTAGGGCTTATTTTATTATATTTACTTTAAAGCTTTCTATTAATACTTATTAAGTAAGCTAAGGCGCTAATATAAAAGGAATAAGTATCCTTTTCTTCTCTAGTTTAACCTTACCTACTAAGGCTATACTAAGGCTATTACCCTATCCTAGGGCTAGGTCTTACATAAATGCCCTAATAATATATAAGCTTACCCCCCCTAGGGGGCTTTATTACTAGTACTACTAACAAGGGTACAGAACTATAATTACTTTGCCCTAGATCCCTTCCCTAACCCGGTCAGTAGTCTAAGTAGCTATAGTAAGTAAAAAGGATAGGCTACAGCTGCCTTAAGTATAGTATAGGAATAACTACGTAAAACCCAGGGCAGATTAGGGTAGGCTTGGCTACTAGACTAGCCTCCTTAGGCGCCCTCTTTACTGCCTTTAATATAATATAGGAGTATTTATGTAAAACTAGAGGCAGCTTTAAGTTAACTTAGTTACTTAATATACCCCTAGGAGCCCTCTTTACTAGCAGTATTAGAGCCTAAGTACTACCAGCTTATTTAAAAGAGGCACTATAGTATTAAAAACTATAGCAGTTAGATCCTTTATAGTATATAGTCCTCTTATTGCCTTATAGATATACTTCTAGCTAGTATAGCTAGCTATACAGGCCTATCTGCCTATTTATATAACCCTAAAAGGTCTACTAGGTCTAGCTATAATAGCAGGTATAATCTGTATAGCCTTATACCAGAGCATAGGCTTTTAGGAAAGACGCTTACTTTACTACCCCGTTACTAAGGCTAGAGCCTACTAGGTTATATAGACATAGTACGTTTAAGTTATAGTTAGCCCTAATAGCTATATATACCTAAGCCCCTATAGCCTAGGTATTTAACTAAAGCTACCTTTATATATAATATAATTTTAGATTAGGTACTTAAGGGTTTTACTTATTTAGTTAACCTATACCTTTTTAGACCTGGCTAGATTTACCTCCCCTTATATACCCTCTAAGACTATTTTAGTAAGCTACACGCTAGAGCTGCCTTATAGACTACTTTTTATTTTCTATAATATTTATTTATATAGGAAAACAAAAAAATCGACTTATAGCTACTAAACTATAAAACTATTTTGTATACTTTTTTTAAAAAGTTTATAAACTAACTATTTTAACTAAGGTAAATTAAATAGTAGTAGTCTTATCCTTATATAGGGCCTGTAGTAATTGTAAGAAGTAATTAAAGTTTAGTATAGGGTAGGTAAGATTAGCAGGGTTTTTTTAAGCTAATTATATAGCATGCTAGCTAACCCTAAGTATAGAGTTAGGGTTAATTTAGGCTAATAAGCAGTCTAACTTTACCTTAAATAACTAAGTATAAAAATATAAGTACTTTTTTCTATTTTAGTAGCTAATTTATAATAAATTGCCTATTAATTATTTTTACACTTATATTCTAGGGTTTAGGCTTACTATTAAGGCTTAGTCTAAGTTCTAGCTTAGAGTTACTATACTAGTTAGCTAGCCTAATATTATAATTTATGCCTATAATAGCGCTATATTTATTTAATTATAATTATATTTCCCCTTTTATTATACTATCTTTCTGCTAACTTGCCTTATTTTTCTTCTAATTAAGTACTATAATAAATACTACTATAGTATTAGTTATCTCTTGCCTATATACTAGCTTACTATACTTTTAACCTAGCCAGTCCCTATAATCCTGCTAGCTTTTAAACTCCTGCCTGGCTACCTCTTATATCCATAGTAGCAAATCGGCCTTTATAGTCGCGGCCAGTGCTACAAGGATTACTATATGCCTCTATCGCTAGCATAAGGCCCCCTTTATCTTATAGCCATCTTAGTAAAGCTTTTATAATATATAACAGTAAAAATAGCTAAGGAACCGTACTTACTAGTCCTTTTTATAGTTAATTAAACCCTGGAACTCTATATAGCTAGTAAAGGATAGGTCCTTTATCCCTGCTATTAACTAGCAGTCGCTTTATATATACCTGGCCTCCTTAATATTATTAAATATCTAGCAGATATAATAGCCTATCTTACTAAGCTTCTTAACCTCTCTTAGGGCAGATTTAAGGACTTTAAGGGTATAGGTATTCTGCCTGCCTTAGGCACGTAAGGTAATAATCCCTTACACTAATAGCTTACTTTTCTACACTAGCTTATTACCGTAATAGTTATTGTATCTTATAACTATAGCCTTACTATTACTGCTAAGGTCCTTATAGTTCTACAGGTTACTATCTAGGCATTAGCTAAGCAGCTAATACTAGTATCCTTAGGTCTAGATTAGCCTATATACCTCCTGTATACTTATATCTAAGCAGGCCTTGCCTATAGTATTCTTATCTAGCTAGTCCTTATCTTTAATAATAACCTTAGCCATTACAGGCTCCCTAGCCTGCCTGGCCTGCCTGGCCTTCTAGGTATAGTTAATAATACTAAAGGGTACCTTAAGGTAGATAATATAGAGAATACCGGCGACATTAATGCCTATACCTAGAGCTACTATTATTACTATATAAGGGGCCTTGCCTTAAAGCTATACCTAAAAACCCTCCTTATACTAAGCAATAAACTGTAAGTTGCTATTATTCTATAAGGCATAATAGTAATAGCAGTTAAGCTAGTAGGTAAGGGCCTTATACTTTACCTAGCTAGTATAGTATATAATACCTTTTTTCCTTACTAATAGGCCTAGTAATTATACCTTTACCTATCTCTTTACTTCTATTACGCCCTGCCTATTATAAACGTAAAGGACAGTATATTATATATTTAGCTAGTAGCTTAATACCTATATATAGAGCAGGTTCTATAGCTATATAGCCTCCTTAAAGTTACGCTAATAAAGCAGCAGTAGGGTCCCAGTAAGAAAGATAAAGGGATAGCCTAGGCTTTATAGGAAGATAAGGCCCTAAAGCTTTAAGCAGTAGGTCTTAGTAGCTATAAAGGTAAGGTAGTACTTATTAATAACTATACAGTCTAGCTTCCTATTAATACTTAAGTTAGCTACTTACTGTAAGAAGTTATTAGTTATAGCTACCTTAGTAAATATAAGCGTAATCCTAGGCTAAGATAACTATACCTTAGGCCAGGGCTTATAATCTAGGCTAGTGTTAATATAGTGCTAGATAAGCTACCTCTTAAGCTTAGTATAGGGAGCTACTATAATAGTAATACCTATACTTACTAATATAGCTGGGACTATAAAGACTAAGCTCTTGCTACCCCTTATTAGCAGTACTGCTATAAGTAGGCTCTATTAAGCTATAGCTTGCCTTATAGCCTTTTCCTGCTAGGGTGACTAGAATTAGATATAGTTATTATATAGCATAGCCTATAGTGCCTGTAAAATTATACCTTTTTCCTTTTCCTTTTCCTTTTTCTCTCTTTCCTGCTTTTCCTTCTTTTTTATCCTTACCTTACCTGCCTATAATACCTTAAAGGATATAACCTTAGCTTACTTCCTAAAGGGAAGGCCTTCCCTTACCTTTCTATCTTGTCTAGGAATAGGCATAGCCTTCTTATTTAGTAGTAATAATAGTAGTAATAGGCTTTTATTATAGCTAAGGAACTTATACTAGTAATAGCTTACCTGCCTAAAGATCTCTAGAGACTTAGCTATTAAGCATTTTAGTATATTAATTATAATACTATAGTTAGTAGCTATCTAGCTGGTATAAGAGGCAGCTAGGTTATCTAGTACCTTATACTACTTTAACTTATTATAATTATCCTTACTATCCTTAAAGTTAGCCTAGCTAGCTTCTTAGTTACAGGCATGCTTTTTACTAATAGTAATAGTAATATAGTACTAATCCTAAAGCATAATCTAGTAGCTAATATAGTAAGATATTTACTTCCCTATAGCTATTAATATTTAGCTGCTCTTCTAGGGTATGCCTCCTGCTATCTTATTATACTAAATAAAGTTACTTAGCAATACTATCTTCTCCCTATATA
Source organism: Fusarium circinatum (assembly GCA_024047395.1). Taxonomy (NCBI): domain Eukaryota; kingdom Fungi; phylum Ascomycota; class Sordariomycetes; order Hypocreales; family Nectriaceae; genus Fusarium; species Fusarium circinatum. The sequence goes on from CM043928.1 coordinate 23,230, forward strand.
GCTCCTACTTATTAGCCTCCTAGCAATCTATTAGTAGCTAGATATAGATTATATATATTATAAATAGCTGCCTAATCCGCCTAGGCAAGAAGTAAAGGATAACCTTAAGCAAGTTAAAGTAGGCAAGGGACTTATAGTACTGCGTAATAAGGATAACCTTACTATTAATAATAAAGATATTGCAGTTCCTGTTAATACTATTAATAAGGCGTAGCCCTGTAATCTTCTCTCCTTAGCTAGGCTAGCCTCCTATAATATAGATAAGAAGTAGTAAGAACTCCTTAAACCTCTTAACTAGTTTAAGGTACTTCTTAATACCTGCTTACTTTTACTTACCTATCTGGTTAAGAAGGTTAGTCTTCCAGGAGCTTATAATAAGGTCCTTAAGTATTTTAACCTCCTTCTTAGCGAGATTGTTATAATAGATAAAGGACTGCCCCTGCCTTATTTACGTAAGGTTATCCTTAATACTAGCCAGGGGGATTGCAAAGTGCTTATTATTACCTTCCTTAAATATTAGCTAACCCTAGAAGAGGTCCTTAGTATTAGCTATTATCTTAGCCACTATAGCCTAAAGGTTTTCTATTAGGATTAGCTTATTTATAAAATATATTATCCTACCTTACTTACTCTAAAATACTATAAGCCTACTTCCTATCTCCCTTATAATCTTCTTCCTAAATAAGAGCAAGCTTAGTATATAACCTATAGGTAAGTATATAGCCTTATAAAGCTAGGTATCCCGGACCTAGGCAAATTATTAGGTAAGGTTTTCTATACTGGCCTGCTTTTACATAGGTATAGCCTACTTCCCTAATAGTGCCTATCCTATAAAGACAAGGCTAGTAAGTATATAGGTAAATAGGTAGGCCGGCTATAGCTGCCCTGTCTTGCTATCAATCCCTAGCATGCTAACGAAGTGCTATAATAAGCTTATAAAAGGGTCCCTGTTAAGCTGCTATATCTAGAAGCCTGCTAAGACCTGTAGTATCTGCTCTTATAGGCCTTTATTACTATTAGGGCTATTATAGTAGCTACTTAATAGCCTGCCTCCCTTGATCTTATCCTCCTCCTTTACCTTATTATTATTTCCTTTAATCTCTTTATCTTCCTCCCTTTATAAATAAGCCTAGAGCTTTTTAAGGTTAGCCCTTTACTTTAATATAAAGTAAAAGCTATAGTTAGCCAGGAAGATCTCTTTTTCTAGTAATAGTATATTAAGGCAGTAGTATAGAAAGCGTTTTATATAGCTTAGGTACCGGTTTATATTAGTCTTTTCCTATAGTAGCCTAAACAGTTAACTATAGGTATTATAAGGATAGGGACTAGCTAGTAGTAGTTAGGTTATTAGGGGTATGCTTTTTAGTCTGCTAATATAGCAGTTAAAGAAAAGTTAATTTAAAGCTTTATTTATATACTATAGTACTTTATTATTACCTTTATTTCCTTAGCCAGGTATCTTACTATAAGCCTGGATTTTTATTAGGTTTAGGCCAGTAAAGTAGGCTAACTAGCCGGTTTACTTTAGCTAGTTAGTTATCTTATGCCTTAAGATACCTTTATCTATAACCTTCTATATCTCTTTTTATTCCTTCTGCTATAGTAACTATCCTTTAGTAATATAGGCAATTATTATCTGGTTTTCTAGCTAGGTAATTATTATTATTCCTTTTCCTCTTTTCCTTTTTCTTTTATTTCTTTCCCTTTTTTCCCTTTTTCCTTTCCCTTTTCTTACTTTATAAATATAAAAGTAATAAATTACCTTCTTTAGACTGGTAAAAAAGGTTTATAGATATATAGTAGCCTAGAGGTCCTTCTAGGTTTTCTTTTTAGCTGCCTTGGCATAGTGCTTATTATTAAAGTGTATATATAGGCACTTCTAGCTTAGCATAAGGTACCTACAGCCTAGCTAGGTATATATAAAACTACAGTAAATAGGAAGACCCTTAATAGGCTTAGCCAGGTTAGATAAGCTATACCAGGCTAGTTAATCCTCCCTTAATCCCTCCTCTAGTAGCGGCGTTAGTAGTAGGCCCTTATAATACTAGATAAGATTGCTACAGACTTAATAGCTAAGATCTAGGTAGCAATCCTTTAGGTAGCCTTCCAGGTTATAGAAACGGACTGTATAGCTGTAAAAGGCATAGATTAGTAACTAATATTCTTTATTATAAAAAAGCTACCTTCCTTTACCCTTTCCTCCTTCTAACCTATTTATTTTTCTTCCTATTACCTAGGTATTGCTATTAGTATTACTAGGTAATAAGTCTGGCAGGTACTACTGTTAGGCTATTATAGCTATAATTAATCAGTTTGGTTAGGTTATATATATAGTTAGATAAATAATAATTTAGCTAGCTAGTTATAGCTAACCTTTCTGGATTAAGAAGGAATAAAGAGAAAAAGAGAAAGGCAGTATAGGTAGGCAGATAAATAGATAGATAAATAGATAGATAAATAGATAGATAGATAGATAGATAGATAAATAGATAGATAGATAGATAGATAGATAAATAGATAGATAGACTATCTTAGCCTTTTTTTTTTTTTTTTTCTTTTTTTTATATTTATCTATTTATATTTCTCTCTCTCTCCTTATACTTTATATTGCTTTTTCTATCTTTTTCTTTCCTGCCCTGATTTACCCTAAAAACTAAAGTAAAGAACTTAGGGTTAACTCTAAGTCTGTAATTAGCTACTTATAAGGTTAGTAGTTTAGGGTTGGCAGTTTAGCCCCCTCTGTTGTCTGTCCTGTCTTTACTGGACAGGGTTTCCCTGCATTGCTATTAGCCTATGCCCTTTTCTAGAGGTTGGCAGTTTAGCCTAAACTGCCAGCAGCCTCCTGGTTAGGGTTCTACCCACCCACCCTTTACTACTTCTAACCCTTATACCCCTAAGTCCTTACTATTTAAATTTATTGTTTTTTTTTTTTTTTTTTTTTTTTTTTTTTTCCTTTAGTTCCTTTCTTAATATAGTTATAGTTATATTTATTTATATTTCCTTTTTTTTTTCTTTTTATTATATTATTATACTTATATTTAATTTAATACTAAAACTTAATTTATTTTTTTCTTTTATATTTTTACTATTATTACTTACTTACTTATTTATTATTCCTTTTTAACTTTAACTCTTTTTTATAATATTTATATTTATTATCTTTATCTCTCTTATATATACCTTTTAACTTATATATTATTCTCTATTTTTTATCCTTTTAATCTTCTTTAGTCCCTGTTATATACTTTTCTCTACCCTTAATCTTTATATATATTCCCTATTTCCTATAATATATTTTCTTTTTCCTTATCTATCTTATATTTATTAACCTTTTTACTTTATCTCCTTTTTATTTATTTATATCCTTTTATTTCTAAACTCCCTATCCTCTTTACCTTACCTTTTTTTTTTTCTTTTACTTTATATATATATATATACTTTTTTTTTATTTCCTTAATTTCTATATCTCTCTATTCCTTATTTATACATTAATTTATAATTACACTCTAGCTATTCCTTATTTTTATATATATATTAAATAACTACTTTCTATAGTATCTATATTTATCCTTTTTATTATCTTTTCTCTTCCCCTCCTACCCTCTAGCCCTCTTATCCTCCTATTACCTTACTACTTATACTATATTATATTAATTCCCTTATTTATTTATTAAATTATTCTTTTTAATATAACTTCTATACTATGTATACACCTGCTGTTAGCAGATATATAGGTTTACGTTCCTAACCCTCTTATTCTCTTACTCCCTTATAACCCTAACCCTTACCGCTACTATACCCCTGCCAGATACTACTAACTACAGGTTTATATCCCTAACTCCCTCTTATCCCCTTACCCTATACTCTCTTACCTCCTTTTTATCTCTCTCTCTCTCTCTTTCTTATACTTTTTCTTCCTTTTTCTTTCTATTACTTTTATATTAATATATCCTTATTATTATTTATATAATTACCCTTTAGCTATTTCTTATCCTTATATATTTACTAAATAACTACTTTCTATAATATATATACATTTATCCCCTTTATCCCGTAAAACCGCCTCTTAACCCCTAGCTAGCAATAAAATCCCTTCTTATCTTTTATATTAATCCTAAACTTAACCCTTACTATCTTTCTTACTCGCTAGCTCCTTTACCTTATTAATACTATTAGCAGTAGCTTATCCTTATATATATACTTACCCTTATTATTTTACATTTCCTTACACTAGTCTAACGGCAGCTTATATATATAATAATATATAAGCTTCTTAAACCTAATCTCCTTACGTATAATAGTATACCCTTTCTTTACTACTATCTTACACTACTACCTGGCCTTTTTATATTATAGCTAATTAGGGACTTTCCTTAGCTCTAGTCCTTTCTAATAACATTAGATATAATATACTAAATACTCCTTTATAATATTATCTAGCTACTAGAAAAGCATTCTAATTTATATACTCTCTTTTTTACTAAATGTATTCTAAATCCTCCCACCCTTCCTTATCTTACTACTCTTACCCTTACCTTCCTTATCCTAACTACTCTCTTTATTAGTCTCCCCTTTACTCTCCCCTTTAGTTTTTCCCTCTCTATTACTCTCCTTATTACTCTCCTTATTACTCTCCCCTTTAGTCTCTCCCTTTTTATTACTCTCCCTATTACTTTCCCTATTACTCTCCTTATTACTCTTTACTTTAATTATCTCCTTAGCCCTGCCTATATGCTTATTACTGTTATTATCCTCTTAAAGCAGCTTATATTAATTATAAAGTATAGCCTTATTTACATTCTTATATATTTTACCCGCTGCCTTATCTATAAACGCTAATATTACTGCCCTTTAATATCCTAGTATTAATATAAATACCTCTATTTATACCTAATTAATATTATCTATAAAGCTCCAGTACTAATCCTTTCCTTATAGCTATCTATTGTATATAATAACAGACTGTATTACCTTGCCTGCTTAATGCCTTCCTTAACTAATCTGCTATATAAAGTTAATAAGCCTATATAGCTTCTCTATATAAATAATAGCTATAATCCCCTTAATATTAATACCTGTCCCTAACCTGGTTATTATTATAATCTATTAGCTTATATTATAGCCCTCTACCTATACTATCTGCGCCTTGTAACGGTCCTATTTACTTATACTGCTATAATAAAACCTATAGCTAATCTTATTAGTAATTGCCTTATATTAACTCTTAGATTAGCAGTATATAACCCCCTTCTAATAGCCTATTATATCTTAATCTAGCTACTTAATTATCTTAACTATACAATCCTTAATAGTATTATAACTAGGCTTAACCTACTAAACCTTATAGTAGCAGTTTAGCTTAACTATCTAATCTTACACTATAATTACTAACCTTACTAGTATTTTATTATAAAACTAATTTTCTAGTATAATAGGCAGCATTACTATAAGTAGTACTAATAGGTAGCTAAACCGGCATAACCCTATAAGCTCGCTAAGCTTAGCCTAGTAGCCAATATCTATAATTACAGTATAACATTTATTTACAAATATCCACTGCAGTAGCCCTATATATAATAGCCTGTTAATATATCTATAAAACTTAGCGCTTAATATAATATTTACACTAATAATAATTAACTATACTGCCCTTAGTATACCCTTATATTCTGAATTTATTAATAACCTGTATTAAATGCAGTTTACCTCTATATCTATTACTCTTATAACTAAGTTATCTATTAGTATAATAAATAGCATAACTATAATACTTATACCTATATCCTGCATTATGGCCAGTAGTATAAATAATATGCTTTTACTAGCCCTTATTAGTAGTATATTAATTACTATCTGATTTGCTTTAAGCATTATAATTAATTACATGCTCTTTGCTTGCTTATCGGATTGCTAAGTTGCCTTTAGCCTAAGTAGCTTTTATAGCCTGTCCTTTATTTTATTCTTTAGCTTTTTCTTTTTCTTTTTTTCCTTTTTCTCTTTTATCTTCTTTATTTCCTTCCTTTTTTAAGCCAGTTCTTCCTTTTAAGTAATCTTTCTTTGCTTACTACTCCTAGTTATCTAGGTTAGACTATTAATTAACTGCTACTACTTATTAGTCTTCTAACTATCCTGCTTATATTTTAGTACCTTTACCTCCTTCCTTTTTTCTATACTACTGCTTTTCTCTAAAAACTAATACTATAGCTTGCTAATCTCCTTAAATATTATAATTATCTCTAGCTATAGCTTACCCAGGAAGCTAATATATATAGCGTAGTGCTGCCTTATAATACATATTCTATATATTAACTATAAGTCCTATATAATATTCTAGCTTCCTTTATAATTAACTAGCTTACCTATAATCTAGTTAATCTTAATGTTATTATCCTTATCTTTATTATCTATCTTACCTTCTAGCTACTTTATTATAAGCCTTTAAATCCTCTGTCCTATCTTAATTATAATTACCTGGTATTATCCTACCCCTAACCTAACCCCTGTCCTGGCCTGTATTATACAGCTAAGCTGCCTACTAAGCCAGTCAGTTTCCCATACTAATAAGCTACTATCCCTTTATATATACTCTAGCTACTTTTTATACAGCTTGGTAAGTTAATACTTCTATTACAGTACTCTCTCTGCTAGAAGTAGCTATATAATATATACTATAATTATCTGCCTAATCCAGTCAGGGATAAATTATATTACCTTTTAACTATTATTATAAATTGCCTTTATCTTATTTTAGTTAGTTATAATTATAACTTACCTATTTAGTATAAATATGTTCTGTATTAGCTGCTATGAATTGCAGTGCTGCAGCGTTATAATCTCTGGCTCCCTTCCTAGAAGCCTACCTTACATATATATAAGCATAAGTAGTATTTTTTATAGTAGCTTTAAGTCTTAAAGCTACCTCTTAATACCCTATTACTTAAATTAAACCCTTGTAGCATTCTATATTAATAATTCTATTAGCTACATTACCTTTTCTAGCCTAGCCTCTAGCTACTTATTCTTTAGGTTACTTATAAATAACTGGCCTGCCCTAAGCTATATTATATTATTAATAATTTGCCTTATATTAATCTTCTTACTAACTAGCTACTATAACTGCCTAAATAGCTTATTTAGTAGCTTCTTTACCTTAGTAACCTCGTTATGCAGTATATAGGTAAAATCCTTAATACTAATATATTTACCTATATAAAATAACCCCTCTCTATCCTCAGACCACCGTATCGACAGCTACCTCCCTATCTTTTACTAGTACCCTTTCCTATATACTATTTACCTAATAATTATACTAATAATAGTATAGGTTTTTATATATATTTACAATATATACTGCTTTTTAAATATAAGTATAGCCTTAACCCTAACCTTATTTTAATCTAGTAGCTTATTCTTAAATACAGCCTTTAAAAAGAATAGCCAGGCTTACTATACTATAGTAGCTACTAGACTAATATACAGATATGGCTTAATATAGCCTATCGGGCATAGCTTAATACTAAGCACTATATAGAAGCACAGTAGTAAATTTATATATATATTTCTGCTAATATAAGTTTTGATTAAAGCTATAATAAACCGGAATACAGCTTAATTAAGTATATCTTATTGCAGGCTAGTTATCCCTTTACTGCCTTGCTTCCCTTTATTATTACTACTATTATTGTCTTAATATTTATCTTTATCTCTGTTTTTATTATTATCTTAATCCTTCTTCTTACCTTCTATCTTTCTGCTACTATAGAATCCACTATTATAACTACTAAGAACCTAATCTGCTTTAAGCTTTTCTATAAGATTATCCAGTAAGCTCTACTGCTTATCTATAAAGTAAATAGCCTAGCAATTAGATACCTTTTCCTGCCTAATATAATATACCTTTTAGTAAAAGCTTAAGTAATAGTAACTAATAGACTTATACTAGCTTATTAATTATTCCTTACCTTTATAGCTAAACAGTACGCTGCTTAGGGTTACTAATAAAATGCTATTAAGCTACTATAATATCTTAATTAGTATACTATTAAGTTACTAGTAATAACATTAAACCTTACAATTAAAGCTCTTTCTAAGCTAGCTAAGTAATAGTTATTTATAGGCTGCTTCCTTATCTTTTTACCTTCTAGCTACTTTACCTATTACTGCCCTTACCTGTACTTACTAGGCTATATTGTAAATATTAATTAAGTCCTAGGAGTTAAAGTATTGCACCTAGCCTAACCTTTTAACCTACAGTAAGTTATAGTTAATCTCTTTCTTTAAGTCTTCCTTCTATAGTTATATAGTATTCTCTTTTTTTAATTAAGCTTAGCTTGTAGCAATAATCTTATCTATAGTACTCTAACTTATACTATTAGCTATATTGGCTATATTAGCTAGGTCGTTGCTATTACTGTTATCTTAAATAATCTAGTAGCGTGTATAGTATCCTTCTATCTATGTCTATAGCTATACCTTAGTTTATTACTTTTCTGCTTCTCTATACTTTACCTCTTTCTAGTAATAAATAGTATTATTTTATATAATAGTAAGATATCTATATATATTATAGCTATATCTATATAAAATAGCAAGCCAGTTAATTACCTAACTATTATCTTCTAGTATTATAGTAAGTATTAGGTCTACTAGTTTAAGTATACTGTAGTAGTCTTTAATGTTCTTAAGCACTTAGCCCTTAAGTTAATGCTACCGTTAGAAATGTAGCTTAATACTGCTGCTAGGTTAAATAGCTACTTAATAAAGCTAGCAAATTAGTATTTAATAGTCTTAATTAAGCTATATAATATCCTCTATTACTATGTAATATTATTACTATTATCTTAGTAATAGAAAATAAAGAGAAATTTAATTTTACTATTTTTCTCTATTACTTAAAGTTCCCTTTTATCTATATTGGGTTAACCCTAAGTCCGCGCTAGCTAACCCTAAGTATAGGTCTGGGGGATTTTTTACCTAATTAGCTACTTATCTTAGCATGCAACGATTAAGCAAGAAAATTTAAGTAAAATTATCTATTTTAGTAGCCAATTCTTAATAAATTGCCTTTTAATAATTCCTAGGCTTAGCCTTAAACTCCTTATTAAACTATGCTTTTTATAAAACTATTTTAGTCTATACTTTACAGAATGCCTAGCTATTACTTTTTAATACTAGCTAAAAAAGGTTATTTATAAATAAATAGCCTATACCTATATTTACTGTATTATTAATAAGCTTGTCCTACAGAACCTATAGCAATCTAAGTTTAATAAGCAACTAGTCTTTATACTTATTACAGAAAAGCAGATACTTATATAGCAGTGCCTTGGCTTATTATAGAGCAGTCTAAAGTATAGACTAAATGCTAAGAATACTAATATAAATACCCTTATATATTACATTCTTATTATCCTAACTAACTAAACCTAGTATAGCCTGCTAACTGCTAGCTACTATACTATAATTGCAAAGCTAAATAATAAATTACATTAGCATAGTATCCTAACCCTTAGCGCTGCTAACTAGAAACCGGCATATTATCTTAGATATAATTTTAAATTAACCTAGGCTTTTATCTTTAGCCTCCTATCTAGCTTGCCCTTAATTTACTTTTTACTAAATATATAAAGCCTTTTTATTAACTATATACTTAATAAGAAATACTCAGGAGATTACTATAATAGCTAACAGTTTAGAGGTAAAATTTATAAAAGTCTTTTAAGTCTTATTATCTTAGATACTTAAAATAGTTAAGAAACTAATAAGGATACTATTATACTTAATAATTTTAGTAAAGTAATTAAAAATAGAGATATAAAATGTAAATGTAGCGTCCTTAAGTAATTAGTATAGCTTATTAATCTGTAATAATGTTAGTATAGGCTTAACTTTGTTATTAATGTTAATAAGTTCTGCTGTATAATCTATTATTATATTAAAAGCAGTATCTTAACTTTTAGTTAATTTAAATAGTAGTTGGTCTGAGGTATCCTTATAAGAAATAGCCTAAATAGTATAGGTAAAGAATTAAAGATAGATAGTAATATACTTTTTCTAAGTTTATTGCTTAAATTAGAAGTAAAAGGGTATACTATGCTTTTTATATAATTCTTTCTAGTTAACTTTAAATAGCATATTTTATAAGACTACGCTTAGCCTAGTTATACTAGCAGCTTTTTAAATAAGACGTCTAATAGCTACGTATATATGCTAGAGCTTAGTATTATCCTTAGCTATAGGGTTATCTAGCTTTATAGTATACTTTAATAATATAAGGCCTTTTAAATATTATTTCCTATTACTAAAGTCTTTTAAGTAAGTAGTTAATCCTAGTTAATAAAGCTATAAGTTTAGTACAGCTAAGTTACCTATCTCTTTAATAGCCTTTATCTCCTTCTTTTAGGCCTTTTTAAATCTTACCTAAAAGACTTTAATAGCCTATTAAGTAGCTATATCTTCCTTTACCTACTTAGTATCTAGAGTTACCAGATTATAGCCTCTTACTACCTTAAAGTATTTACTATATAGGCCCTTAATAAAAAGCTATTAATAGAATATACTATCTCTTTAGTATATTAAGCCTATATCTGCTTTAATAATACTAGCCTTCTATAGACTAGGCTTTACATTTAGCTTAATACTATACACTTTCTAAAGGTATTTATTTCTTTATCTCCGGTTTATACTTACAGTATCATAGTCTTTTATAAAGGTATATTAATATCCTCTGCTCTTAGGCTTACTAAGTGCCTTAATTAGTAAACTATTATCTAGAATAGGTAATAAGGCCAGGATCTCTTTATTACCTTTAATAAGGTTAAGTACTTTAGCCTATAACTAGACTTTATTAATATCCTTCTTTATTAGCCTATATAGATAGCCGCGAAGATAAGCTTAGATTCTTTAATATATAACTATATACTTATATAACCTATAATATAATAGGTACAGGTTATCTATATAGATAAAATACTTTATTATATTAACTTATAGTTTAATAGTAATAGTAATAATAATATAAATAAAAATAAAATAAAATAACCCTCTTTTTTCTAATTATATAGTAGCTTAATTCCCTTTTACTTGCATTTTAGGTAAACTTACTTTCTTTTATTAATAATAGCTAGTATAAGTATAACTACTATATCTCTGTATAGCAGTTAAGAGAAGTTCCTAATTAGGTACTATTTACAGGCTACCCTTATTAACTAAAAATATTAAATCTAGAGTTAATAGTTAAATCTAATAATTAGTTATACTTACAATAGTTTCTAAAGGTAAAAAGTATTTAATTACAATCTTAGATTAGAATATTATAAGCTTACTAGTTTTTATAGAGATTCTATTATATCTTATAAGTAAACTGGAGTTTATTAGTTACCCTAGATTTAGTTCGTCAGCTGCCCTATATTATGCTAGCGCCTTTTTATTTCCTACTAAGATTAGTTCGTTGGTTGCTAAACGACGCGAGGGATGCTCTCAGGAATGGCAACCCGACCGGATAGATTAAGACTTTTATTGTCCTTTCACTGTCATGGGAAATGGAAACTTTCTGTTTGCTGATTACATGCCGCACAACGCTGCTGTTTTCAGTCTCCATGATAACCTGACATCAGCTGTTCACGGCCCAGGGTCAGTCGAATCTGCAAAAGTTTCATACGCTGTCTGTAGTTTCTTCGCCAGCGACAACCAACCCAAAGATGTGCTCCGAGTCTGCTATGGGTCACTCTATTCGGTAGACTACCAGCGAGAGCATAGTCCCAGTCTTATGCAAGCTGAAGAAGCTGCTACTAGCTTTGAATGTCTTCAGCCGTTAGCCATTAGCGAAGACGTCTTGGACGCATGCGTCGCGACGTTGCAAGGATCTGATAGTGTGCAGAAATCTGCTGTCTTCGAGGTGTTGCTCCATCTCAAAGCCGCTGCAGCGCTGTCAGGCTCAAACTCTCAGCTCGATCGCGCCTCAACAAGCAGCGGTAGCTTCACAAGCTCACACGGTGGATATCTCTGGCGGTTTAAAACGAAGGATGGTAAAAATGATCCATATGGACGACTGGAATCTCCCCAGGTGCAAGGCGATGATCCTTATACTATAGATCAGATTCGAATCTTACGACAGCTGAACGAGGCTCAGGATTATCTAGACTCTCTTTACCGCTGCCATCGTTACCTCAGACATCTCACTTCTTGCGAGTGGTAGAAGCATTGTATTCTGGCTGAGAACGACAATGTCCTAGAAAAGCAACAACGAACTCGTGCTATTGAGAAGGCTCAAGGACTTCTAAAGCGCATGGAAATGGCCAAGTCACTTGCTGCTACTGCGGAAAATATGATTTTATTTCTGGGTGAGAAGAATTCATCACATGGGCCTTTTGAAAAGGTGGAGAATAAAAGATTCTTCTCTCATGCAGACCCGTCATTTGTGCTGAGGGATGTAGGATATGGATGGCCTGCAAACTGGGAAAATGATACTAAATCGATCAGTGACGTGGACTTGAATGCTTGGCTGTCCACAAATGCAAAATCTCTGAGAACATGGGTGAAGAGTACGCCCTTTGACAAACAAGCTGGACCTAATGCAAAGGCTCGCCTCCCTGAGTTATGGGATCTCATGGTTCATAATAAAGGATTGTATATGCTCTCGCCTACTCTCCAATATCCAGTCACAAACATGCTTTTGGCTTTCAGTAATGAGCTTCTGACAGACGAGCCTGGAAGCAGATCACCATTCAAAAACCTGTTGCCGACAGAAACTCAATGGAACGGGCAACCATGGCAACCACTATTTGTGGAATGGGAAGCTGAATATGTCCATATACCAGTCAAACTCTGGAAGTTGGTCCATGGAGATGATGGGACGATACGGTACGGCATCAATCCTGGTAGCAACTTATCGGAGCTCCAATCGTCACCTCACAGCTTTTCTGGTGGATCACTGATCCAGCCAGACGCGCAGAAGACACTGCAAGGAATGCTCAAGATGATGATTCGAACTGTGCCTCATGTTTCGGATTCGGGGAGCAAAGATGCTGCATGGATCGATGACTTTCTTGAACAGCTGAGCCTTACATTTGGCCGTCTTGACTACTTCACTGACCATCTCCTCACCCTCCATCGAGGTGGTCATATTATACCCACCAAACGCAATTGCCAATCATCTTCCGATGAAATCCTATCCTGTACGGAAGCTTTTGAGATTTTCTCTGCAAAAGAAGACTGTCCTGAGGCAACTGGCGGTATTAATGTTACCCCATATGGCTCACAGCATGAGAGGTTGTCTTATACGGGATCTCACCAGCTCAATGCAGTATCTGAAAAGAACCGCTTCTTTCGTCCCGTGACCCATGGTCAAGTCCGAATTTCTAAGTTCAACATCATCGACCGTTTCTGACAGGTTTTTTGCGCCTTCAACCCAAGGCTGGGCCGGGAAAAGAAATCTTTCTATCCACATATTGCATCAAGTATACTCTGCGAACCGAAGCTGAGTAAAGAAGGTACAGAGCCAAATACGGCAATTCCGTTAGCTCCTAGCGAGGTATCTGATGGCGATTGTCCGTGGTTTCAGCTTGGACCTCGGATCAATCAAGATGCTCGTTTGCAGGCAACGTTCATGACTGAAAAAAATACGAATCCCAATTTGAATCAGCCGAGTGCTGTTGGACTCTTGCCTGTGGCTGACGGGGAGTCAGGTGTATTCGCATGGTTACTGGTCAACTTTCATAACCGGTCTATACAGGTGTATGATAAACGATGTATTTTCAGAGGTGAAGCATACCTCCCCTCAGACCCCAACTCAGATCAACTATTTCACTGGGAGACATTGATGATAGCTGGAGACAAACATGGTATCCTTCCGGATATGCTCTTGAGAGAAAGAAAACATCTATCACTTTCAGGGTTGGAAAAACTTGCGGCTGGTCAGACTAAACCTGTTGAGCATTTGATGAGCCTGCAAGACCTGATCACTTCCATGCCAAAAGGTCAGTTCCTTAGCAGCCTGTGGAAGTCTATTATTGCAGCACAAGACCACAGCTACGCAGCACTAACACAGCAATCTGCAACGCTGCCATCTGTTCTTGTCGGTCGGCCTATTGCTCTTGCGAACCTAGGCCTTGGGATTGAGCTTGCAACGCCGCCAATGAGGAGTCAAGCTTACGCTGACTATAGAGAAGATGACCCGCTGCAGTATGAAACTGGCGGAGATAACAACACTTCCCAAGCTTATGAGTTTGAGAGTAATTCTGAACTTACTCGATATAAATTCGTCATTAAGCTTGGTGACATGCTCGGCGATAAAGATGGATTGATCGGGGATTTCTCATCTACGGAGTCTGACTCAGGCGGCAGTGCCTGGACACTTGTCACAGACTACAGTCGGCGTAACGGCACGTCCTGTATACACCTTCAGCACCCTTCCAACGCACCACCACTAACTGTGAGCCCAAGCTACCCATCTCTGCTCCCTGAACCATCTGTCTTCGATCCTTCTCTTAACATCCAGACCGAAGCCAAAGCTTACCATGATAGCAAGGCAGAAACTCTCCTTTGCTCAGCAGCCACAGTGCTGATAGATCCATTTCTCTCAGTCAATATTGGCTCAGGTATTCTGCCTGCTGTGAAGGCCCAGTTAGACAAAGCCGCCATCGACCGGGATCTCCGCAAACTCAACGTCATAGTGCGTTCGGGGCCGACTCTGAAAGGAGCAAGAGGCTCTGATCCTGTCTTGTCAGAGGTAGGAAAATTTGGCATCCAGATTGAGAGTAATGGGGGAAAAGGATCACCCGGTGTGCAATTACCTGTACATACGCCGTCGATATCGGCTTCTGGGGCTAAGTGGCAGTGGCTTCAGGCAGTGGAAGACGATGCTTCAGTTTGCGGAGGGGATGTTATTGGTGTGGCCCCAAATATTAAGTATGTACCCCTTGGGATAATGGAGCCGCTTAGGGAAGGATTTGATGCCTCTGTAGGAGTAGAAGGAGATAAGGCTGCTGAGAATCGTCTAGGGATGGCAGTTGCATTAGAAGGGTATTTATTATTGACAAAAGAAGGTGTCGCAAACGAGGAAAGAAGAATTGATAGCTCCTGGTAATAATCCCAATACATGCATCTCTTACAATAATAGTGTTATGGAGAAGGGATCAGAACCCTGGTATATCCTGGTCTTCAACCTATTGAGTTCCTACTAGCGCATTGAGCAGATTGTCGTTCCGCGCAGCCGGCCATTATATTACACCCTTTGCAGAAAGTTGTATTAAACGTTCCGTGTTTTTATATAGTTCTTTGCTTCTGACAATATTCTTAGACACAGTGTTTCTCTTTTGTACGTAGGGCATTTAAGACACCACGTCTGCTTATAAACCAGCCGGCTTACATATTTAGCAGTTATATTAATAGTCTCGAAAACCAGTACAGTAGTTACTATGGAACGGGTTAATGTGTAGCTTTTGATTCTGCTAAAGAGGTTATATCTCAAATACATTACGCTACTCTCCCGTGCACAGTAAAGGTCCTAGTCCCGCACGCCCTTGTCCATTCTCCACATCAGTCGTCATTTATGTCTTCACCGCCTTACTACCATTTTGCAGTCTTTTCCAAGATTCATTATTCATTAGCCATCAAGTTATCATCAAAATTCTTTCTCAACACAGTCAAGCTTCCCAACCTGTCCCAGAACAACCAGCCGCAACTACCATGTCACCCCCCGAGTCTCAAACAGCCATGGATGACACCGAGTTCGAGAGAACCCTCTTGCAGCTGCGATGTTTTGATACCATGTTCCTTGTGGATGACTCAGAGGCTATGCAGCCCTACTGGCCAGAGATCAAGACACTGATAGAGCGCATTGCACCCATCTGCGCCAAGCATGATCCAGACGGTGTCGATCTGTACTTTGTCAACCACCGACCAGGCGGTGTCCTGGCCAAATTGCCCGGCCTCCAATCCATCCGCAAGTCGGGCTACACGCACATCGGCGGTTTTGTCGGCAACATGCTCTTGACAAGCAAAGGAAAACAGGTTGGCAGCATCTTTGACAGCGTGAAGCCGGCTGGGAAGTGCAACATGGGCGCCAGGCTCGGCGGCCTCCTCAAATGGTATTGCGACAAGTACACAGCCGGGGAGGAGAAAGCTGCTCTCAACATCGTCGTGCTGACTGCCGGCCAATTCGACGATGACATCAAAACGCCCTTGATCAACGCTGCGCGGACGCTCGATGAGGCCAAGGCGCCGATACACCAGGCTGGTGTTCAACTGTTCCGCCTGGGTGGGCCGAATCTTGAACGACAGAAGACACTGCAGCATCTCGACGACGAGCTGCACAAAGAGGCTGGAACTAGAGACATTGTCGACACGGTGACTTGGAGCGGACATGGAACATCCATGTCAGACGATGAGCTGCTCAAGGTGGTGTTGGGGGCGGTTATCAAGAAGATTGATATGCGTGCCTCTGAGCTGCACCTGGATGAAAAAGCCCCGACTGCCCGCGCTGACCGGGAGTTCGATGAGGACAATGTAATCTAACAGTAAGAAAGACAAGTTTTAACTATAATAACATATTATTATAACCCTAACCCTACGGATTAGTGTATAATAATAACTAAAGGTAAGCTAAGGCACATTCTCATTTTGGATCACAGGCATGATTGGTTCTTTTTGAGTGTCCATCGTCAGTAGCAAATGACATGCTGGTATCACACTGTGTCAAAACGCCTTACCGCGAACTCGGTAACTAAAACTAATGTGAGGAGTTCTATCCCCTAGAACGAAGCCGCAAACGTTGGTTTTGAACAGATTGCAGAGTGGCAGACCCTAAACTAGGTTAGCCCTAGACGGGTCCGAGTACTCTTCTTTTGGCGTCCTTGGGCAGATGGATGAGTGCACTTTCGAGAAATGATTCCTGAGTCTTATCCTAAAACAGTCCGATCAAGTTCTATGCAATGAGGATAGTTGAAAGATCTAGTAGGAACCTTCATCTCGTTTGATAGGACGATGAGCAGTAACACCCTTGCCAGGTTCCGGTAAGCTTCGTACTTCATAAGCCAGTATAACGGATTCGGGTTCCAATACAGGACCTGGTATAAAAACTACCGGAGATTATAAGCCATGGGAGTCGCATTGGTCCGTCTCTATAGGATAATTATAGCCTATAAGGTTAAGCTTTAGGCTACGAATATAGATAATAAATAATAATATAATTTTTTTTTTCCTAATATAAGCTTTTACCTATAAGCTTTTATAATAACTAATACATCTTATTATAAGCCCTAGGGTATTATAAAGGGAAAAGACTAAAAAATATATAAAGGGATGTAACCTTAAGTTTATATCTTTATATATATACTATAATATAACTATATAAATAATATATTAGTAGTAAAGTAAACTATTATTAATAATAACTTAATAAGCCAAAAGGCTTAAAACTATATTTATAATTTTCTTATTAACTTTAGTGCCTTTAAAGGTATTACTAAATTATGTATTAGTTTTAAAGAAAGTAATTTATAGTTTTATTAAGCTATTAAGGAGTTTAAAGAAGATAATAATATTAATAGAAAATTCTATATTAAGATTTTTTTATTTAGCTATAAAGTATTTAATATAGTTACCCCTAACCTAGATACTTACTACTTTTTATACTTTACTTATAAAAAAATATAAAAGCTATAAAAGCTTAATATAAAAAAAGATAATAAGCTTAATAATAGTATAAAAAAAAATATAAAGTTATTAAAGGATAATTATAATTAACTAAAGGAAATTATAGTATTATAAAAGGTACTAAAGGTATAAAGATATATTTAATAATTAAAAAGCTAATAATTAGAGTTATTAAATAACTTTAAGAAAAATTATATATATAGTAAGAAGCTTAAATTATTAAAGGTTTTATTAACTAAGTTATTTAGGCTAGCTAGAAAAGTTAAAGTATTAATACTTTTACTAAGGTAAGTTATATCTAGGCTAGTAACTGGAAGCTTTAAAAGCTAAGAGAATATAAGCTAATTAAGTTTATAAGATTAATATATAATAATTTTTAACACAATAATTAGTCTGTCTTATCTAATGCGCCCTGGCTCGATAGGTTCGACGCCACTTCTGGAGTAGTAATGAGAAGAAGGCCACGGCTATTGCGGAATGAGGGATGAGAGTAGAGGCAAGGGGTCTAAGGAATAGAAGTGATAGACTTGGCGACTATCTTGGGTTATAAACTAATATTATAATAAGAATTTAACTTATATACTGTCTCCTTGTTTATATTAGACTTTTTAATAAACTTAATTTACATTTCAGACAGGTACCTGGCTTATTGCCTTTGGCAAGCATGTTACATTTAGTTTTTTTACTATAGTTTGGCTAAAAGTTAAGTACTTAAAAGTCCCAGAGGGTTCCAAAAGCAGGGATATTTTCTATATAATATTAGTAACATCTTTATTAATAGTAATTAAGAACATACCTATATAGCATCCTTGCATTATTTTATCGTTCCCCTGTCTATTAGATGTTATAAAAATAACTTCAGCTTCAAACCGCTGCCAGGTTTCCTTTAATAATTGTATTGTATCTGGCCTTCTGCCTTCCTTTTTCGTGTCCCATAGAATCATACGCGTCGGTTCGATATGTTTATAAATAAGATCTGTTATTGTTGAGCCGAATGTCTTATCTTGGTCTGAGCCAATCCAGATAAGAAACCTATTGTATCGTGTTAGCTCTTGGTGAAGTATATACACTAATGTTATGTCAAACCATACCAGTTTGGACTTTGAATGCAGGTAGACAGCGCAGCTCCAATGCCTGTTCCGGTGCAAACCCGAATTCCTCTCTTGTACATGGAAGAAGAATGCCCAACACCAGCTGGATTCTGTCAGCTCAGAGCGTTATCAGGCGATAAGCTATCTTACCAAACTTAAGTTCTCTTGTCCACAGCGTCTTTGGCGGATCTGAAAGAATCTTTCTTGTAAAGTCGCCCTGGACACCACATACCATGTAGTGGTATGGAGAATTGATACCCTCGCTAACGATGCCAAAGGCGTGGAATTCCTTAACAGCGGTTCGGCTTATCCTTCCGGTGAGTCCTTGTTGCATTCCTCGATCGAACCGAACAATGGCAACTTTAGGCGAAGGCTGCCTTGTTAGCTAATACCTGGATAAGATTCGATGTTATTTGCTTACAAACTCTACTTGTACTGGGACCTCTCGGAGTGTGGCCCAGGGAAGGGCAATGCTGGCAGATGTTAACTATGTTGAGAGACTAAAATGGATTAGGCGTACAGGATTGTGATGAAGATAGCAAACCATACTTCTTGTCCGCGCAGCAAGCTTCCATGGCCTTTGGTATTTATATTGCTTAGGATAACAAACGCCCAGGTCATCTAAGGGTCGTGGTTAGAATTACTACTCTAGATAGCTTAGAAGGACCTACTGCAAGTCCCAGCCAACCAACAAGGCGGTGATATATCTCGAAGGTATTGTGATAGTTACTGCCAAGCTCTTGTTAGCTTTGTTACCGAGATTGGGGCATAGACTTGTGGGAGGCTTACTTGCGAATCCACGGCAAGGCACTGAGTACAGAGATACATATCAATGTGCTTGTAATAACACCTGTTGCAATAACGGAGCTATGTTGCATCGCCCGTTGGCGGATCATGTGAACGAGTTTGAGTATGAACCAACTATTCATCTGTATTAGGGACGGGTTATAATTATACACTTATAAGGCACTCTTACACTGCTGCTGATAACCCGCAACCGGCGTGCAGGCCGCCAATATGTTGTAAGGTCGACGTCGCTGCCAAACGTAGCCGTAAAGGAGCCCACTACATTCCGTTAGTATACATCTCGTATCTATCGCCAGGCTTACATACATTTCGCAAGGTACATATGGTCAGCGTGTAGAGAAGTCTGATGAATAGTTCGTTTCGTACAAGGACTGCGAATAGGAGGTTGCCAAGTACCATTGCCCCGGAGTTATTGACAGCATAGGAAAAGTGACCAAGACCAGCTGATATCACCGCCGCCAGGTTCAGGGAGGTACACAAGACAAACAACTTTCGGTATGTATTGAACCATAGATGGAACGATATCCATCGACTAACAGGCTTCTTTATTGGTATTGGCTTTGCATTGAGACTCGGTATCTTCTTCGACCGTTGTTCTGTAGCTGTTGGCTCTGAGGAAACGTGGACAGGGGGTGGCAATGTCGGAAGACTCGACCTGTCACAGAGGCCCTTTTCTGCATCGTTGTCGGTATGGGTGATCGTTTGACTACTTGGAAAAGCAGTTCCTGTTGAGATCCATTGTGTAGACATTTCGAATAATTAAATTTTTCAATCAAAAGAGATTCACCTGGAACCAATTCCCAAAATGTAGCCCAAGCGGCTCTTACACATACCTACTCCATTCTACGTACAGCTCGACCTCAAGTCAGCAACGTCTCACAGTAGCACAATCTCGGAAACAGGCTCATCCGAACAAAGATGCCGCTTGCCGTTATGAGACACTATGAAATCCAAAAGGAGTCAAGGGCACGGAAAGAATCTCTTCCGAAAGATAGTGGCGCTGATAGTTCATGGATCGACAGTGAGCCATTGCCAGACCGAGTTAGATCACGACCCGGCAGATCTTATCCTGTGATCATAATGCCAGTTAGGGATTAAGCAACCAATTAGCTCTTTGCAATTTTGTTTGAAACAATTGACTTAACATGAGCCGGATGGAAACGCTTCCGCTAAGCCATAGTCCTATCACCTTTAAATCTAGATATCGTCATCGTCATCATTACCATTCTTACTGCCTAAGCCCTAGAGACGCTTCATTATGCGCAACATAATACAAAACCTCCGTCATTACACCTCCATTATCAAATTACTGCTATTCTTTCTAGCTAGACTTGCCTTCCTAATTACGGTATTGATTTGCGCTTATTATTTACTGACCGACTGCTTTTCTAGTTCCTTGCAATATCCTTCCACGCCTCCTGGTATGCCCGCTTTAGCTGTTCGTTAATATAGCCATAGCCTAACAGTTAATGTTTTTCCAGCGCTTACTAGGCCAGAGCTATGCACTATTTCACAAAGCCGCGGTTACAGTGTCCGGTTGTAAATAGCACAAGTCAAGGCCAGCAACAGCTGTAGAAAATAGCTAGATAGGGAGATAATAAAGAAAAGCAACTCCATAAAGGTTAGAATCCTCCTGAGCGTTGACCCTGTGTCCCGAGATATTTAAAGTTGTTAACTTGCAATGGAAAGAACTTAACGTCAAGCCCTACCTTCCTGATATCAAGCCCTAAACACGTCCAAGGTTACCCCAAACTCTACGAATCGCCGCCATGAGATAGCGAGATTATGGCGCTCCAGTTGCACCATGCACGTGTCCAGCAGGACCCCCATCGATAATTACCAACTTTCGGTTCCCCATGCCGTCTGTTACTTCTAGAATGAAGCTGTCGCCACGGCCGGCGAAAACCAAATGAAGTTTGACTCCGTCCAGGGCCATATTGAATCCGGTTGGTTTGATTTGGCTTGTGAGGTGGCGTTGTGAGATGAATCAGTTCGCAACAGTCCAAAAGAGGCGTGGGATCCGTGTTGGCAGCGATGCGACGAGATGCTAATGATGACTTTGCTTCACAACGTTACAAATGGACTCGGACCTAGGTAGGAGAATGTGCCCGTTACCGATAATAAAGCAATTTACACTGTTTCCAAAGAGAGCTGGGAGTTAGAGAATAACCCTTGATGACACTATCAGTCTGGACTGTGATAAGTCCTCCATCCTGCATCTCTAGACTCTAAAATAACATATGATAAAAACTTGTCCCGTGCACTGTACAAGTGCATGGTGTGCACTACGGTGTCTAGGGGAGGAAAGAAAACTCAGGACCTTGATCCTAAATAACAAAAAGACTTAGGTAACTTAGGATAAATTTAGGGTAACTTTAGTAGACTTAGGATAACCTTTGCTAAGTTTATTTTTAATACCTTAAATGTAGGCCAGAGTGTGTGGAGTTAAGTTGCTGAATTTATCAGCTTGCACCGTATTCCGTACTGTAATGATCATCCGCGCTTTCGGTACGTTGTTTGGGTCGGAAAGAGAGAAAACTTGGGCGATTTGGAGGTCCAGGGTACGAGCAAAGTCATGTGTTGACTGGCGGCGCAAATGAAAATTTTAACGATCCTCAAGGCAGACAGTTTGGTGGTCGAAAAGAGTTGGTCAACGCTATAGATAAGCTTTGGGATTGGATTTTGAACCTGCAGTCTGAAACGTTGGGGTGCTTGCACCTTGTGAGTAGTCTTATTATTGGCTACCTGTGATAGTCAAGGATTTGTTTTCCCCTCCGTAACTGGACTGATGCCATCAGCAGAAGATTTCAAGTCCCATTCCCCAATCTCCCCATTCCACCCATGGTGCACAAGGTATGCACGGAACCTCTCATCATTTTTGCCCAAGTCCTCTCCCGTGACATTCGGGACAAAGAAATACGTAACCAAAATTCCCGTAACTCCGCAAATTGCAGCAATGATAAATGTCCAACGCTTCCCTAGGTTCAGCTGAATCGGCTTAAAAGCCTGCGTTCCTACAGCTGCTCCAGTCTTGCCCAGCGCTGCACTGATGCCGTAACATGTTCCGCGAACACTCGTGGCGTAGCTCTCGGAGGAGAGCAGACCAAGCATATCTCCAGGGCCGAGATTTCCAGAAGATTGCATCAGACCGTAGAAGATCACAAACAAGAGGACAATCTTGGTAATTTGGTCGTATGCACAGCCGATGACCAGGCCAAACACCAAGTACCCCGCGAACCCTATCATCATGGTGTTTTTCCTGCCGACTCTGTCGCACATCCAAGCACCAATGAATACACCAGGCAGGGCAATGTAACCGAGGAGAAGCTGCCATTCTGCCGTGTGTAGGAGTGTGTTGCCGCCCTCGGGTACGACCGAGGCAAGGATGGTGCCCGAGAAGACCCCATTTGGAAATGTGACAAAGTCGTAGAGGAACCAAGCACCACAAGTGCCTATCAGGGTTTTCCAATAGTAGCGAAGAACGAGGACATAAGGAACCCTTCGTTTAATGGCACCTTGACGGTATAGCTTTGAGTTGAGCATGCGTATACGGAAATAGAAAACAGTGAGGGGTAGCAAGATCCCGATTCCAAAACAGACACGCCACACAGTCGAGAGATTATCAGTTCCAGCGGCTGAAAGAACAATCATGAAAATAGACACTGCAAGTGGACCTCCAAAAGATAGCGGCAAATTGGTAACAAGGATGAATATCGGTCCTCGTTTGTCCAGTGCTCGCTCATTGGCAGACTCAGAAGCAGATGTGCTACTCGCAGGATATTCGCCACCAGTTCCAAAACCAACGACACCTCGAGCAACTGTCAGCATCCAAAACATTCCATCAATGGTCGTGCCGTGTGCCGCTGTGGCTAGGATACCGCCGACGACAATGCACATTGTGGTCAGCACAATGGCTGTCTTTCGTCCAAGGTAGTCGCACGTGAGACCAATGGCAATCTGACCGAGAATCTCACCAACGAGGAGAGCGTTAGATACCCGAGTACTGACAGACGAAGTGTACTGCTCAGGATATTCCTTCTTGAACAGCACATTCGACATAGTCATCAAGTTATTCTGATAGCCATCTGAGATAAGTGCTGCTCCTACACAAAGAATTGTAAAGAGGTCTGATATTCTTTGGCAACGGTGTACGACATCTTGCGTCATGCCTTCAACGCTGATAGAAGGATTTGCAGTCTTGCTTTCATCCTGAGCATCATTCGTGCTCCTTATCTTATCCGGTTGAGTGTCAGACATAATAAGAAATTATAGTGTAGGGAATTACAGAAATTAAACAGATTTTGAACGCGAAAATGTTAACCTTATACCTGGTAGATCCCTTCTCATGTAAGACAAGAAATTTACCGATTTCCCGTTTATCGTCCCAATTGGGTAAATGACCAGAAGCGCTAGTCTTGTCATCGACTTCCAACTTCCGAGTTGGCCTATTACAGTTCTTATGCCAGCCATATGACTTGTAATATCCACAACATGGATATCGCGGCTTGGTTATGGCAAGATACTGATTTCTTTTGAGTTGTAAGAAGCCCAGTTTTTATATTAAAATTAGTCGCCATTCGGTAAAAAGAATAAGTATAGACCACGTTTTATATGCTGGTATTTTCTATTTAGCCAGATTGAGACTACGCCAGCTTCTTATGCCAGTTGAAGACTTTGACCAGCCAATTAGTATAGATCAATTCTACATGTGATGCGGATACTCGCTCACTTGCAGCCTGAAAGCGGCTACATGGTGTGGGTAATAGCATCACAAACTCAGGAGTCCCAAGCATCATATGCCCAGATACCTCCTTTGACAATGGCAATCTCGAGGAGCTGGACACCAAAATCATGATTTTAGCGGTTTCGAAAACTACTGGATGTACATGCCACTAACAAGAGAAGCAAGGAGCGGCCAAGGGACTTGGGATTCATGTGGGGCCAGAAGATCAACCTTTACGTGGAGGAAGAGCTCCTACAGTCTCTAAAGATATGGACCGAACTGTCCATATAAGCTCTCAGCGAGAACTCTCAACTGGGTCGAATGGCTCAAATACGTCCAATGGAAAGGCAGCTGCCATCGCTTGGAACGCTGCAACGTTTGGGTGCAAGTGGTCTCCAGAGTCGTACTCTTCCTTCAGTCAACCAACATCTTTAGTAGATCGCAGGACATAGTCAAAGTCTACCACTGCGTCAAATACGCCAGACCTCCTGATCCAATCGTTCACATCCCGGCGCGCTCTTTCACGCAGTTCGCAGGTTCCATAAGGCTCGTTACCACCCATCGGCCCAATAGTGGCACCCAAGACATGCAAATCGTGCGCATGGGAGCGCGAGACAATCTGGCGATAAGCCCTTTTGAGAGCCATTGTGACCTCCTGCAAGGATACCAAGTCAGAATCTGCCGTTCTAAGGTCGTTTACTCCATGGAAAACTAGGATATAACGTCGACCTGGATGAGCAATAGCGTCGCGATCCAGGCGACTTAAAAGACTTGGTCCTTTTCCATCTTGTAGAACCTTTCCCCCACCCACGGCCTGGTTAATCATTGCAATATTCTGCGCGTATGGATGCTGCTGCATGCAGTCAAATAGAAGGCCTGGCCAGCGGTTATTTGCATTATCCGTGCTACAGCGCCCGTCGGTTATGCTATCGCCCAGAAGCACCAGGGTTCCATGATGAGCAGCATCTAGACATATTTCTACTCCAGACAGGAAATACCAATGTGTCGACGACTGCAAGTCAGGGCCGGAGAGTTTAGATGCCATCGACTGGTCGCCATGACAAAGCCAGGAGTCTGTGCGACTTCCAGGATAGGAGGTTATTTGTTGAGAATGATGGCCTTTCTGGAGAAAGATGGTAATTGACAGGACTTGTCCCGCCTTGGTTGGGAATTTGAGAGAGTCTGATACCACGTGGGAGCCGCCAGGCACTGAGGTCGGTTGTTCGCCATCAAACAAAACCTGCTGTGCTGTGTCCTTAATGATAGAGGGAGAACCACCGGGATTGAGTGAGTCATGCGGTCGAGGAACAGCAATCACAACGCTTGAGATGTGCAATATCTCCAGCCCAAACAGGTTCGACAGGCGAATCCGGATATAGTCCCCGCCTGCTGTCACTCTCAAAGTCTGTCGGATGGTGGTATTCTGGAAAGCAACCTCATGCTGCGTCTGGTGAAGTATTAGTGGTGAACGAAGCATAGTTTGGCCTGCCTTACATATAGACAGGATGGCATATCTGCCTCCTCAGTAGGCTGAGGTGTTGATGCCCAGACTGTCACCCACTTGAACGGAGATTCCATCTCGGAGAAATGACAGGCGTTTCTTTGTGTCAAAAGTCGTACATGCACCTGTCGCTTTCTTCCGAGGGTTAGGTCGCTTGTGAGTGAGGTTTTGATTGTGAAGAACGGAGGTGATAAAAGGGCACGCGACTTGGCCACGGTGCTGAAGGTCTCATTTTAGCTAATGCACAAAACCCCTCAAGTGATGAACCTTAATGCCGGTTAAATGCAAAGGTGCCATAAGTGGAGAGATCACACGTCGGAGCTTTAGTCTTGGAAGATTAGGACCTTGATCCTACATGATGAAGAGACTTAGGTAACTTTGCATAAATTTAGGATATCTCTGTTGAGTCTAGGATACCTTTTCCCAAATTTATTTTGATATGCTATCCTATAATAAGATTTGAGCTTCATGCATGTGCAGTACTACCTTATCAATTATTATAATTCTGATAACGCCCATAATCGAACACTGGATGTAATCAATCGTGTCTAGTCTTGGATAATAAGACTAAATACTTCCTAAGCTGAGTCTACTCGGCGAAGCTTCCCAGTACCGTACCTGAGAATACGTTTGAATGTTCGCAATAGAACCCTTTAGCCTGACTGGCACTGGTTGTTCAATCCACCACGCCTTCTGGTAAAACCGAGACATAATCAAGTGATGCCATGTCTTTTCCATCTGGGTAACCGATCACTGTCAGCTCGGAACCCTCTCGGACATCAACACCACGGAAGTAAACTCTGGTGGCTGAATGTCCGTCTAGATGCTCTGAAAAGTCGTGGCCGAGCCGTGTGTCAAGGTCACTTGTCCACTCTCCGACAGCCTTTCCATCTAGAAGAACCTCATACCGTGCATGCCCACCAGTGTGATCAAAGTAGTTGACAGCAACGTCATACCTTCTTGAGGGGAATGTTATTGTCGTGGTTACAACAGCCTTTTCTAACGATAATGCTACAATGGCACGGCCACCAGACGCTGCTTCTGGAGGCGTCACGCCAACAATGGTATAGCCATTTAGCTGCATGCTTTCGGCTTCTATACGCCACGGATAGTTCCCGACGCGGTTCTTATCATCCGGGATGCCGCACTTGGCCAGATAAAAGTTGTTCACCGAGTCACGCCAGACGAGTGAGTGGCCTGCTTAATACGCAAGCTTGAAGGCAACGTGCTCAAAACGGGTTTCGTCTATCAGGCCCTTCAGAGTTGCCCACCTGGTCACAAATGTCTGAGCATTTGCGGAACCTTCGTAGTAGGCATCATATATGTGTTGGATTACGGTTTTACCAGACTTAAGCTTGTGCGTATACGGAACGTGATGAAACCACAAAAGTAGATCGTCTGGCGTTATCTCGATACTCTCAAACTGAGCAGTGACCTGAGGTGGATATTGGGCTGCATAACCCGTCCCAGTGGCAGCTGTGCGGTCCATGCCGAGTGCCTTGCTATCGGCACGAGTCCATTGACCCCAGCCGTTTCCATCTTATGAACCCGGGCTGGGGCCGTAGTGCGTGTAGAGGATGTCGCACAGGGTTTGGATCCCGAGATTACCGCTGTAGGCTTCATATGTAGGCCAGGATTCCATTCCGATCTCGCGGATGGTGTCTATCACCTTCTGATTCTCCGCAGTAAATGTCAGGCGAATCCAATCCAGCAGGATATCCTGCGCTGGAGCAGCCGCGTCCCAGCACAATCGACCGTATGCATACAGGTTTGACATAGACAGATGGTGTCCCAGCCATGTAGGGTCATCCCCAATGTTGGTCACTGCAGCATAACCACCCTTGTTCAAACCATGGACCTTGCCAGAGGCGATATCTCTAACAAGGGAAGGCTTGTCTTCAATGCGCATGTCGAAGCCGAGAATCGTCTCCCATTCTGGGGCCATGTACACGTAATGTGACTGCTGACCCAGATACTCTTGACACACCATGAACTCACAGATAACGGGAGTCTTCCGGAGATTGGCGAACAGAGTCGAGGGGGGCTCACGAATCTGGAAGTCTATTGGACCAAATTTGATCTAGATGATGACATTATCTTCGAACTCGCCATCAAGGTGAGCGAAATACTCAACCGCGGCGTTGGCTCTGTCATTCTTGAGATCGGACTCATCCAGGTGATGGTTATAAACAAAAGCTCAATACATAACAACGCCATCACCGTGAGGTTTCAAGGCACGGGCGAACATGTTAGCTCCTTGTGCAAGTGTGCGACTATATGTCAGAGGACCCGGTTGACCTTCTGAGTTGGCCTTGATAGTGTATCCAAGCATATCTAGGACACGCTTATACAGTTTGGCCGTGATATCCTCCCAGAACTTGATGACATCAGGATCAAGGGGATCTGATGTTGGCAGACCAGCAAGGCCTCGAGGAGTATCGAAGAAAAGTGAAACGCCAATACGTACTCCGTAGGGACGCATTATATCGGCGATTCGACCGAGCCCATCGAGGTTAGTTTCGTTGAGAAGATTGTGGCTTGAGTTGACGTTGTTCACAATGCAGCCATTGATGCGGATTGAGGCCAATAATCGAGCATATTGGCGAACGCGAGACAAATCCTTCAAGACCTCGCCGTCACAGAAAAAGATGGACTTCCCTCCGTAGCCTCTTTCTATGCTGCCGTCAAGGTTGTCCCATTCATTGACGTATCTGATAGGCGCTCCGGGATTGTATGCCTGGTGGAGATTGGTCTTGGCCAGTTTCCCCTGTGCAAGAAGAGAGAGGTATTCGAATGCTCCATAAAGAGCTCCACGCTCATTTTGGCCGACAATCTGAATGCCGTTGCTTCCGTCAACATTTATGTCAAGCCAAAACCCATCTTCATCAAGAGCAGGTACCGACTGAAGGAGGCGATCGCCTCCATTCGCCTGCAGTGTTGACAAGATGCCGACTATAATTGAACGTCCAGTGTCAGCGTCAAGGCGAGATTCAACCTGTACGCTTTGTCTGAGGATACGTTCAAGGCCACATTGAAGCTCCTTTCCAGCGACAAAGACTGGACTTGATGGGTTGGTGCTCAGAGCAATGATGCTGGAAACTGGCTTATGAAGACTGTGCAAGCCCTCGGATAGAGGGGCATAGCGCAGCCAACCGTCAATTCCAGTCTCTGGGTGAAGCATTCTCAAGGCTTTTGGGATGTTTGTTACTAGATGCTGACTTCTGTGTTGAACTCGTGATCCATGAAGGAGGTCGAGGGATTCCAGCTCTTAAGAGCATGACCAGCCACGGATTGATTGCAAGGAGCGATTTCGGCGGATAACTTTGGGCAATTGAGATGTCATGCTTGGAGCACATGTGAACGCAAACCATGATAATGGAGAATATTGTATGTCAGGCTGAGGAATCAGGGTCCAATGGCAACACACGTACCTCATTAGCTGAGCGGACAGATTGAGCGGGTCTCGCTCGGCATCTGGCAGCCGATTCTTACGCTAAAGCGGGTAAAAGCACAGAATATGAGTGACACTTTGATCCCCCACGCAGTCTCCCTCGGCATTTCGTAGCCGATTTCTATACTAGGCCCGGTTAAATGTGCTGGATGAAAGAGGGGAGTTGACGTTGCATTACCCCAACCCCGCCCTACAAGTAGTTCCAACGAGGTCTTCCGCAGATCGTGGTTTTAGCCAGGGTTACCCTGCAGATCGGCATTCTCTCCATGAGATACAACCCATGGCCGAGAAACAATCACATTGAGTACCCAAGTTCTAAGAAGAATGCCTTCGCGTTAAAGGTTCAACTGACAATGTATACTGAGCCTGAAGTGTGACTCATGTTTAGCACGCCCTTTGAGTTGAGCGTAGGAAAACAGTTGTCTCTTCCAGACAAAGATAGAGTTTCAAACTTATGAGTTTGCATCTGAGGGTAATGAGGACTGGCTAAAGGTGAGGCCAACAGAGTTCAAAGCGTTATAAAAGGCAAAGCTAGTCTCAAAATGAGGAACTAATATAACACAAAAAGAATAGATTGTTATATTCGTAACTTAACTATAACTTCCTATCTAAAGCCAGATAGATTACAGTAGCTAGCAAGCTTTCTTCCTAAAGCTTCAAACCCCTTAACCTCTCAAAGACTTGAATTCACTCTTTATGCTCAACGCCCAGCTTCTCATCAATATCGATATTGCTATCGAATTCGTAGCCCTTAAACTCTCGAGCAGATAGATCTTTTGTGAACAGAATATCAAGCTCCTCGTACGTGCGGCCTTTCAACTCAGGAAGACAGAACCAAGCCCAAATGGCGCAGAGGATGCAAAAGCCTGCAGCCAGAAAGGCAGACTTGCCCTTCCAGTTTGCAGCGGTGGGGTTAAGTATATGAGGAACAACGCATGTGGCAGCAATATTAATGACGTTGTAGGCATTACGAGCCAGGCCAATTGTCTTAGAGCGCAGGCGTGTGGAGGAGACCTCAGCGACGATAATGTAGGCGATTGGACCAATGGTCATTTCGTAGGTAGAGTACCAGACGTAGTAGAAGGCTGCAGAGACGCCTCCTGTGGCACTGCTTTGGTGAGGGATAGCGACGAAGCCAATTACAAACATAGCAGCGGACATAAAGAGGCAGCCCCAGATGTAAATCGATCGCCGTCCATGTCGCGCGATGATGAAAACAGACAGAAGGACGGTGACAAAGTGTAGACCACCTTGGCCAACAGTCAATTTGTAAGCATTCTTGGTCGACATGCCGGCTTGTTCGAAAAAGTAAGTAGCATAAGAGGAGACACCGAAGCCAACCAGGACTTGACTAGCCCAGGCAACACAGGTAATTTCCGTACGCCAGAGGTTGGAGCCCCTGACGCAGTCGAGATACGAAGCTCCCTCTGTGATGCTGCGCTCCAGCTCCGTGGTTTCCACCATGAGAGACAGCTGGTTCTGAAGCTCCTGGTCTGACATCGATGTAAGCCTCTTTAGGGATTTCTTGGCTTCCTCCAATCTTCCACTGCAGACCAACCACCAAGGAGACTCGGGGCAAAAGAACATCAGAGGTGCGATGATAACAGGCCATACCCACTGCACGGCAAAAGGAATTCTCCAGGCCCAGATACTCGTGTTGCCAACAAGTGAGTCCAGTACAGCGTAAGAAAGGAGCTGACCAATGCCCCAGCATAGGACAACATATGTTTCAAGGTACGCACGAAAGACAACCGGCGCGACTTCAGAGGCATACGCAGGTCCCATTGTCGTGAAGACACCCCATCCCAGTCCACAAAGTAGTTAACCATCGAACAGAACCTCGACTGACGGGGCAAAGAAGGAGATAAAGATGGTTCCAGTCAGCCAGAATAAAGAGATCAGAAGAGTCTTTTTATATCCGATCCTCTCCGTCATCCACGTGTTGAAGAAAATACCAACAATGCCTCCCAGGGAACTGGCCAAGCCAAGAGCTGTCTGCCACTTGGGCTCGAGCTGGTAGGTACCTGGTTTCGCAGGGTTAGGGACGCCGAAACGCTGTTGGAAGTTGGGAAAGGCGAAAAGTGATCCAAGCAGGGCTGTGTCGTAACCATCCATAATGATTACAAGCGACACAACGCAGGACCAGAAACAGGCCTTGGGGTATTTCTGGATGGCCTGGCGGATGCTGAGGGAATGTTCTGCCTCTGTAGCAGCGCGAGCCTCAGCAGAGGTGACGCCTGTCCAGCCATGATGGCCATCTGGTGGCGCCGTCTCGATGGTATCGGCGCGCTTTTCTGCCATACTGTTTCTATTGTTTCAGTATGCCTGACAAGTTGATTTAAAGGAGGCGCAGGATAGGAATGGTGAGGTTAAGAAATGCACTACTAGATTCTGTCAAATTGATAGACACACAAAAGCTATTAGCAACGATCCAGATAAATGAGGTAGGATCTTCGTCTTTTTCATATACAATGATGCTCAAGGATTCAGCTGGCTCCACTCCAGCGTAGTAGCAGAAGCATACTCAGGGTTATTTTAGATATGGCCCATGGGGAAGTGGACTACTCGCTCTTCGGCAAAGACGGCACCGTAGACTGACTCTGAGCATGCAGGGATTAAAGGCGCCCAGGTTTTTGAAGGGATGGTTTGATTCGATTTAGCCTATTATTCGTATCAGAGTTAAAAGAACACATGGCAAAACCAGCAAGGAGACACTTATGTACATGATGAGCAGTTATTTGATAGGAGAGTCGGTAGTTATCGGCGCAACAGTTAACGCATCCAAGCCAAGTCCGGGGGAAAGTGGAGACATTTGCGGGGGTGGAGCTTGTCAAGGGCCGGCAAACTCGGCACTGAAGAAGCACATACTAAGGACGAAAATGTTCCCCCACAGTCGCAATCGATAGAGATTGACTTTGATTATGGTCCGGGGAGGTTGGCGATTGAGCGGGGTATTAGATAGACGAAAGGCGAGCTCGAATTTAACCAGAACTCTGGTTAAACTCATCAAGAGTACCTACAACCACTATGCTTGCTTGCTGTTCCTGTTCACCTACCTAACAGATGATGTAGGGCTCTAACGGCTAATGACAATGCCACCTATATAGCCTATTGAAGACTATCTAAGTAATATTGTAGTTAATGGGATGATGACGCTGCATCAGATGGTCCGGTGAGCATGCCGATGCCAGACGCCTTGGATGATGCTAATGTCCAGGGGTCGATCAGGCAAGGCATGTACGCCAAGGTCGAGACAGCTCAGCATTCTGATTATCTATAAGAAGTGTAGTGGAATGATTATTCTTGCTGATTGGCAGAGAAGCAACCCAGTTCATGGCAGGTTCCTCTCCAAAGCCAAACAGAGCTGATTCTTACGTATCTTTCTCCCTACCATTTCAGCTCATCTTGAAGAGCCATGGGTCCTATAGCTTGCGGCCTTGCCGCCCTGAACCTCCTAGGCTGCATAGCTCCAGCCTTCGTGGCGGCCTTACCCACGGACTCAAACTCGGACTCTGAAGTCTTGATTTCTGTAAATAGTCACGTCAAACATCAAGAGCTTGACGGATTTGGCACTTCGCAAGCATTCCAGCGGGCCGAAGACATTCTCGGAAAAGACAGTCTGTCTCAAAAAGGGACTCAGCATGTACTAGACTTGCTATTCAGTAAGGATATCGGTGCAGGCTTTTCCATCCTGCGTAATGGCATTGGCTCAAGCAACAGTTCTGACAAGAACTTCATGAACTCAATCGAGCCCTTTTCACCAGGCTCACCTGGAGCAAAGCCACACTACGTCTAGGACGGCTATGACAGTGGCCAGCTCACCGTCGCTAAAGAAGCATCCAAGAGAGGGTTGAAGTTCCTCTATGGCGATGCTTGGTCCGCCCCAGGGTACATGAAAACAAACCATGATGAAAATAATGGAAGGTATCTATGCGGAGTAACAGGCGCTACCTGCAATTCTGGAGACTGGAAGCAGGCCTATGCAGACTATTTGTTGCAGTGGGTTAAGTTCTACCGCCAGTCAGGCATCAAGGTCACCAACCTGGGGTTCCTTAACGAGCCTCAGTTCGCCGCTTCCTACGCTGGCATGCTATCCGACGGCACACAAGCTGCTAACTTCATACGCGTGCTGGGCAAGACGATCCAAAAACGAGGTATTCATGATCTCAGTATCGCTTGTTGTGATGGCGAGGGCTGGGACCTGTAAGAGGACATGATGGCTGGTTTGACTGCTGGACCTGATCCTGCGATCAACTACCTCAGTGTCGTTACTGGCCACGGATACGTTTCGCCACCGAACCATCCACTTTCAACAACGAAGAAGACGTGGCTCACCGAGTGGGCTGATCTCACAGGCCATTTCACGCCATACACATTCTACAATAACAGCGGCCAGGGTGAAGGCATGACCTGGGCTGGCCGTATCCAGACAGCTCTTGTCGATGCCAACGTCAGCGGGTTTCTCTATTGGATCGGAGCCGAGAACTCGACCACCAACAGCGCTCTTATCAACATGATCGGCGACAAGGTCATTCCGTCCAAGAGGTTCTGGGCTTTTGCATCCTTCAGTCGATTTGCTCGCCCTGGTGCTCGTCGCATCGAAGCCACGAGCTCTGTTCCTTTGATCACAGTCAGTTCATTTCTCAACACCGACGGTACTGTCGCGACGCAGGTGCTTAACAATGACACGGTTGCTCGCAATGTTAAACTCGTTGTTTCTGGCACGGGCCGAACACTTCATAGCTTGAAGCCATTTCTGACAGATAATTCTAATGATTTGACTGCTTTGGGGCACTTGAAGGCTACTGGACAGGGTTCTTTTCAGACTACAATTCCTCCTCGATCTCTCGTTAGCTTTGTTACAAGTTCATAGTTAGGATGTATTATTTAAAGAAGATGACCATGTCTAGTCTGTTGATGAAAATTTCCCAGCAATCTGGTTGGACTACTTATTTCGGCTTAGTTGCGCAACGTCATGCTCGGTGTGCCGAAAGCCGAGCCCTGTAAATAGCTCACAGCAAGACGATTCTGTCTTTGACACCGATAAATTGCTTATCCAATATTCTACTTCCCGAAACTCCTGGAATAATATGCTATCTCCCGTATCCTCGGCCTTCTACCATATGTTAGAATCCCAATGGCCTCCCGTAATCTCCTTATTCTTGCGGCCTTTCGGCTCGTCTTAGCGGCTTCTTCTACTACCGCAGACACTACTAGCGCAACTACCGCCACCGACCCTTTTGTCCTTGCTTCTGATCTCTCTTCAGTCCCAGACTGCGGTATAAAGTGTATCTGGACATCCGGGAAGAAGATTGGATGCGCCGGCACTGACCTAGAATGCATGTGCTCGCATAGCGATGCGTTTGCCGACCATTTCGAACAATGTCTCGGGAACGAGTGCACTATCAAAATATTCAAAAGTGAGTCGACAACAGATGTGTGAGGCGTCATCTGACGGTAACTGTATCAGGCCTCTGGGACGTGCGCCAACAAATTTGCGATGCGGTGAAAGGTAGTTCTGATTCTGCTGCCTTGGCATCAGCGTCGGCCGTGATTGCGTCCGACATGTCTCAAGAAACGGGGAACGGTGCCGAGCGTTTAACTCGAGCAGGTATACTCGGTGGCATTACCTGGGGAGCTCTGGTTATATGGAAATTTGGGTAACGAATTGGAAGCTAGAATATGCCACGAAGCTCCCAACATTGCAATATGCGTAAGGTTCAACGGTTTGAGCAGAAGCCTTTTCCGGCACCTATCTACAATCTCTGTTCTATTTGTCACCGTACAAACTGATGCACTGTTACGTCAAGATTACCCTGGCACCAAGACTCTCCATAGCTTCTCTCCACCCGAAAAATCGACCAGGGTGCATTCTTCGAAGTCTCCAACACTCCTCCATGACAATAAGTCCTTTCCATGTTATTCCAGGGGCCTGTGCTTCTTGCAGCACTTGATGGAGGATTTGACGAAACCGGTGATGTTGTGACTCGCTCATGGCCATACAGCCAGTGATAGTGTACGGCCAGGCCGTCCGCATCACAAGACGTGTAGGGAGAGTCTCAAGCTTCTCCAGGCAAAGATTAACAAAGGTCTGGCCCATACTACTTTGCTCGAACATCATTGGAGCAATTGCCACTTGCAGCAAGACTCTGGCACCAAAAGCCCAGATGAGACTGATCATTGCAGCATCGAGGTCTAGACCTGGAGGCACACTTGCCAGGCCCTCGATGTCTTCTTGAAGAGTCTGGCAGACATGGTCAAGTTGTTGTTCAAGTTCGCAGTATTGTCGTTGCAATTCCGGTCCTGTAAACTCCTGGTGGATTTCACCTTGCTGCATCAGCTGTAATTGCTCAAGTCTTGCAATTCTGGAGACAATTGCAAAGACTTGGCTCTGACAACCCATAAACTCCTGAGATCTGATTGTACCAGAATCTAGAAGAGGCAGGTAGTCGAAGGCGCAAGGGCAGTATGACGCCGCACCAAAAGTAGACGTAGCCAGAACATCAATCCAAATAAAGTTAAAGATGGAAAGTTGCAGCGATCGTCGTCGTACATCACCTTCAGGCAAGCTGGACAATACGTCTGCTATCACTGATACTGAAGTGCGACTCTCGAGTGGAATAGAAGTCTCAATATGGTTCAAGACCTTCCTTGCAGCCTGGTGATGGACCTCCCATTGACCCTGGAGCATGCTGAAGATCTCGAGCGTCTCCAAATGGGCGATGACATCGACAAGGTGGAACCCTGCCCAAACAAAATCTTCCACTAGTAACGGGTTCATGAGAGAAAAACGATCAACCTCTCCCCAAAGTATCGCAATAGACCGGCTCTGGAGCCTGCTCACTTTTAGACATAGTCCAATCTCATTCACACTAGCCCGTTGAGTCAACGAGTGCTCGAAGCAGGCGCTGACACTGAGAGCTGAACTAAATAAGTCGTCACGGCTGATGATTCGATTGAGCATCCAATTACGCTCAGTATTGCTTTCCAGCTTGCAGAATGTATGCGTGATTGGATGTATAACATCAAGGAACAGCATGAGCAATCGCGTTTCTTCTCGCAAAGAGCTTTCAGGTCCGGGCTGTAGACTTTGCATCCTGCTATCCCACCAGATGGTATCGGGTTGTCGCTGCCAGATGTTTATTCCATTTGTTAACTGAATAATGGATGGTGCTGAGAGGATGTCGCAATGAAATTCGCCCAATAAAGCCTCATAGGCACTTGGGAAGTGGTGAGGCCCGTACTGGTTGCTGTTGCACCCTGAGTCGGTCGGCAAGAGTCCTATCACACCACAAGTAGTATCTCTAGAATCCAGCTTCCTTGAGACCTTGTACTGTAGCTCCGTGACAGTCCGTAGAGCTCTTG
Organism: Fusarium circinatum; assembly: GCA_024047395.1. Taxonomy (NCBI): domain Eukaryota; kingdom Fungi; phylum Ascomycota; class Sordariomycetes; order Hypocreales; family Nectriaceae; genus Fusarium; species Fusarium circinatum. Next base: position 59,823 of record CM043928.1, read on the forward strand.
CTTCATTGGACTTCAGGACATCCTTCCATGAGGCCTTGTCACGGATCCAAGACGGTGGCGGCACGTTGAAACCGTAGTATGCAAGGTCTCTTGACCGGTAAGCACTGTATGCTGGTAGCTCCTCGTTGCACTTCTTCTTGCGGATTCTGCAGGTGAGATATCCCTTGCGACTACGTGTCCCGTCTGAGACCGCAGCTTGTTGCTGCTCCCTTTGCGCCATGATGTCTTATTGCTGATCTAGGTCCGCGATGCAGGAAGCTTTAGAAGCCAGCTGTTCCTAGTTGGGTATGCTTATCTACTAATGCAAGACGTCATGTTGACCTTTATTCTGTTGAGAGTCGAGTGTCTAAGAAGCATAAGCTGCTACATACTGTTATGTAGTAAGCGTGTTGCAAATGGCTTGTATTGCTGCGCTGTGACGAGAACCAATGGGAATCGCACCCTCCAAGCCGGACTAATCACTAGGCCGAGATATGCGTTGTGCTTGACGCCGATCAGCTATGCTATTGGCTGTTCTAGACGTGATTGTTATCTGTTGCCTTAGCTTAATTGACTGTGCTTAGGCTAAACCCTTTCGGGTTCCTATTCTTACAGCGTATGGAGACGATTCTCTGGTTGAGACGCAGTTAACCCAGCTATATCAGTAGCAATATAAGTATCAAGTCGCTCTGATAGGTGCTCGATCGAACACTGCTCATTATTGATCCATCTTCAGAGCTTTACCTGCCACATATCCCTCACAGATAGAGATATCATGTCGTGCCCTCAGTGCTTTTCCGGCCATGTCAATCCTGGCGCTCCTACTGGTCGTTGGGATACTGTTCATGGCCTCTGGATTTACATTGCAGAGCCCCCGCCGGCAAGAGCGCGAAAGCTATTATTGTTATAATTCCTGACGCGTTCGGTGTTGACTTTGTTAACAATCAGATTCTGGCGGATTATTATGCTTTAGCTGCTGACTATTTGGTTTACCTACCCGATTTTATGAATGGTAAGCGCGGCGTTTATTCTATATTTAGCAGATTAAAACAACTAATGCGGTCTGTCGTAGACAGTGCTGCACTAGTCAGGACTATGATCAATATGGCACACCTCTGGGATGAGACTGGATCTTGGTTATCTAAACCGTGAGCTTCCTTCCTTCCTACCCTAAAGCTGAGGGACTTTGCGTTACCTGACTGACCGACAATTAGGTACTATCTCCTTGCTACTATGCTGGACTTTGTGCCTTTTCTGATTCGAAACCGCTTCAGTGTTTGTTGGCCAAGGGTGACTGGGTTCTTGAAAGAAGTCCACTAGCATAAAGACGTAGCTCTTTCGGTGGGAATTGCGGGGTTCTGTTGGGGAGGGCTCCATGCTATTAGACTTACCCATGACACAGCGGAAACTAAATCGGCTAGTGGTCACGCCTTAGCCGATGCAGTTTTCACTGCCCATCCAAGCAGTGTTGATGTTATACCAGACATAGGCAATGTCGCACGTCCTCTCTCTATCGCGATTGGCGACGATGATCCCGTGATGGGAATGAAGCAAGTGCGACAAGCCCAATCAATCTTGGAGGGCAAGGATGTTGATACAAGCGTGGTTATTTACCCTGGAGCAAAGCATGGGTTCTCAATTCGCGCAAGTAGGGCAGAGCCTGATTCAAAGGAGACACGACAAGCAGGGGAAGCTGAAGAACAGGCAATTGCCTGGTTCAAGAAGCAATTTAATGTTGTAGCATAGCCTATAATTCGCTTGAGAAATTAGCTTGTCCACGAAAATCACTGAGACACTCATACGGGTCCTGAGACATAATGTTCAGAATGGAGAGGTAATTCACCAAAGTTTATAATTAGCTTATAGTATACTTGAATTGAGAAAATACTATTCTTGGTGTAAGGATTGTCGCTTAAAAATAATACAATTTATTATTTCTAAGTTGAACAACCAGGACACTCGAAGCAAGAAGGATCGTCCCAGACAAGATCGTAATTATGCCTATCCAGGAAATCACCTGTCGCCAGAGTCGTGCTTGTAAACATGCACCTACCATCCCTGTAACCAGAGCCCATACACCCGCTCATCTTCCGGCATATAGCAGCACATTTTCCTGAGGAACTCTGGTCAGGATAACTGCCAAGAGCGCCAAAAGTTCCAGGCAACATTCCCGAGAAATTGCACAGAACACCATCCGCACTTACACGCGTGCAAGAGTCACCAGGTTTGTAGTTGCACGTTGGGCTCTTGGGAAGAGGTGCGTCGCTGGGGATGCAGGTCGGACACGTATAACAGGATCTATGGCTCCAAACACTGTTCTTGGGGTCTAGCCCAGGATCGTCGTAGTTTGGATCGGGATCCGCAAAGTCGGATGTTTTTATCTTCGTTGTTGTAAAGAGACAGTGGTTCTCCATACCAAAGTAGCCAGAGGATTCACAGTTCTCCAGAGTGTCGCAGATGGCTGCGCACTGCTCTCCGTTCTCCTGCATAGGATACATTGAGCGAGGGACTGTCCAGGACTCTCCTAAAAAGACGCCTCCGCCAATGCAGACATAAGGGTTGTTTTCGACGCTTGATAGGTTGATCTCACACTCTTGGCCGCGGTTGTTGTGGCAAACACCTGTTGGCTGAGTAGCTTTAGTGGTTGTGGTGAAGCTGGTTGGTTCGGGAACTAGGGTTGTCGTAGGAATCGCCGTTATCGATGTGTCGCCTGAACTGCAGCCGCAAGCGAAGCACTCCATACCGAACCAATGGACCATTTGGCTGTCTCTTCCGTCCCGTATTTCCTCTCGGGTGACCAGAGTATTGGAGAAGAAGCATTTGCCAGAGAGTCTCTGGAATCCAGCTGACAAGCATCCAGGAAGATTCTTGCAAATTTCGGCACACTCCTCGTTGCTGCTGTACAAGTGCGTTTGAGTCGCACCAACTTCTTCACCAGGAAGAGTATAAATAGCATCACTATTCGTGAAAACACCATTGAGATCGCATCCGAAGTCATCGAGATGTGAGTAATAGTCGTTGATGATCTGGCATGTTTGCTTGCAGGCAGAGTCTGTGGTATGAGAAGGCTCTTCTGTAGTGGCAGATTGAGATGTCGAGCCAATTTTATCTGATGCTGAGCTAGTTGTCTCAGCCCTGCTGGTATCCTCCGCAGCTAGCGAGGTCGAGGATACACTGACGAGGGTAGTATCGGTGTTTCTTCCCGAGGTAATCTCAGTTGAAGATGTTGTTGTAACCTCGCTGCTCTCTGACACAGCACTGGATATGTTGGGATCAGAACTAGTGGATTTTGCCTCAGTGGCAGCCGACGAAGTGACCTCTAGAGAGGCTGTTGAGATGGGTGTCGCAGCGCTCGTCCTTTCCAAGCCGTCGGTACTGGTTGATCCGCTTTGACCTGTTGTGAGGGTAGGGGACTCTTGAGCCCTGATCGCCGTCGTAGTCTCGACAGGATCGATTGGAGGGCTCCCACCCAAGTCAAGCTTGAAATTGTCAATCGTATCTGGGGTAACCTGGTCCGAGATGAAGATGGAGTCGACCAAGATCGAAGAAGTACCACCGCCAGAGCATGTCAGTGAGATAGCAAAGGTTGGTAAGTCAGAAAGTGCCTCAACCTGCCTCAGTACCCTGGCCCACGATGATCCTGAACTAGAAGCAGGCTGAGAATAGAACTCTGAATTACCAAATGCTGCGCTTGCAACACAGCCTTGGCTTCCAGCTGACGTAATGAGATAAAAGAATTGGATAGTGTACTTCTTTCTCGGGACCGATCGTACAGTCTGGAAGATGCTAGCAAAAGAGCCAAAGAAGCTTCGCTTGGTGACGTCCCCATTAGCACTCAAAGCTGCGCAGCCATCATCGAGGCTGCCATCAACACGGTAGCATCCGCCTTGGTGGAACTCGGCATTACCCGAGGCGCCGAAGTTGGTGAGGCCACTTGGGCTATTGCGGTCGCGACTGGCGAAGGAGCCTCCTGAAATAGCGTTGGTGACGATTATGTCTCCCTCTTGAGTTGTCGTTGATGACTGGGCAAGGGTCAAGCTGGGAACCTCGGTGGTCTCAGTAGATGACGTGATAGTGAGGCTGTTGAGGTTTGTATGGCTATTCGTCGAAGTCTCGGAAACATCGATTGTCGCAGCCGATGAGGTTGCAGAATGGCTGCTCACCGTGGAACGGCTGCTAGGCTTGCAGGGACCAGCAGCAGCAAAACCATTTAGGCCCAAGGTCACGAGAGCAATCTTGGACAGCATCGTGAAAGAAATCTATCAGGTCCAAAGAAACCGTGAGAGCATGCAAATGTCTAGAAGAGAATTAAACGGCGATTTAACTATCTATACATAACCCCTGAAGTTGGGAAATCCTTACTGACTCACTAGACTCATTTCTACAGGCTATCCAACTCTTGGCGGTCAATAGCCATTTCTTTCAACAGCAATTGAGATGGCTAGCTGTCGCTATTGCCAACTATTGACAGCCTCAGTGACTTGTACCCATGCAGAAACAGGTCTGGACCATGGATCACTAGCCGCATTGGTCAACAGCAAGAACGAGACACCAATCAAGCTTGGAAACCAGCTCCACTTGTGATTTCTGATCGCGTTAGTGGATGTAGCTTAAAGTGGCGCCAGATAAACGCTCAGCCCCCAAGCATTCTCAGCTGCAAGTCGTAAGAGTCTCTTCTCTTCTCTGATCTGAGCCATCCGATGTCTATAATTTTGCTCATGCCTTCCATGAGTGACAAATAGCAAGAGAAGTTCGTTCCTGCATCATTATCCTTGATGCAGGTGATGATCTGACCTGATGGCAGTATTGTAGTGTAAGAATACCATTGCTTTAGTTTACGGCCATCAGCGTCCAAACTGGGGATTTCGTTATCGTGTTTATTAGCGATGAACTTGCAATCGGCGGACTCGCCGATTCAGTAGCCAAAAGAGAAATTATGTGGAGTCGTTGAATGCTTTTGCAGTTTCAGACCGTATCTACGAGGGCAACATCAAGCTGCGCTAAGGGAAACGATTAGACCAAATTATTAATCAACAGGCATAATGTCTTGACATGGATATCGATAGTGAATAAAGGGTTCACTACTAATCCAATTTATTGACATCGCTTCCTTTTAGCCATGAACGCCGGGTATAGTCTTAAATGCAGTCATCCTTCAATCATCTCGTTGCTCAAGATCTTTGATGTTAAGCATATCCTTCCGAAAAGCAGGCCAGTACTTCTCCTTGATCCACGCACCCAAACTTTGCAACGAAATGAGCAATTTGTACAAGTCAAATGCATTATACGTGCTCCCAAGCGGCAACCGATGATACGTCGTCGACTTTCCGTCCTGCAGTGTCGACGCCACGAAAAACCAGTCATGATCTTGCACAATGATCCCAGCCAGAAACTCAATCGCCTCGATGTTCCCTCGGAGGGACCGCCATTGCGCAGCATGCCAGGTACCGATCTGAAGAAGCGCCTTCTCCCAGCTGACCTGGCGCTTAGTCTCGATCGAGAGGGCGATAGGGTTCTTGCAGAGGTCGCCCCAGTCTGTATGGTTGATTGACAGGCCAGGCCGCGTCTTGATAGCATCGTCAATCTTCCGGCGTTCAAGACTGTCCTTTGGAGTCTCGATGCAAATGCAGAAGTCAATACATTTGGACGATGTGCCGAAGGGTTTGTACTCAGGTATGATGTGCGCAGTGGTGCAGTATCTGTAATCACCAACGGAAGCATCGTTTGCCTCTCGGAAAGCAAATTCGAGAACGCACCGATGAACTTCCATGTTCCAAGAAGCTTCACTGTGACGGCCAAATTCGCATTTGGTGGCGCTCTGCAAAACCTGGCGGATGAACGAAGGGGAAGGAATTCGCCAATTGCTGGTATGCTTATCGGGATCGTAAAAAGCGAATTCCGGTATGTTACGCAGGCCCTGAAGCTCAGGTTTCAACGTTTGGGGAACAAGCGCAAATCCATAACCGACGGTAAGAAGCTGCTGATGTAAATCTTGGAGCGAAGGCGGCAACTGATCCATAAAGTCATCGAATTTGAAGTCGTCGAACCCCGTGTTTTGCGTCGCAGCATAGCGTAGTTGTTTGGTCGGTGATGATGTGCCAGAAACTCCAGATGAAGCATACGACGTTGAAGACTCGCGGTCCAGAGCCGGAGCTCCCTGCCTCAAGCTTCTTGATGATGCCCTGGGGGTATCCTCAACAGCGCCATCTTCGTCAGAATGAATAAGACCTTGATCGTGGATCGACCTTCTGCGCTTCCTTGGCATTGAATTAATACCCTGTGCATTTATCTCGTTGTCGAAGCGGCTATCTTGAGATGATCCTGGAGGCGTCGGGATGCGATAAAATTGACTGTCGCTGTCTGATTCGGTGTTTATTATTTTACGTCGCTTGCGTTGATGTTCTGACTCTTCGGTGGGAAAGGAATCTTCTTCAATTGAATTGAGCCACGACCATACACGACCGTATCTGGGAGTGCGAGTGTTTTGGACTCTGAGGCTGGTCATTTCTCAATTGCGCACGCTGAAAGAAGACGATGATGTATTGTTGATGGTTAAAACATTTCCGAGTAGACCTAACTCACTTGGTCATCATGGTGGGGTACCGTTGTTGGAGGGGTAACGTCGCGAAATGGTGAAAGTGGTTTAGCGTCTTCGATCCACCGTTATCTAAGATGCCTCGTTTAGTATAAGAGTTTCTCCATTCATCAAGTACTCATAATAAGCCGATGAGACAGGTCTGTGACTTTTCTTCCTTGGTTTCTATCTGTGAGCTCCGGATTAAAACAGGTTATCGAGCTTGTGTAAACCAATTACTTGCCCGTAGAAAAAGTCCAGTACTTTAATGTAATTGTTATGGAGCAGCAAGCTAGGCCCAATTCGCAGATACACAGTAAGTCATTGATCCGCTAACTTCACAACAGAGGTGAACTCAGGCACGCGACAAACTGCAGGAAGCGGTTTCTTACTAAAACACAACCAATACCCCGATCATTTGAGTTTTGTGCATACCAGCCTGCACTTGCTAAAGAGGTGTACTAGTGTACGCACAATCAGAAGTAGAAGAGTAGGACTTCTTTGCTTGGGGTTGCCTTGTTTTGTTGTAAGTTGTCCGATTACCGCCACAACTGCTCATATTAGCCATTAGCCATAACTGGACAGAATACGACGTCCCTCAGATAATCTGAATATGCGCTTCAGTCATAATTAAACGAATGTCGTGTTCCTCAGGTGATCAGACGCTCTATAATGCGCTCCAATCGTGGCTCGATCGAGTGCCGTATTTTCCAGATGATCTGCAGGATCTGTTACCTATGACAAGAGCAAACCCCAGGTTTCCCAGATGACTTTCGATATGTCAGAGCTATAACTAGAGCGGATGTAGTCTTCCCCAGACACTTTCAAATGCGCTCCAATCAAGCCTCAATTAAATGCCGTTTTTTCCAGATGATCTGCAATAAATGCCAACTTCCCCAGGTTATTAACAACGCGCCCCAATTAGGTAAGTCGCGCTTAGGGTTAGGATAGGGTTAGTATTAACTATCTAAGCTATCTTTACCTTAGTGTTTTTCTCTAACTAAGGTTTAGTAAAGAAAAGTGGAGATTTTTCTTAAAAAAGAAAGTAAAAGGAAAATAAAAAGAGATATAGCTAGTAAAGTAAAAAGAAAAGTAGAAAAAAGGTAAAAAAGAAGTATAGCTAAAAAGAGATAGTAAAAAGGAAAGGATATAGCTAAAGAAGCTAGTAAAAAGAGAAATCTAGCTAAAAAAGCTAAAAAGAGGTATAGCTAGAAAAGCTAAAAAGAGATATAGCTAGAAAAGCTAAGAGGTAGAATATAAGGCTAAAGTAGCTTAAAAAAGGTCTAGGGAGACCTTTTAGAGGTATTCTAAGCTAACCTAGCTAGGCCTATAGGGATTTCTTTTGCTATAAAAGCTACTAAGATAGCCCTAGTTTTAGTTAAGGTTAGGCCTATAGTAGTATTAAGCTAGGTAGCTGCTAAAAGGCCTATAAGCCTTTAAAGCTTTTTATAGGTTTTAGCAGTTTCTAGGTCTATAAGGCTACTTGCAGAGATAATAATAGGCTGGAAAAAGGCCTTTAATAACCTGTATTTCTAGCATTTTTCCTTTATAGCCTTTATAAAGGTACTATAAAGGTCTTTCCTAGCTAAATCCTTAGAAATAGTAATAATCTGGATATTATAGTAGTACTAACTTATTCCTAGGGTTATAGCTAAATTAGCTATAAGGCTAGTTTTCTTATTTACTAAAGGTTCCTTCTTTACCTTTAGAGCAGGCTAGCTACTAAGGGCTCTGTAAAAGGCCCCTATAACCTTATTATACCTTACAATTTACCTTCTATTAATACCCTTATAGGTATCCTTATAGCCTAAGGCTACTATAGCCCTATAGAAGCTATAGGGCAAGCTAGGGGGCTTAATAAAGTAAAAAAGCCTGCTTCTTAGTGCCTTAGTAATCTTAAAGTCTATAAAAGATAGGTCTTTTTTTATAAGTAAAACTCCTAGCTACTTATAGCCTAGATAGCTAGTGTTTTTTAGCCTAGCTTGCTTATATATAATAGTTAGGGTTTTAAATAGAGAAACTAGACTATACTAGGTTTATATTTACAGATTATATAGGGCATTATACTAAGTATATTAGTTTAAGGTTATATCTTTTAATAGTTAATAGTATAGATAAGGCTTATTAAAGTAAAGAAGTATTATTAATAGCTAGTAAGCTAAGTTCTATTTAATACTAAATAAATATATATATACTTATTAGTCCTTAATAAGAATAATAAAATAGAAGGTTATTATTAGTCCTGGAATAATGCAGTTTTAAAGCACTATTAGTTTTATATTAGTTAGTTTAATATTAATTAATTTAATATTAGATCTTTTTAATATTAGTAATTACAGGCTATGGTATTATAATTAGGTAAAATTTATAAGGTATAGTTCTATATATAATATAACTACTAAGGTTATAATATAATCTCTCCCTTTTAGTAAACTTATCCCTAAGGCCTATTACTTTAACTAATACTATTTTTCTTTTAGTAAGATTTAACTTAATCCTTTTATTATTATACCTTATAAAATCTAACTATATATTAAAATAGTTATTTTATAAGAATTATAAAATCTAAACACTTATACTTTTTATTAAGTTTACTAATAAAAAGGCTAATATACCTTATACTTATTACTTTTATTTAAAAAAAAGTAATAAGTACTTTATATTTATAAATTTTTCCTAATATAGTAAGTATATTTAGGCTAAGAAATCTTATAATAATACTTATATTATATCTTTTTATAAGTCTTATTATACTTATTTTTAGTTCTTATTACTAATATATATAGTAATAACTTTAATAAAATAAAAGAAAAAATTAAAAAATAATAAAGATAAGGTAAGTAAAGATTTACTTAAGCTTTATAATAAAATAGCTACCTTACAGCTAGTTATTTATTATATATTTAAAAGATTAAAAGCAAAATAAAAAAAAAACATTCTAAGGCTACTTAATATAGTCTACAGGAGGTAAAGCATTAAAATAACTTATTATCTATACTATATACTTATAAAACTGCTTTAATTAAAGACCTTAAGGTTAATTATATTTTTAATAATATTAACTAGTTTACTTTTAAATTAGGTAATAATTTCCTTAATACTTTACTTTTATTTAATTCTAGTAAAACCTCTTTAAAAGTTACTATACTTTAATAAGGTACTTTAGTAATTTCTATATATTTTCGCTTTCTAGGTAATTCTTTTATTTTATTAAGTATTCCCTCTTATTATTAATATTATAGGTATCTTTAATTACCTTTACTTTATAAAGTTCTAGTTTATTAATTTCTTTTAGTTTATTACTAATCTTAATATATATTATATTAGCTACTAATTTAAGTAGTATAATATAAAAGACTTTATAAAGCCTAATTTTTATTAATAAGTCTAGTTTATAGTTATTTTTAAAGATCTTTCTAATAATCTTATAAGGTCTAATATACTTAAAATCAAGCTTATAACTTAGTTACTTTATAGTAATATTTTTAGTAAATAAGTATACTATATCTTTCTCCTTAAAGGTTAGTCTTTCTAACCTTTTAGAATTATAGTACTTTTATATTTATTTATTAATAAATTCTAATTCTATTTAAAGTTTATTATATACATTTTTTAGATCTTTACTTTTAATTATTATAGTAAGGTTTATAATTTTAGTTTATTATATATTATAGTATACTTTTAAAGTATAGCTAAAGTTAGTATCTAATAGTATAAGCTTTATACTTTTATTATAAGCAGTATTATAGGCTAGCTAGGTATATAGTAATTTCTTAACCTAGTTATTTTGCTTATAATTAATATAATACTATAGGTATTACTTTATTACTTAGTTTATTTATTCTATCTAGCTATCTATTTAGAGTCTAAATACTATTATAAGTCTATAATTAACTCCTATATAGGCCATTAGTACTTACTAAAACTTACTAGTAAATATTATATCTCTATTTATAAGGATTTCCTTAGGTAATTCTTATTTTTATACTATTTTATTATAAAAGATATAAGCTATTTTCTTAGTATCTATATCTTCTCTATAAGGTACGTAAATTAAAAGTTTTATAAGTCTTTTAATAATAACTATAATACTATTATAGAAAATTCTAGTTAAGGGTTTTTTTAACTATAGTAATTTAGTAATAAAGTTTATTGTAATTAAGCTCTATAGTGCCTTTATAACTTTAAAAGGTTATAGTTCTTTATAAGGCTTATATCTTTATACTTTTATTCTTATATAGATATTATATTATCTAATAACCTTTTTTACTATAGGTTATTTAACTTAGTATTTATATTATAAAAGTCTTTTTAAGGTTTTAGTAATTCCTTAGTATTTATATACTAAGTATCTATAGAATTCTTATATAATTTTTTTAGGTTTACCTAGGATTTTCTTAGTAATTATTAATTATATCTATCCCAGTATCTATATTTATTAAGTAAATTTATATTTCCTTTTTTTATTTTTTTCTAGTACTTATTCCTTTGCTTTTATAGTACTAGTATTATAATTTAATTTATAACTAATTATATCTACTTTACTATTCTTAAATCCTTTATAGTAAATAATTATAAAGTTAAACTTATATAGGTATTCTATATAGTATAGCTATTATTAGTTAAGTTTATAAGTTATAGTAAAGTATAATATATTTTAGTAATTAGTATAGACCTTAACCTAGTACTTTCTTTCTATAAGGTAATATTTGAACTCTTTAAAGTAGTTAATAATTACTAAGAATTTCTTATTATAAATTAGGTAATTAAGCTTTACTTTATATAACTTATATAAGTAAAATATAATAAAGTATAATCTTCTTATATTATCCTATTAACTAATTTATTTTCTTAAAGTAAAGTCTAATAAGTCTATTTTTAGTTTAATTTTTTTATTAAAGTTAAAGATAGCTAAGACTAGTTTACTAATAATAGCTTCTTTAAGTTATTTAAAGGCTATCTAGGCCTTATTATTTTATTTAAAGGATTTATCCTTTTTAGTAAGTTCTATTAAGAGGTTTATAATCTTACTAAAATCCTTAATAAATTATTAATAGTAGTTAGTAAAGCCTAGAAAGGCTTATATTTCCTTAATATTATTAAGTACTTTTTATTTTAATATTATAAAGATTTTCTTTTTTTTTATACTAATCTTTCTAAATATAATAGTATATTTTAAAAAGTCTACTTTTATAATATAAAAGTAACTTTTTTCTAATTTTACTAGTAGCTTAATATCTTATAATATTTTCAAGACCTTATATATAAATTCCTTATATTTTTTTATACTATTTAAAAAAATTAAAATATTATTTAGATAATAGATTATAAAGATATTAAGGTACTATTAAAGTATACTATTAATTATCTATTAAAACGTTATAAATATATTAGTAAGACTAAATAGTATTACTATATACTTAAAAAGTTTAAATTTAGTTTTAAAAGCTATTTTCTATTTATTTCTTTTCTTAATATAGATTAGATTATATATACCTTTAAGGTTTAGAGCAGTAAAGATCTTTTTACCTTATAAACAATCCTTAAGTTCTATAATAAGTAAAAGTAAGGTTTAATCCTTAATAGTATATATATTAACTAGTTAGTAATTAATAATAAGTCTATCTTTTTTATTTTTTTTTAATATAAAGAATATTAATAATACTAATAATAAACTAGATTTTTTAATATAGCCTTTACTTAGTATTTCCTTAATATATTTCTTTTAAACTTATAGTTCCCTTTAATTTAGTAAGTATAGTTTTTAAAATAATAAGTTATTATTTATTAAGTTAATTTTATAGTTTTATTTACTATATTTAAGGACTTTTATTTTTAAGTTTTTTATAAATAGTTTATTATATACTTAGTATTTCTTTAGTATATTTACTAGTTTATCCTAGCTAAGTATTAGTTCTAGTTCCTTTTATAGGTCTTATTATTAGAAAATACTTAGAATTTATTTTTTACTTTATATACCTTTTTTATACTTATATTATATTCTTTTTAAAGGTAATAATTACTTTATACTATATATACCTATACTTTCTTTAGTAGTTAGGGTTTAAGATCTCTTATTATTCTTTATAATTATCTTTTTATTATTATTAAAATTACTAGGAAAAGTAATCTAGCTATTTTTTTAATTAATAAATAGGTTTTTTTATTTAAATTATATTATACCTAAAAGGATATTTATATCCTATCTTAAAGGTATAATATTAAAATTTACTTTTTATTTCTTTCCTTTAATAAAGATTTTAAGGTAATTAGTCTTTTAATTTATAATACTATTATTATAGTTAAAGAATTATCTTTTTATATTAACTAATAAATAAGGTAATAATTTTCTTTTTTATAATATTTTAAGCTTTATAACTATTTTTAGGTTAATAAAGTTTTATTATACTTTACTATTAACTTAAGTATTTAGCTATTTTTCTTTAATCTAAATAGGTAGTACTAAGTAAATTAATATACTTATTATTTATATTACTCTTAAAGTATTTATATTTTATAGTAAACTTTACTTTTTATATATTTACTACTTTATTATAAATAGTATCTATCTTTTTTTAAGGTATTATAATAAGTCTTTTTATAATTATTATTATAGTATCCTTTACTATTAGTATAATTATTAGTAAACTTTTTATTAAATAATTACTACTAGTATTATTTCTTTAGTTTCTTATTAATATCTTTATTTAATATTACTTATTTAAATAGTATATTATTATTATTTAAATATAAACTATTTGCCTTTTATTAATATTATAGTTTATTAATATTTTCTAAGCTAATATTATTAACTAATACTATTTCTTTAATTATATACCTTCCTTAAGTTATTTTATTAAATTCTCTTTTTACTTCTTTAATTATTTACTATAATTACTTAATTCTATTTAAGAAATCCTTAACCTTATAGGTCTATCTATAAAGCAGTATACTAAATTGTAGTTTTATAACTTTAAGCTAGTTATACTATATACTAACTAGGTACCCCTTTATTTCTTCCCTTAAGTAAGGTTTATTATTAAATATTCCTTTTATAGTAATTAAAAAACAATTATTATCTAGCTTTTTTTACTTATATTATTTATATTAGTAGTTTCTATATAATATCTATAAGATCTTATTATATCTAGGGTTTATTAGTATTATCTAGATATTATTTTATATATTAAAGTTAAGCTTTTTATATAGTAAGTTAAGTATATTACTAGTATAATAAGCCTTAATATAAATTATACTTCTTTTTTTTATATTAGTATATTTTCTTACTCCTTATATATAAAGATTATTATATATTTAAAAATACTTAATTTCTTATTTATTATATATCTTTTAGTATTCCTAAGTTTATATTTTTATAATTTCCTTATTTTAACTTTAAAAATACTAAGCTATAGCTTATACTTTTCCTCCTTTATATTCTATACTTTAAGACTATTAGTAATAGGATTATTAAATATTATTTTTATTTAAGGCTTTTTATTTTTATATTATTTTCTTTTTTATAAGTTTAGTTTTAATAAAAATATTATCTATTGCTTATAATAACTATAATAATTCCAGGTTAAGGGTAATTGCTTTTCCCTATCTTATTATTCCTAATACTTATAGTTCTTATAGTCTTGCTTTCTTTACTTTTTATTTTTATTTTACTTTTTTAGTAAGCTAATTCTTTTATACTTAATACTTAGTATTATTTTACTACTTTTTCTTTTTATCTTTATAGTATCTTTATTATTAGTCTTAGTATTTTTTACTTCCTTAGTTACTAATATAGTTTCCTTTATTAGGTACTTTAGTTACTTCCTTAAGTATATAAAATAGGTCTTGTAGCCTTATAACTAAGCTTTCTAAATATAGTTACTACTTAGGCATTTCTTTATTTCTTAGTAATATAGCTATTAATATATTATATAGACTTTATATTATACCTAAGGTCTAGGTTCTTTAAGCTATTTAGGGTTTTATTTACTAAATTAATCCTAAAGTTTACTTACCTTAGTTAGAGTCTTATAGCTTATATAGTTTTAGGCATTATTATACTATATATCTTTAATTATTATAATTATAATATTTATATTTAAATATATTTTATAGTTTTTATTTATAGTTATTTAATTAGGTAGCTTTTAATATTATAAGACCTAATTATATTTTATATAAAGTGTTATTATAATAGTTACCTTATTATTGCCCTAGGTTTTAAAAGTTACCTTATTAATTATTATTATATTATTAATTAAAGTAATATAAGTTAAAGTTACTTTCTTATTCTATTTTTATAAACCTTTCCTTTTTATATTTATACTATCTTTTATTAATTTTAATTACTATTATAATATACTTTATAATATTATTAAGTTAATTTACCTTATATAACTTATCTTTAATTTCTTCCTTAAGTCCTTTATAGTAGATTTCTATAAGTACTTTATTATCTTACTAAGTCTTAAATACAAGCTATCTAAACTTAGTAAAGTAAGTAATATATAAATAAGTTTATTTAAGTATTATAATCTTAGTAACTACTTATTATTCTTTATTAATTACTTTAAAATTATCTTTAAGTATACTTTTAAAGTTACTTTAATTAGTAAAAATATTAATAGTTTTTTAATTTTATATAATTTCTTTATTCTTAAGGTAATCCCTAAGGATAGGCTTAAACTAATTCTTAGTATTTCCTTAAATTAAAAGTATAGTAAAAAGTACCTTTTTTATAGTAGTATCTAGCTTAGTTAGAAATAGGTAAAAGTAGTCCTTTATTTAGGTTAGGAAGAGGACTATATTTATAGCTTATTCTTTAAAGGGTTTTAGTTTTAATAGCTTTAAAGCTTTACTAATATTTTATTTTATTTAGGGATTACTATATATATTTCCTATTAAGGCTATATTTTACTTATAGGTATATACTTCTATATTATAAATAGTATTATAAAGTTAATAGATTTTTACTATTATCTTAGTAAGGCTAGATAGTTTTTTAGTATAAAGAGGTATTAAACTAGTATTACTAAATATCTTAATAGTATAATATTACTTAGTATAAATATAATATATTTTAAATAAAAGCTATTAATATATAATAATTAGAGTTTTAAATAGGAAAACTAATTTATACTAAGTTTATATTTATAAATCATATAAAGTATTATACTAAGTATATTAGTTTAAGGTTATATCTTTTAATAGTTAATAGTATAGATAAGGCTTATTAAAGTAAAGAAGTATTATTAATAGCTAGTAAGCTAAGTTCTATTTAATACTAAATAAATATATATATACTTATTAGTCCTTAATAAGAATAATAAAATAGAAGGTTATTATTAGTCCTGGAATAATGCAGTTTTAAAGCACTATTAGTTTTATATTAGTTAGTTTAATATTAATTAATTTAATATTAGATCTTTTTAATATTAGTAATTACAGGCTATGGTATTATAATTAGGTAAAATTTATAAGGTACAGTTCTATATATAACATAACTACTAAGGTTATAACATTATAGCTAGCAGGTAGGTTCTAAAGGAAGCTTTATAACCTAGCCTTATTAGCCTCTTATAGTACTTTTTAGGCTGTTTTTCCTAGCCTAGGGCTAGTATTTATAGAAGGCTTTTTTTCTGATTTTTTTTTAGGATAGGTTTAGAGGCTTTCTTAGCTGCCTAATATAGCTATATAGCTAGCTCCTTATATAGGGGAATCCTAAAACCTCCCTTCTATACAGGAAGGGCTATAAGGTCTAGGCTAGGTTCCTTAAGGCAGTTACTAGAGCTTCTAGCTAGTAAGGCTATAATAGCCTGCTTAATTAGGGTATTAGACTCTTCCTATAGGTCTTCTAGGCCTATAGGGTCTAGTTGCCTTTATAAGTGCCTTAAAAGGAGCTGTATACTTCCTTTAAGAAGGAGTAAAGTATATTGCTTAGGTAGGTCTTAAAGGGCTAGTAAGGCCTCTTTTAGAGTCCTTATTTTTCCTTTTAGGAAGGCTTTTTTTAGCGCTATAGGTCCTATAAAGGAGCCTAGGGCCTTTATATTATAACCCTAGCAGTTACATTATATATAAAATTATACCCTATAAATTTTACCTAATAAAGATACTATAGCTTATATTTACTAATACTTATAAAATCTAATATTAAACTAACTAGGACTGGACTAACTAATATTAAACTAATAGCACTTTAGGACTGTATTTATTATAACTTAAAATAAAAGAAGCGCTTATATTATATATACCTTATATTTTTCTTTTAATTACTTATAATTACTATATACCTAGGAACTTATAAGTAACTACTAAGCCTTAATTATAAATAACTCTAGATAATTACTAGTAATTCTAGATAAATACTAGTAATTCTTAAGAATTACTTCTTTACTATTTACTTTAACTATAATTTCCCCTAGTATATATATATTTATTTAGTATTAGATAGAACTTAGCTTACTAGCTATTAATAATACTTCTTTACCTTAATAAGCCTTACCTATACTATTAACTATTAAAAGATATAACTTTAAACTAATATACTTAGTATAATACTCTATATAATCTATAAACATAAACCTAGTACAGACTAGTTTCCCTATTTAAAACCCTAACTATTATAGTATTACTTTAAAACTAATAGTAACTTTATATTATATTGCTTTTACTAAGGAACTATAAGTATATAAAAATATTTATTTAGTACTAAATAGAACTTAGCTTACCAGCTATTAATAACACTTCTTTATATTAATTAAGCCTAATATATATTAAGTTTACTATTAAAAGATATAATACTTTAATAATACTTAGTTTATACCTTATATAATTTACTAATAATAAACCTAAGTATAGCTTAGTTTAATATAGTTAGACTTAACTATTATATATTAATAGCTTTTATTTAGACTATACTATATAATACTAAGTAATATAAATATAATATCTATAAATATTAACTCTATTTACTAGTAAGGCACTACTAATCCTTAAGATTATTTACTTACTATACTTATTAATACCAATCTAGCAAATTACCTACTAACTAACTAGTATATAAAGGATATAAATAACTTAAATAATAATAAAAAAGTTAAATAACTTTAAAAGTAGCTTAGGGCTATTATTAATAAATTAAATAAAATATACTAAATATTAGAAAAAGCTATAGTACTTTAGTAATACTAGTAATAAAATAGTACTATTACCTAATAGAAAATATATAACCTAGTAATATCTACTAGTAATAAAAGAAACCCTAGTAAAATTCTTAAGCCTAACCTGCTTAAGTTTTTTAATAATACCCTTAGTAAGCTACTT
Source organism: Fusarium circinatum (assembly GCA_024047395.1). Classification (NCBI taxonomy): domain Eukaryota; kingdom Fungi; phylum Ascomycota; class Sordariomycetes; order Hypocreales; family Nectriaceae; genus Fusarium; species Fusarium circinatum. The sequence goes on from CM043928.1 coordinate 77,698, forward strand.
ATATTCCTTACTTAAAGTAAAACCTTTATTACTTATTACCTAAACTAGTTTTATAATAATATTACTAAAGTAATATATATAACTAGGAGATTTACTAAAACTACTACTACATAGTTTTAACCTATTATAAATAACTATATAAATAATTTACTATTTTACCTATAGCTAAGAACTGCCTTACTTTTTAAACTAACTAGATAGCTTAAACTAGAAAAGCGCTTAAAATGGCTTTTAAAACTATTAATAAAAAGTTATATAAAAAGATAAATTAAAGCCTTAAGATAAATAGAATTAGCCTTAACTTTAAAAGTAAAGTTCTAAAACTTATAAGTAAGCTACTTTAGGATTAAAAATATTAATATTATTTTCTTTATAACTTAAAGAATTAATATAAGCTAAACTTTAAAAAAGAAAACTAACTAAAACCTTAATAAAATATATAATATAGCAATTAAAATTAATAATTAATAATTTATATAAAAAACCTTGTAATTCTTAAAATAAACTTTAAAATAATAATAAACTATAGTACTATATTAATTAAAAAAAACTTAATAAGTTAATACCTAAAAAAACAGAACTAGACTAAATAATTATTAAATAACTAAGAAAAATAAGTTTAAAAT
>CM043928.1:78423-352879 GCA_024047395.1 Fusarium circinatum
AAAAATATTATAAAAGATTACCTTAAGAATAAGAAAACCTTTAAGATTAAGATACTTAGAATATCTTTATAAACTAGGATAACTTTAAATAAGTACTTAAGGATAATTTTAAAGTAGTTAATAAGGAATAATAAGCTATAGCTAAACTGCTTATACTTAAATAATAGAAGTTATATACTATATATTTAGCTAAGTTCTATTAGCTAGTAGCTAAGACTTAGTAAGATAATAATGCCTTTATAGAAATTTATTACTAAAGTATTAAAGAAAAAGTTAAGGATAAACTGTACTTTATAAATAGACCTAATAACCTAATAACTTATATTACTATAGTAATTAAGATTAATAAATAATAGTATAAATATAAAAGAAAAGAAAGCTAACTATACATATAAAAATAACTTTAACTTATATTACTTTAATTAATAATATAATAATAATTACTAAGGTAATTCTTAAAACTAAGAATAGTAATAAGGTAATTATTATAATAATACCTTATATAGAACTTAATTAGGCCTTATAATGCTAGGAGCTACCTAACTAGATAGCTATAAATATAAACTATAAGATATATCTAAATATAAGTATTATAATTATAACTAGTATAAATATATAGTATAATAGTGCCTAGAACTATATAAACTATAAGATCCTAATTAAGGTAAGTAAACCCTAGGACTAACCTAATAGCCTAAACTATAAATAGTAGTAAAAACCTAGACTCTAGAAATAACTAAAGTAGGTATAATATATTAAATATTAGAGAAATAGGAATTAACTAAATTAAGCTAGAATTCTATACTATAAAGCAGAAAAGAGATAAAAACTTAAATACTAAGGAAAAAGAGAAAGAACTCCTTACTTTAAAAAAACTAAAATAAAAGAAGTAATAAAAAAATAAGAAATAAAATAAAAACTACTATAAGTATATAAAGGACCTTAAAAAGTAAGAATACTTTTATTTATAATAGTAAAGATAAAAATAAAAAGCTAGGGATAAGGAGCTTACTAAGTTTAAAAAATAAAAAGAACTTAAAGAACTATAAACTTTAGGAATAATAAAATAAGAAAGCTTAGCTACTTTTAACTAGGATAAGTAAAAGTAAGCCTTATAAACTATTAATAATATTTTAGTTAGAACTGTACTTTAGGATATAAAAGAAGTATAGAGAATAAAGCATAAAGCCAGAGACTGAATTTATATATAATACTATAAGAATAATAGAAGTATAGGATATAAAAAAAGTATAGCTAAATAAATAGTATAATACCTTTACTATAGAAATAAAAAGATTAAATAAAAATAGAAATAAAAGTATAAACTACTTTATAATAAATATAAAACTAAAATATATTTAAATTATAAGGACTTTTATATATAAAGGGCTAGAGAATATATAAATACTAATATAATTAGTATAGTACTAGTTAAAGCCTATTATACTAATAACACTATAAACCTATAATATAAAGAAAAAGAGTTTAATCTGTAAGATAATATATAAATACTTTTTATATATAAATAATACTAAGATATATTATAGGTCTTATATAAGAACTACTAGTATAATATATATAAGTAAGAGAAGCTTAATAATAATTATTTCCTTATTATAATACTTAATACTTTTAATAATAAACCCTACAGAAGGGAAAAAATAAAAGGATACTTACCTTTTATATAGTATAATAAACTTAAAGTGTTAGAGCTATGATTTAGATAGCGTACTACTGATAGATCTATAAGACTAAGAATTTCTTAGATAAAATTAAATAGAGTTAATAAATAATTAAAAAAGCAGAAAAAGAGTTTAATAAGATAACTTAAGGAAAGTATATACTTAAGAAGATAGTATTTAAATAATAATACTAGCTTAGAAGATACTAATAAACTATAATATTAATAGGAGGCAGATAGCCTATACCTAGATAATAATAATATACTATCTAGATAAATAACCTTAGATAAGAATATTAGTAATAAATTAAAAGAATAATACTAGTAATAATTACTTAATAAAGAGTTTTATTAATAACTATACTAATAGTAAAGGATACTATAATAGTAACTATAAAAAGGTTTACTATAATGCCTTAAAAAAAGATAAATACTATTTATAATAAAGTAATAGATATGTAAAAAGCAGAGTTTACTATAAGATATAAATGCTTCTAGGAGTAATATAAATAATAAGTATATTAATTTAACTTAGTATATCTATTTAAATTAAAGGAAAATAGCTAAATACTTAGGTTAATAGTAAAGTATAACGAAACTTTATTAACTTAAAAATAGTTATAAAGCTTAGAATACTATAAAAGAGAAAATTATTACTTTACCTACTAATTAATATAAAAAGATAATTCTTTAACTATAATAATAGTATTATAAATTAAAAGATTAATTACCTTAAGATCTTTATTAAAGAAAAGAAATAAAAAGTAAATTTTAATATTATACCTCTAGGACAGGATATAAATATCCTCCTAGGTATAATATAGCTTAAATAAGAAAACCTATCTATTAATTAAAAGAATGGCTAGGTTACTTTCCTTAGTAACCCTAATAATAATAAAAAATAATTATAAGAAATAATAAGAGATCTTAAACCCTAACTATTAAAGAAGGTATAGGTATATATAAAATAAAGTATCTATTACCTTAAAAAGGAATATAATATAAGTATAAAAAGGTATATAAAGTAAAAAACAGATTTTAAGTATTCTCTAATAGTAAGACCTATAAAAAGAACTAGAACTAATACTTAGCTAGGATAGACTAGTAAATATACTAAAAGAATACTAAGTATATAATAAACTATTTATAAAAAAACTAAAAATAAAAGTCCTTAAATACAGTAAATAGGACTATAAAATTAACTTAATAAATAATAACTTACTATTTTAAAAGCTATACTTACTAAATTAAAGGAAGCTATAAGTTTAAAAGGAATATATTAAAAAGATACTAAGTAAGGGCTATATTAAGAAATCTAGCTTATTATTAATATTATTAATATTCTTTATAGCTAAAAAGAATAAAAAGGATAAACCTTATTATTAATTACTAACTAGTTAATATATATACTATTAAGGATTAAACTTTACTTTTATTAATTATAAACTTAAGGATTAACTATAAGGTAAAAAGATCTTTACTGCTTTTAACCTTAAAGGTATATAAACCTAATTTATATTAAAAAAAAAGATAAGTAAAAATAATATTTAAAACTAAATTTAGACTTTTTAAAATATATAGTAATACTATTTAGTCTTACTAATATACCTATAATATTTTAGTAAATAATTAATAGTATACTTTAATAGTACCTTAATGTCTTTATAATCTATTATTTAGATAATATCTTAATTTTCTTAGATAATAAAAAAATATAAGGAATATATCTATAAGGTTTTAAAAATATTATAAAATACTAAATTACTAGTTAAACTAAAGAAAAGTTACTTTTATATTATAAAGGTAGACTTTTAGAATATACTATTATACCTAAAGAAATTAGTATAAAAGAAAAGAAAATCTCTGTAGTAGTAGAATAAAAAGCACCTAATAACATTAAGGAAATATAAGCTTTTTTAGGCTTTACTAATTATTACTAATAATTTATTAAGGACTTTAGTAAGATTATAAATCCTTTAATAGAACTTACTAAGAAAAATAAACCTTTAAATAAAATAATAAGGGTTAGATAGCCTTTAAATAACTTAAAGAAGCTATTATTAGCAGACTAGTTTTTAGCTATCTTTAACCTAGATAAGGAAATTAAACTAGAGATAGACTTATTAGACTTTACTATAGGAAGGTAAATTAGTTAATAAGATAATATAGGAAAATTACACTTTATTATATTCTATTTATATAAGCTATATAGAGTAAAGCTTAACTACCTAATTTATAATAAAGAATTCTTAGTAATTATTAACTATTTTAAGGAGTTTAGATACTATCTTATAGAAAGTAAATATTAGGTTAAGGTCTATACTAACTACTAGAATATATCCTACTTTACTATAATGTATAAACTTAACTAATAATAACTACGCTATATAAAATACCTATATAAGTTTAACTTTATAATTATTTACTGTAAAGGATTAGAAAATAGTAAAGTAGATATAATTAGTTATAAACTAGACTATAATACTAGTACTATAAAGGTAAAAGAATAGGTATTAAAAAAGAATAAGAAAGGAGAATATAGATTTACTTAATAGATATAGATACTGGGATAGATATAGTTAGTAATTACTAAGGAAATCCTAGGCAAACCGAAAGAATTTATATAGGAATTCTATAGATACTTAATATATAGATACTAAGGAGTTACTAAGACCTTAAAGAGACTTTTATAATACAGATACTAGGTTAAGTAACTAATAGTAAAAATAGTTATTAAATAATATAATATCTATACTAGAATAAAGGTATAATAATATAAACTTTACGGAAAACTATAATCTCTTAAAGTTATAGAAGTACTATAAAGCTTAATTATAATAAACTTTATTATTAAATTACTATAATTAGAAAAACCTTTAACTAGAATCTTCTATAATAGTATTATAGTTATTGTTAAAAGACTTATAAAGTTTTTAATCTATATACCCTATAGAGAAAATATAAATACTAAGAAAATAGCTTATATCTTTTATAATAAAATAGTATAAAAATAAGAATTACTTAAAGAAATCCTTATAAATAGAGGCATAATATTTACTAGTAAATTTTAATAAGTACTAATAGCCTATATAGGAGTTAATTATAGACTTATAATAGTATTTAAACTCTAGGTAAATAATTAAATAAAATAAATAAACTAAGTAATAAAATAGTACTTATAGTATTATATTAATTATAAGTAAAATAACTAGGTTAAGAAACTACTATATATCTAGCTAGCCTATAATACTGCTTATAAGAAAAGTATAAAGCTTACACTATTAGATACTAACTTTAGCTATACTTTAAAAGCGTATTATAATGTATAATAAACCGAAATTATTAACCCTATAGTAATAATTAAGAGTAAGTATTTAAAGAATATATATAATAAACTTTAAATAGAACTAGAATTTATTAATAAATAAATATAAAAGTACTATAATTTTAAAAGGTTAAAAGGACTAATCTTTAAGGAAGGAAATATAGTATATTTATTTACTAAAAATATTACTATAAAATAACTAAGTTATAAGCTTAATTTTAAGTATATTAAACCTTATAAAATTATTAAAAAGATCTTTAAGAATAACTATAAACTAGACTTACTAATAAAGATTAGACTTTATAAAGTCTTTTATATTATATTACTTAAATTAGTAGCTAATATAATATATATTAAAATTAGTAATAAACTAGAAAAAATTAATAGACTAGAACTTTATAAGGTAAAGGTAATTAAGGATACTTATAATATTAATAGTAAAAAAGAATACTTAATAAAATAGAAAGACTACCTAGAAAGCAAAAATATATAAAAACTACTAAAATACCTTATTAGTATTTAATAACTCCTAAAGAACTTTTACTAAAAATTAAAAAAAGGGTTTAAAATAGCAGACTAGTTAATAAGGTTTACTGTACTAGCTTTAATTAACTTTACTATAGCAGCGGAATTAGAAGATATAATTAAATTCTTTGCCTTTTTACTATTATCTATTATTTTAAAATTATACTTAAGGGCTTTTAACTCTTTAAACTAAACTAAATACTTCTAATAATAAAGATATATTAATTTTAAAAGATACTTATTTAATTAATACTGTAATTAAATAAGCTTTTTCTTAGTAGTCTTTTTATTAGCCTTAATATAATTCTTTTCTTAAACTAAATAATTTACTAAAAAGATTAATATAAAATACCTTATAAATAGAAAAATAAAATAAATTTTCTAATAATATTATATCCTTATTATTATAAAAATAACCTTAATAAGTATACTTAAAGCAGTTCTTTTAACTATTTTTTATTATATACTTAGTATAGTTTTTAATATATAAAGAATAGGGTATAATTTTATATTTAGTAAAGGCAATAAGTTTTATGTAGGCAAGATAATACTAGGTCTTTATAGAAGATATTATATTAGTAATTAAAAGAAAGGAATATAAGTCTAAGTTAGACTTACTAAGAGTAATATAAAAAGAAAAATAAATATATAGGTCTTAAGGATAAGACTAATAAAAGGAGGGAGATTATATTATAACCTAAATAGAAAAAGCGCTTATATTATGTATACTTTATATTTTTCTTTTAATTACTTATAGTTACTATATACCTAGGAACTTATAGGTAATTACTAAGCCCTAATTACTAGTAACTCCAGATAATTACTAGTAATTCTAGATAAATATTAGTAATTCCTAATAATTACTAGTAATTCTTAGGAATTACCTTTTTACTATTTATTCTAGCTATAACTCCTTAGTATATATATATTTATTTAGCATTAAATAGAACTTAGCTTACTAGCTATTAATAATACTTCTTTACCTTAATAAGCTTTATATATACTATTAACTATTAAGAAACGTAACTTTAAACTAATATACTTAGTATAATGCCCTATGTATTCTGTAAATATAAATCTAGTACAGACTAGTTTCTCTGTTTAAAACCCCTAATTGTTACAGTTTATACTTGTAAAATACATAAGGTATTACTAAGCAATGTATAATATTATATCTCTTAATAATTAAGTAATATATATAAGACTTATTAATATAAAAAAGTTATATTAATAGCTAGTAAGCTAAGTTCTATTTAATACTAAAAGAATATATAGATATACTAAGGGGTATGTAAGTTAAATAGAGTTGGTTTAACTCTATTTATAGTTATTAGTTATGTAAGTTAAATGGCGTGCGCTCGACTTGTACAGGGTAGGTAGCTTATAATTAGTGGAAAAAGTGGGGTACCCGTTCACGTGCGTCAGAGTGCGTTGGGTCGTAACAAGAGTCAATAGAGCCCAAATGTGTTTTTTTTTGGCATTAAGTCTTCTGTGCTCCCTAACAACACAGACTCAACGTTCACTGAAACCTGAGCCCAATTACCATGACATATGGAATAATTAATCCGTATGCGTATGGATAGAAAGCCTGGGCGTTGCTTTGGAGCTTCCTCCTCGAAGTTGCATTTGCGAATAGCTTCATTTGCAGAAGAAGACCCAGCATCCTCATTGGAAGCCCTACTGCACGCTACAAGCTTGGAAGGAGTATATTTGTAATGCCCTTTTCAACATATATGCTGCTGAAGGCGGCACAAGGAAGAGAAGCCGGTCAGGGAAGGAAGAAGACATTGAAGATACAGAAGCACGGCAAAAACACCTAAAAGGAGATATCAACCATGTCTACAGAGGCAGCTATTCGCCCCGCCTCGCCAGCAAAGGCTGCCGGCAAGGGCGGCCTCGACCATTAAAAAAAGGAAGGCAAAAGGAGGCCATCTCCAACCGATATCAGGAAATGCACGAGGTCCATATAGCCGATACGGCTGCAAAGTGTGTGATATAGCGATTTGTAACTCGAGAGATTGCTGGTGCATCTACCATAGGCTAAGATAGGTGAGGGGCTAGGTACATTTAATTCGATGCATCTTTATTAGCTGCCCACCCCTGCTGTGACCCAACCTGAGCTTCTCGACAATTGAAGGGATATAAATCTTTCTGAGATATCTCATATCTAGATACGCCCTAAGATATGTCTACAGATATGCTATCAGAGAAGCCACCTGACATAGATTTCACACCAATGACCTTGTGCGCAGGCACAGGTTGATTCTCCAGGTAAGTGAATAAACCACTCGTGACAGTGAGCACTTTTCGCTGGTTTCCTCCGTTGCTGAATTTGATTGCTTTACATGTGTATGTGTACACATTTCTAGTACCTTGACGGACCCATTGCCCCACCATTGTGAAACTTATAACGATACCCAACTTAAGAATCGATGCCGGATCAGCTACCCCTTGGGGGATTGGTATTTCTTCCAATACGCGCTTTTCAAGGCCGGTTTTGGATTCATGGTTATCAGATGTCTTGGCTCTAATGGCTGTTAGCTGTGTATAGATTGAGGGCCTTTTTCCACGCACAGGTTTGGGTGAGGCTGCTCGATGTTTTCATCTGCAGTTGGGGCAAGAAGTAAGTCCGTAGACCTCAGGTTGGGGGAACGGGCGGCGTTGATAGATCCTATGACGAGAGGAGAGACAGCGCCAGCAGCAGTAAAAAACTAAGAGGAATTTCATGTTGGATATCGTTGAGAAAGGTAACACGTTGATGGGGTACTGTAAAAAAGAAACGCGTCTCAGACTGGTACTTATGTCTTTTTTATGGTACAAAACCGCTACGTTTCCCTACCGATAGTAAAAGACGGAGAAACATGAAAGTAATGCTCGATGAATACGAAAGAGTCATGCAGGCTATCAAACACTATGTTGTTGTTTTTAGTAGGAAAGCTTAATACCATTACAACCTTACCTAACTGAAAGATGAGCCCGGAAGGTCCGGGACAAGACTGAGCCTATGAGATCCAGGACATGATTAACAATAGGGTTTTATTATTATTGTTAAAACCTTACTTCGTAGCCAGAAGAACTTAAACAAGTGGGTAGAGACCGAGAGATCCGGGCAAGACTGAACCAGCCCATATACTGTATAATACCCTACATAAAAACCTTATTTTTGACACGTGTTCATTTAACAGTCCTAATAGTACTAAACAAGGGTTGATCATACTAAGAAAGCTTAATACTTAATACAACCTTCTAATACAGCTATTTATAATTTTATAAACCTGCAGATTGAGAAACTAAGAGCTAAGTAACAAGGTCAGGAATAAAAGCTTGAATTTAGTAATACCGAGAATCTCCGTAGCTGCTTCACCGCTACTCACCGCCAATGTGGTCAACCAAGATGCTCTCGCTTCCGTATGATCTATGCTGTCAGCTGCATTGAGCGCCTTATAGGAAGATCGAGCCAAAAGCGAGTGTCTAATATTGTCTTTGATGACTGAAGTCCAGATGAGTCCAGATGAGTCTAGACAAAGTCAGATGCACGTAATAGAATCGACTTAAAGTTAATATGCACATCCTACTCTTTACTATAGTTCTAAGAGCCTAAAATACTCTACCATCTGAATTCGGAGGACAGCTTAGCTACGTGATATCTCTTTTGCAAAGCTCTTATATAATTGTCTAGCAATATCGGTCATGTTGGCGGTACAGATTTGGCGACTAAACCAGTTCACACCCTACTAACGAGGGATCTTATTAATAAAAAAGCAGCCCTTAGCATCCAGCGCTGAGATGCCGATATCTAATCTCAATCTAACACGAATAGACTCAAAACCCCTCTCTATGTTAGATGACTGTATGAGGGCCTGGCGAATGAACAAACAAAATGCCTTCAGCTCCATCCTCCCTAAAGTCAATACTAGGAGCTATGAAGTCACTTGCAAAGGGAGCGAAGGCGATAGTGCATAAAAATGTCCTATCGAGGGCTAAGCTTAGGGAAGTTCGAGGGGCAAATGGGATACTAAGCCGGCGCCGAAGGGCGAAAAGAATCCGACTACGGAAAGGAGGAATGATAACTGTAGGAGAAGCAAGAGATTTAATTTATTAGATGGATGTTAATATGTAGGTAGTGGCCGAATCGTCGAGGAGTGGTGGCCAAGGAAGGTCGGCGCGACCGGGGGTTCGGAGCTGTGGTATATGCACTGGATCCTGTTGCCTTGATACTGCTGTAATGGATAATGCTTTGTAAAAAGGGGTCTAACGGGAAGTGCTCGAGATGTCGTGCGTGCACGGACTTGTATTTTGGCAATTTAACGAAATACGTGGACATGACGCGTGCACGGACGACCCGGCAACGTGGACGGGCCAGATTTGTTGTATTTCGTCGAAATACCACCACGACTGCGTACAGTAGGGTATTCTCAGCCAAGTAGTGTCACATTGGTGCATTCGCTTACTTTAAGGCCTGCCACTCTGCACCCGGTGTACAATACAGGCTACGACCCCAACACGCCCACCTGCCCAATTCGCTCGTTTCGCTTTGTTTTCCCCTCCTCTTCGATAATAAACAGCTTACTCAATTTAGCTCAGATAATAAGCAGCTCCAAGGTCCGTCCGCCTTATAAGGCCGCCGAACCGCAGAGCCTCACAGTTCGCACAGGAGCCCACTCATGTCCTGCATCCTTAGATTGCAAAGTAAAGAAACATTTTAACCCCTGTGGATCTTTCTGCTGGGTAAGGGGTACTGTCAACAAAAAGAAAAGCGTCAATTGCCAACTACACCCTAATAAAGCCGTCTCAAGATCAGAATAGCACTCTACAAGCAATTAAATAAATGCCTCATCCCCTGTCACGACGACGCAGAGTTCCTACCACTAAACGAAATCAGTGCTAAAGTAATTGAAGCCAACATCAAGTTGGAAATCCCCGTTAGGAAGCGATGCTTCTCAAATCGCAATCTGCCACAAAGGATACTAAACCAGGCCCGAATCGTATTTTCTATTCTCGTTCTTATTCAAGAAACACAGGGGATTATTAATCTCATCTGTCGGGATAACATCAGAGACGAAGATCTTCCTCTCGCTCGACAATCCGTGAGTGGAGATAATAAAAACGTCCTTATATCTTCCAAGACTAGCAAGACTTTCACTTCGTTTTCCTTCTGGCCAAGGGAGGCAAGAGTGCGAGACTTTCTGAACTATCAATGGCTGGTACAAGCGCCCGTGCTAAGCCTTCTCGGCCAGCACATCTCACTGGACCCGAAATGCCCTCTTCCCCTAATAGACTGTATCATGAAATGCAAAAGTGGCCCGAACAGCGTGCTACACAAATGCAAGATCCATGGGGCCCACCAGACACTCTTCAAGGTATTAATATCCGTCACCCATAAGACATTTCAAGCGCTAATAAGACCTAGGATGAGCCTGAGCCATATGTTACTGTCAAAGAGGTTAATAACGATGAGGCTTTCGAGAAAGAAAAGGCAAATCTTGAGCTCACACAGTCTCTAAACCACAAACACCTTATCAAATTAATCGCTACTTGTCAGAAAGGACCCATATGCTATTTCATATTTCCTTGGGCTGACGGTGGAGATCTTAGAGACTTTTGGAAAGCCAATGACTCACAACCGCGGTCCCAGGAACTCGTTTTGTGGTCTCTCCGCCAGATGCTCGGTATCGTCAGTGCGATCAACGCTCTGCATGGAAAAATTACGCGACACGGAGATATCAAGCCACAAAACATACTTCATTTTCTCAAAGCGCATGATGATGCTACCATGGACAGTAGAGGAAGACTGATACTTGCAGATGTCGGAGTCTCCAAAATCCACCGAGAGATTACCAGCATGAGGCAAGACCCTACAAACTGCCAACAGTCCACGGTCATATATGAAGCGCCCGAAGCACAGTCGGATCAACGAGAGGGCAAGCCAAGAGGTCGACGGTACGATATGTGGTCTCTGGGCTGTATGTTTCTAGAATTCACTGTCTGGCTCGTCTTTGACTACAGCACCGTCAGAAGTTTCAGAAAGTCAAGGCGTACCCGCGATGATCCAAAGGACGCCTTTGGAAGTTTCTTCGTCCAGACATCAGCCAACCTGATACAGATCCACTCTGCAGTCATCGAAGCTATCGGTCATCTCCGAAGTCAGCCACTTTGCAGCGACAACACTGCTTTGGCGGATCTCATCCGGCTTATTGAAGATGACCTATTGCAAGTTGACGTCCAGAAACGTATGGAAGCCCCTCAACTCTTGGAAAAGCTAGAAAGTATCGCTTGCAAAGCCGAACAGAGCTCCGATTACCTGTTCCCAACATTTGACGGCAAGGCTGATTAGCATATGCATCACAACAGCATTCCAGGACGGAGCACTTACATTTATCATCGGATTTAGTCTTTTCATCCACAGAACCTCAGAACCTCTACCAAGTTTTGTCCAGACTTAGCAAAATCTGTTCCAGAGATCATTCCCAGCCGCGGACGTCCGATCATCTTCACCGCCGTCCCGATTCATCAGAAGTTGAGATATAAATAACTAAAAGAAGTGATTGCCTTGATATTGATTCCGATTTTGCTATCAATAATAGACTCAAGTCAATGACGATCATGGGTTCACTCCATGAGATCGGCCATGTTCTTATTTATGCCGATGTGTGACAAGTCATAACTTGCAGAAGATACCGTAAGAAGCCTTTCTCCTCCATTGATTCTTGCTGACTCACACTGACACCTACGTCATAGAACGAAGCTCGGACTTCCCTGCCCAGGGAGAGCTCAATTGTCGGAACTGCAAAATTGGACTTTGTGGCGTGGCAAGCTCTGTATGCCGCCAGGGTGAGATCAAGGCGTACATTAAGCTCGGGCTCGCGGGCATTTACGGTCCATGGCTTAATGTCTTGATAAGAGGCTGAGATTATATACTCAGGTGGGATTTTCATGTAGGTGCCTGATCAAGTAAACATACTGTTTGCGATGCGACTTCAATACTATTCGGCTTCCTGAATGTGTTATTCTATGACGAGACATACTAGATTCCCAGTGTCCTTCGTGGAGAGGATGATCTGTACAGTATTCCCAAGGTCCCGGAGCCATACCCCATTGTCATGTAACTGCTTCAGGTGATGTAGCCTATAAGCACGGCAGTCTATGCTTGCGGCGTTGGCTTAGATCCGGACTAACTAGATCTATTGGCTTCTCTTTGAACATGGAATTGGAGGGTTGTCCTATATTATCATGCTTACGCTTTAGCAAGAGGTAAACACCATAAACGTTGAGGTTTATACAGGTAATCCGGCTTCTAGAACGCTATCGGTTATGTATTTCGTCGGTCCTTAATTAAATGGATGTCTGTTATCTGGAGATGTGGGGTATGGGTGACGTGATCAGGACTCCTTTGTATTAATATCTCGCTTCTCGTTTAACCTCGCTCCCACTTAAAGTAAACCAGTTCCACCTCGCTCCGCCTTGGCTAGTAACCGGAGTAGTCCTGTTCATAAATACGTTATCCCTCCGCCTAAGTCTTTATAATAAGATGTCTTTTTTATTATTACAATTATAACTATCCGCTACTTCTTTCACGAAAATCTCCATGTCTACGCAGAAAACACGGCCCCATCGCAAACCTCATACAAAATCTAGAGGCGGCTGTACTCAATGTAAGAAACGGCACATCAAGGTAATGTTTATTCCTCGTCTCTTGTCTGTTCCTCATACTGATACTATGAGATGATAGTGCGGAGAAGAAAAGTCTGACTGTAGGTCGTGTATTATAAGACATATGGAATGTCACTACCCGCACCTAAAATCGTCAATTAGAGCCAGAGGGGGTTCACTCCATAGCAATGAAACGCGCTTGTCTCCGACGGGAGACCAGCAGACACCACCCAGTCCTTCATCCTGGCATTCGTCGCTTGTTTTCACACCTAATTCACCGTCACACCTTCATGGAGCCGGCGATTTCGAAATTCGGGATCTCAGTCTCTCCCACCACTGGACAGTCTATACAAGTCGCTCTATCAGTCAATGCTGGTCTGTCGAGAGCCCATGTGGTGTTGATATATTTCACCTTGGGGTCAATCATTTGTTCGTTATGTATGGCATCTTGAGTGTCGCCAGCCTACACGTTGTCTCTCGTGAGTCTGTTCATCGGAGAAAGTATCTCGAAACAGCTGAGATGCATCACAGACACGGCATGGAACAGTTTCGGCAGTCAAACTGCGAGAGCATGGACGCTTCTAGCGATGCCATTCGAGCTTTCTCTACACTCAATCTTTTCTATACCTTGGCTATATGTGGTCCGCTGGCAAGCCTCGCAGGCGATTCCATCCCAAACAAACTCCCCATCGACCCTCAATGGATACATCAAGTACGGGCCGCTTCACCAAAGGTTAACTTGTGCCAGTATCCGACGTCTCTGACCGAGATGGACAATGTAAGGGACTTTGCTGCAGAAGACGATTATTTTACTTGCATACGGGAAACTTTCAGTCACGCCTCAGATGCAGACGTTTATGACTCAGCTCTTCAGCTATTGAGGCGCTGTTATGGTCACATTTCTAGACCCCGAAGTGGCCATGCAAATAACACAACATCTTGCGACATGGACAGATGGTATGCTCTTTTAGACTTTCTCTGCCATCTCTCAGAGGAGTATATCGAGAGACTTCATCAACGACAGCCGCCTGCTCTTATTATTTTGTCTTTCTTTGGGGCAACTTTGTCTTTGCTGGGCGCGCTCAGTAGTTACAACGGTTGATACTATCCTAGGAAGTTACTGGGCACAGTATACGGAGTGGTGTCGTGATATAGTAGCACTTCAATTCCTTGAAGACGTTGAATAAGAGAAACCGTTATCCTTTATCTAATACGTCTATGAGGTTGGCTACCGCCTATAAGGTTAATCTAAGATGTTGTAATCTGTATATAAGATCGGGCTGTTTACCAGCACCTCCAGTTCTCCTGGCATATTGTCAATAATCTCGTACTGAATGTAATTTTGGAAATTTGTTACAGAAAGGGCTTGTATAACCGTACAGCAATTAAAAGGAGACCAAAAACAAACCACTACAGTCCCAATCCATGCCCCGCCAGACTTAGCAAGTAATCATCCGCAACTCAATGTTATCCTGACACTATACATCGGAAGTCAAACGGTAATGCTGAGCAGGAACAAAACCCAACTCCATCCCGTTATGCTTGCCCCTCTGCAGAATTATCGCCAAGATCTCGGCTGGATGATACCAGCTAAAGATAACCATAACAAGAGCCATTAGAATAGCATCAAAAATATAGAGATATACTTCATGCTTAAGGATATACCCATCAGAACCTTGTAGGTACTCAACAGCTCTAAATATAGATCGAACCATAATTAGAACACTGCCAGCATAAAGCACATGTATATGCTTCTTCCAGGGAACTGCATGTGAGCGTCCGGTCGGGGATGTATCAATAGACCAATTGAATGCGACAGCAACCACGATAAATAGGCCAAAGAAGACAAGCTGGACAAATAGACCACCAATAATGATCTTGGCCCCGTTGTCTACAGCTTCCAAGGTGCCTGATGATTGATAGCCCCCGCCTATTGTGAAGACTCGGTCAGTACAATAATCGTTATGTGACGAAGCTATTAATCGACAACACTCGACTTACCTCCTGCTTGAAGCAAAAATGAGACAACATCTCCAACAACAAACATCTTTGTAAGCCACTTGAGCGGAATCAGACTACGTGATTCACCTTCAACCATAATGATGATCCGCCCAAGCTCCATGTAGATCGAGGCGGCAAAGAGGGCTGGAGCAACTAGGAGGAAGATAGCCTGTATGATATACGGGCCAAGAGTCCAGTTCGGGCTTTCCTGGCCTGATTTGGCACGGGCTGCATACCCAATGACTTCGACTGTAATGGAAGCATCGCGGTTAGTCATTGGGAACCAAAACAAAGGACCTCTTGCATGACTTACGAATGCCGCCAATTGCTAGAGGAATCATAAACCAGCTTCTTTTCTGAATAAGCTGCCAGAAGTGAAGTATGGTAATGCCGATGAAAATCAGGGCCACGATGACAGCGGCTGCTATCGAAGGGTGGTAATGGTAAAGGCTGAAACCATCATCGGCACCAGCATCATCTCGATGAACAAGAAGCATCATGGGCAGCGGGTCAGGCAACAACGCAGAGTTGGGTAACGAAATGAAGCGAGCAAAATGTTTCATAGAACAACCATGCAAGGAAGGCTTAGGAACAAAGAGTATGAGGACCCAAAAGCAAAGGTAGTGTAAGATGTCCAGAAGATTCTTGAGCCTGAAATGAACATAGTCGTAATAAAGAAAGAATAGTAATTGAGAATAACTGAGGATGATTGAAGGTAATAGATAACTTGTTAAAGCTTTTTTAAACAGACAGGTCTCCTTTAAGATAAGGAGAAAATTGAGTATGCCTATAAGGTATTTCCCTTGCAAAATTCCAAGCGCTACTCAGCCTCAAACTTCATCAGTGAAGCCTGTTAAGCAAAACTCGTTTACTCGCTCGCTTTCCCGTCACGCTAAACTCCACACGTACATAATGCCGGTTGGTTTATTCCCCTGAAACCGAAGACCCGCTGTGAGATCTTGAGCGCGCGGCTCAATCTGTTTCTTTTTCCGGACGACCACATTGACTTGTTATTTTCTCAGTCCGAGCCAAAACATAAACGCATTCGTGCGCGTATTGCGTGGAGGCTTACATGAGACAGGGGATCCCGTATTTGTCACTAAGGATATGAATCCCTTCTAGATGGCATGTAGTAATCCACGGGATACTGCCGAGACTAGATGACATCCCCCAAGATGATGCAATCGGCCCCAGGTGGTAGCAATGAAGTTGACTGTGTAGTACAAGCTCTAAGACCTGCTCTACGAAAGCTGGAGTTCGAGGCCGACAGGAAAGACGCGATCTGAGCTTGTTATGAGGGATAGGTACTACATCTAGAGGCTTCCACAAGGTGGACCAGGGTACAGGCAAGTCGGCCGTCTCCCAACTCTGGTCTACTCAAGCAGTGGACTTTGCGCAAAAGTCCCGCTCACCACCTTTCGTCTCATTTCTATCTGTCAACGGCAAGCCTTCATTAGGCATCACATCCGTAGAATTGTACAAGTGAGGTTTCACTTCTCGTAATGGAGAGATTCAATCATCATTTTCTGGTTATCTTCAATGAAGCGGGTACCTTTTATTGCGTGCCGACTCCGAATGCAGGGCACGTCACTAGCACGGAGTAATACAGTAAAGATCGAAATCGGTTGTCTATTTTTGAGTCTCTTTGACTGATACCGCACGGACGTTTTTGATAGTAGCTTATGGCTTACATAGTAGGTAATAACCCTTGGCACAGTATTTGTATACATTTGCTAATAACTTATTATTAAACAAGTGCCAGAGTATTACATACTAACAAATATGCTTAAAATTACGCGCTAAAAATGGCTTATCCTTTAAGAGGCAGATTTTTAATCTAATTATAATAGTCTTATATTAATAAGTTAAATACACTATATTGTCTTACTGTAAGCTATTAGTAAGGGGTATATTATACTGTGCTAATAGTAATTAAACTACTATGTAAGCTATACGCCCTCGTAAAAAAAAGTCCATGTGGTATTAGTTAAAGAGAGTCAAAAATAGACAACCGATTTCAATCTTTACTGTAAAAGATATACAAGATGCATTGAATAATCAACAAGCTAAGAAACAGGTAGGTATCAGAGACTGAAACGTGATAAAATCGTTCCTCGGAGACCAAGTTTCAACACTCCTTTTCTCGATGACTTCCAGGGTGCCTCGTAACTGACACAGATTGCATGACATGGAAGAACTGGTTGGCCAGGCCTACGGTCTAGTTTAGCGTCGGATGTACCGGCCGGCAAAGTCTGTTTGTGGAAGTTCCATTATGGGTCAAAATGGCCGGAGGCTAAAAATCCCAACTATTTCCGCGTTTGCGTTAACGTGTACCTCGCTTAGCCTCGCTCACGTATGTTGTTGAAGAGCGAGATGGAGACTTGTACCTACGTCAGCATGGCTCGGAAGAAAATTTAATAAACAAAACAGAGTATGACATGGTTAGCTTTTCAAGAGTTTTATTATTTAAGCGGTTCGCGATCTGTTGCACTTCACACAACACCTGCCTTTGATCACTCAATACAAGCTACCGAGCCCATCCCATACGGTGTAATCGAAGCAACAACATCGCTATTCGCCGAATACTACCGAAAATGGCCGACGAGTACGATTTTAAGCTTTACCGCTACACTCCTTCCCTTGCGGCTACAATCATCAGCGTGGTTATTTTTGGAATTCTTACTGGTCTTCATCTTTGGCGACTGTTTCGAGCACGAGCATATTACTTTACTGCGTTCACTATTGGAGGCATTTGTAGGTCATCATTAACATTGGAGTCATCCATATGCCTTAGTCGAGCTAGCATATTACAGTCGAAGTCGTTGGGTATGCCGGCAGAATATGGGGCCACTACGATAAGGAGTCAATTGCTGGTTATGTTATCCAAGCTATCCCGATTCTAGTTGCTCCCGCCCTCTTTGCTGCCTCAATTTATATGATCCTCGGCCGATTGATTCGAACTCTGGATGCAGTGCATTTGTCATTAGTGCCTGTTCAATGGGTTACCCGCCTTTTCGTGACCGGCGATGTTATTGCCTTCACTCTCCAAGCAGGTGGTGGAGGCGTTCAGTCTGGGGGAACTCTAGACATGTCTAGAATAGGTGAGAAGATGATTGTTGCTGGTTTATTTGTGCAGATAGCCTTTTTTGGCTTCTTTATCTGCACATCTATCCTATTCCACTACCGTTATCAACTCTACCAATCCCATAATGCTGCATCATTGAACATCACTACACCTTGGAGGCGACACTTTCATGTCCTTTACGGTTCAAGTCTTCTTATTCTTATCCGTAGCATCTTCAGGGTTGTTGAATATCTGCAGGGCAATGCTGGGTATCTCATCTGGCACGAGATATTCTTATATGTGTTCGATGCAATTTTGATGGCAGCTGTCATGCTTATTCTGGTTGTGTGGTATGTCGAAAGCCTTCAACCACAATTACTGAAGCCAGACTCTGAGGCGGGTGTTTTCTCATCTCTCAACACCGTGGAACTTGAATCGCAGTAAAGGATGCCTAGTTGGTTGGCATGGCATACGATGGACGCATTTTGGCATTGTAGGAAGATCTATTTCTCTCTCTTTTTGTTGTTTACACTGCTTTTTCTTTGGTTACGTTTTTTGGACAAGCACTTTAGCTTCTACATCGCACCGGATATGCTGATGTCGACCTACCTGTATTTAATCCCCGGCCAGTAACCGCTTAGAAAAGACTAAGACTACACCAAGAAGGTGTTTACTGATTCTTCAACATGCAAGGCCCATTATGCCAAAATCCATTGGATGAATTAGAACTTCTTCCCTCTTGTTTGAATTGAATTAATCTGTGGCAGCATGAAGAAGCTTCCAAAACATTTGCGCTATGGTGATCTACCCTAGTACTCCGTACGGAGAACAAGATGAAATCCGTTCTTTTGTGGAGACACAGACTAAGCTCGGTAAATTATTATCCCGCAAAAGTCACAATCTCACTCCACCTCGCTCAAACTCTACCCCACCTCGCTAAGCCTCGCTCTCGCTCGCTCGCTCGCTCTACCTCGCTCAGTCCTAAGCTAGTCTCCTATCTAATGTCTTCGTCACCTACTTCAACAATGCCTCGCTCCTGATCTTCTTTTCTCGCTTTTCACCACGCGCACACACGAAATTATCTCATCTCATCATTAGCCTCCATCCGACCCCCCTACCAAACTTTCGCTACGCGGATCCCATCGCTTTCAGTTACACCCCTCGAGGTTGTTTCACCTAGTTCGTTGATTATGCTTTCGTCGCAATGAGTACACAGACTAGTGATGTCGAATCCACGGTCGTCGTCTCGATACCGCGACGACCACACCTGAAAACAAAGTCTGGATGTCTGGATTGCAGAAGACGTCGGGTTAAGGTAAGTGCGTCACTACATATGGTTTTGGGGGCGAATATGCCGTAATGTCGGAAAGTGTTGCTAACTCTTGTTGACACAACAGTGCAGCGAAGAGAAACCCGAGTGTCGTGCCTGTCGTCGACGGGGAGTCGAATGCCAATACCCACAATCTATATTTCGCCGTTCGCCAGTGAGCCAACACGCCGATGAAGCCTCTCGCCTGCTTCAGCTTCAACTTCAACTTCAACTTCAACACCCGGACAGCCATTCAACCAGTCCCAATGCCAGTGCTCATGTCATCCTTCCTCATCAATCCCTAATCTCTCTCTACTTCCATCCCCTGCTATAACCACGACGCCATTATGCGAACAAGCTCCCGTCATCTTTAGCATTGAAGAGATGGCCCTTTTCCAGCATTGGACTCTTTACACTAGTCTGGATATTTATAAGAATTCGAGCTTAGCTTCTGATTGCCAAGTCGGATTCTCTCAATTAGCATTACAGCACCCCTTTGTCATGCAGGCTGTTCTCAGTCTAACTGCTGCTCATATGGCGTATCTCAACCCTGAAAGGAGGCTTCGGTATATCGCTAATGCTGCTCATTACCATAACGAAGGCCTGAAAGGGTTTAGGGAAGCTATAGCTCAGAGCGACGATAGCATAGCTGAGGCCTTGTTTGTTTGGTCGTCCCTGAATCTGTTATATGTCTTTGGTGTCTCTGGCCGACTGGGTGAAAGTCTATGTGACAACCTTGACTGGGGTACTCGAGGGGATCGCATCCTTGGCATAGGATTTATACCAATGATTTTAGGCATTGTTACGGTTTTGGAGTCGTATGAGTACTTCCAGACCTCAAGCTCCACGTCCTTAAAAAACATCCTGTCGGTCGGGAACCTCGAAGAAATACAACCGCCTGATGAAGCCACCGATGCTGAAGATGAGCAATTCTGTAAGTTGAGGAGCATCTGGGAGAATAGTAATGATGCGCCGATATATGAAAAGGCTCTTCAGGCTCTCAGGCAATGTCGGTTCTTTATGGAACAATTTTCTGATAAAGCCACTAAACATACTGGGGATCTTGATAGATCTTGGCAAGGAGCTTTTGCGTTTGTTGGTCTAGCCCCCAAGGAATACTTTCCATTGCTTCATCAGAGACAGCCCCCAGCTTAGATCTTATATGCATTCTATGGAGGTATATTGCATGCACTTGATGACTGTTGGTTTATAGAAGGATGGGGATATGATATTGTAGAAGTAGTTAATAATTTGCTAGGTTCTTACTGGGAAAGTTGGATAGCTTGGCCAGTTAACGTTGCTAACTTTAAAAAAGACAGAAATAGAGTCATAAGCTGTTAAATTTTTCAGCAGGCCAAACTCGTCAACGTTTGTCTATTTTTCCTCTCAGGTCATTCCTTGAAGCTTTTTTGACTGGAAATGTGATCATGGACTGCCATTCAGCTCCAGCAGATTGACTTTTCCGCGTCTTGCGTGTCAGCCACGGCACGAAGTACATTACTCAAACATCTCAATTTGAGTTCTTTGCCGTTTTGCGGCGCCTGAGGCTTCCTGCAACCCCTCCCATCATATCACGCTTGCATTGAGTCCCCCTCCACCAAACGACAGCCAGGGCCCTGAATCCACGCGCCCAGTCATGATTTTTACCCCCACGCGTTTACTACAAATCTTCGCGCCATCAATTGCCGCTTACATCTCTGGTGGCTTGAAACATGATCAATTTAAATTTGCCAATGTGATCAAATCGTGCGACAGTTTCGTTGTACCCGCGCGGTAAATTGAGGCTTTGTCAATTCTGCACGTTTTTGGGCAGAACTTTGTACTGCGAAAAAAAAATATCATGTGCTCATCATCATCCTGGCAGCGTACGTTTTTAGCCTTTTGGCCTGCGGTATAAGAAGCGTGATCTCCCAAAAGTGGGTGCTGGTGAAGTCATTCGGGGCACGGGAATCATTATTAAAATGACGTTGAGTTCCCTCAACGATGGTGATGCCCCTCCCTCCCACTCATGTTCATCCTTGCGTTCCAGCGTTCCATTTACTTCATAATGCTATATCGCTTCTTGTTGTATGTCTCCATTCTAACTAGCTTCACCGTTGCTGCACCGCCAACCGAGCTAGCTACCCATTCCATTGATGCTGGCTCTGGCTCAAATGTTGGAACTGCGGGGAATCATGTGTTGGAACGACTTGAGCGCCGTTGTGACAAGGTTGGGTCATATTTCCTTCTTGTCAACGCGACACCCTGGAAAATGACCTTGTCTAGAAACGTAAGCTACCAGATGAATCAATTCAAGTTTCCCGAAACCATCAAGCCAGGTAAGAACCACTATTCTTATAGTTAGTTTGGTGGAACTGATTGGGCGTTAGGTACATCCAATAGAATCTACATCCAGGCCAAAGGCCACAAGGACGATGCTGGTGAAGCAAGCTACAAATTCAAAGACCTGCCTGGCGATCCTGATTTCGAATTCAAATACAAGTCCGAGACGGCTGGTATCCGATTCACAAAGCTTAAGACACTCAACAACAAACGAGGCTCGTTTCACAAGTTGGCATGGCATTGGGATAACAACGTTCCCTTTATCATCGCCAGCTGTGAGAAAGATCCTAGAAACCCTTCACTTTGGCCGTGGCTTGTGTCAAGCAACCCTCCTGAAGACTGGATGCACTCTATCTACCCCCGCATCGCGTGTCTCACACTGCGGGAGCTGGCCATACCCGGAACACACAACTCGGGCATGTCCTGCTTCCATAGACGGTCGTTTTTTGGCACCCCCGCGAACGCCCAAAATCAGAAGCTCCACATCCCAGAGCAACTAAAAAACGGTGCTCGCTGGCTGGACCTCCGTCCTTCCAAGACTGGGGGCAAGTGGGCAACTGGTCACTTTAGCTTTGGTTGGGGCAACTGGCATGGAGGCAATGGCGAGTACCTCGACAAGATCATTGCGGACGTAAACGATTTCACCAAGAGAAACAAGGAGCTTATCATCATCAATGTTAGCCACGGTCTAAACTCAGATACTTTCAAAGGCAAAAAGAACGCACGTATGACCCAGAGAGAATGGAACGAGGTGATGACGAAGCTGGAAAAGCTCAACTACCGCGTCGAGAACCGGAGCTATGTTCGTGACCTTACGAAACTCCGGGTCTCCCAACTCATCCCTGGTCGTGCAGCCGTTATTATCATTATAGACGATGTCATCGATAAGAAATATTACAACGGTTCCCAAGCGTCTATCAAGCTAGCTCCAGTCGACGTTTCTGCGTTTGCAAAAAAGGGGTTCTTCCAACGATCTCAGTTTCCTCTAGTCGACCACTACGCCGAAACAAAACACCAGAAGAAGATGGCCGCCGATCAGTTGACCAAGATGAAAAAACATCGGAAATCCCCAAAGTCGAAGATATTTCTTCTCTCCTGGATCCTGACCCAGCGAATGAAACCTCTCATTCATAATGCCGAGATGGCTAACCGAGCCCTCATTGAGTTGCTCTGGCCAGCAATGTCTGCATCGACATATCCGAATATTATCAGCGTTGATGCGTATCCTGATAATAGAGATTTGGCCGCACTAGCCATGGCAATCAACTATCACTTTGCTCCGCTATGTGAAATCCATACCCCGAGCGCTGGGCAAGATGGCTACGGCGAGAGCTTTGAGAGGAGGCCAAAACCAATAGAGTCGGGTGCTCTGCCTTGGTTGAATGACACTTATTCGAGGTAATTGGCCTGTGACTTATGACGGCTGGAATGAGAAGCTACCAGTAACGAGAATGGGGTCTGGATACGGTAGATATAAGAAGTCGATAGAACGGCAGAGGGGGATGTATGTTATTCTCGTGCTGAAATAATTACAAGCCTATAAGCCATTTTTAAAGCACGGCCATATCCCATACAATGCGAAATCTTAAACATCATTATTAACATCATTATCCTACAAGTGATCATGCTCACGACTGTTCATCTCACCAAGAACCCATACCAGACATATTAAAATTATAAGCAGCACCCATCATCTGCGTTTGCAGCCTAAAGCTCAACTTCGTGGCCAAGAAGTACTGATGTAGCCTGTGGGTTCGGCGAAATGTGATTCTTCCGACGACCCCACTTTCGGTCACGTCTCGTAGTTGCCGAGACAGCCACTTTCGACACAACAGTAGTGAGGCGTTCTTGATGAGTCATTCAGTGCCGCATTCGAGTCTAGGATCCACATGCCAGCCCTGGAGATTGTCACCAATGTGTCCAGCCGAACGAGTTTGCATTTCCCAGCGAAAAGTGTGGCAGCTGAGCCCGAATTGCTGCGCTGGTCTTCCCAAAGGCTGGCTTTGGAGGAGTCGGGTTGACGAGCTTGATCTCAGTCAATTTAATTGGACATCGGCGTCGTGATCAGGTCCCCGCCCAGCTTATTAATAATATCCAGCATTTCCCCAACTTTCGACACCCATGACCTCTTGTTACTCATCGAAAGAGGAAACAAGAAAGAAAATTGGCCTATTCTTTGCTTATCTGCGCTCATTATTTCATGTTACGATCGCGTACATTTAAGGCTGCTTGCTAATCCGTTCATTGACTGTTATATGGCAGTCCTTTAATAGGTAAATGCTTTGGTCTAGTCGATGAGAACATTTATACAATTGGGACCTTTGGCCCCTCTTCTCCCACCTAGGAACCTAGCCCGTCCCATCTGCTTTCCTTGCCGCCTAAACAATGCTGTTGCGGTCATCATTATCTCGGTCATGCCACATCTTTCGCGCAGGGCAATGCCCTTCCCGACACCACACCATCATTGGCCAAGCGCCGGCCATTCATAACAGCACACGGGCAATGTCACCAGGTGTGACACTACGCCTAATGCCGCTAGGAGGCTCAGTTACATATGGCGTTGGATCTTCAGATGGGAATGGATACAGGAAAGTCCTGCGAGATCTACTTCTTGCCAATGGCTATCAAGTCTGCATGGTTGGTTCACGCAGGGCTGGGTCGATGCATAACAATGAACATGAAGGGTGGCGTGGCTATCGACTTGACCAGATTGAGAGAAGAGCGAGACGATCGCTCGCGACTGTCAACCCGAACCTCTTCACAATCAACGCCGGATCCAACGACTGTATCCAGAGCCATGAGCTCGGCGCCTTCCGAGAGCGAATGGACAATCTTCTCGAATATCTATGGAAGGCCTCTCCCCTCTCTACCGTCATCTTATCAACGCTACTACTAAACGCGGATGAGCAAGTCAATTCGAAAGTTCTGAACATTAATAACCATCTCCGAGATCTCGTTATGCTGAAGGAAGCCGAGCGGAAAAGGATAGTCCTTGCAGATATGTACAGTAACAAAGGCCCCAAACTCGATGATTTGATGGATGGCACCCATCCCAACGATGATGGGTACAGCAAAATGGCGTATGTTTGGTTTGACGCCATTCAAAAGGCCCTCGCAAACGGTTTCTTTCTTAGATGAGACCAGCAGACCGATTTTCTAGGGAGGTATTTAGCATGGACTTGAATGTTATCCTGACCACAGGATCATCGGGCACATCTCACTATAACCAACTCACCCTAGAGCTTTTTCTCTGTAAAGGCTGTTGTGACTCGCTTTTACAAATCGATTGGGGATTTCCATCCAGTTTCAAAGCCATTGCGACAGATGAGAGTAATTCGCATCTTTGTGTAAGATAGACTTCGTAAATGTAGGATAACAGGTCCATGTTTTCCCGAAACTGTCTTGACCAAATCATCATTTTACTCTTTATTAGGGCTATGTACATATTGCCTTCCAAAAACTGAAGTCAACTAGGATTTTGTATTATATTGGCTTGGTATGTCTCGTTGATATGTCATAACTAAGCTCCTCCGCAAGTCTCTGTTTCTCAGACATCAAACCCTCAAGCTTCTTGCAGCGCCGCTTCCTGATTCCCTCCATCTCAGCGTTTTTCTTCTGAAGATTCTTTCTTTTGGACGTAAGATAGCGTTGGCGTTCCATAAACCATGGGATCCAGAATGGCCTTCTCCTGCTTTTTGCTCTGCTGATTGCACGACGCTCAACGTCAATACTGACATCGCAATCGAGGATGGCATTATAGTTGTAGTCCATTTTTTCCTGTAGCTTCTTCTGTAGTTCCTCCTCCTTGGCAATCTTGTTCTCAACGGCCATTGTCTCGAGATATGTAGCTGTGGCCTTCTGGGCATTCCTTTTCAAGCTCAAATCGGGTATAGAGTTTGGTGTATCTTCCGTTACAGGTATATCTGGCCTCTCCTCTACTGTGGGCTTCTCAAATTCTTGCTGAGAAATGTCGTAGTTCAATAAAACTGGTGGCGCCTCACATTTCTGTTGCGTTTGATCGTAGCAAGGAATGTCCAGTGGTTCGGGAGTTTTTGCTTCGCACAGGTCAGAGGGCTCAACCGTCGACAACGACATCAGCATGTCGGGAGGGTCTTCTGGTTCTGATTTAATTGGTTCCTCCACTGGTCGCGTAGTATCCTCCTTGCTAGTAGATGTCTCAGAACTTGACGTTTGCTTCGTTTGAGCTGGAGCGACGATTGTCGAGATAGCCAGGACGATGCAGGACTCGACCGAGGAATCTCGATGATTTCTGACAACTTCATCCATCTCGGCCGAGTCCCCCTTCGACGTGCCACTCTCATTCTGCGTCATCGTGTCGACAAGTCGCGCTAGTTGAGTTGCGCGACGCCGATGACTAATGAGTAATGTTGGTGAGGAAGAGAAGGGCGGGCGGTTGGTTGCTGTAACTAATTTCTTCAGCCGCGGGCGACAACGAGATTATGTCGGCTGTCTGCAGTTGATTAGTCTAGTAGACGCGGGGCGATACAAATGGCACGATGACGCGAAACAGACGGGGCCATGCAGATGACGCGTCTGGCTGGGGTTGTTCTGCGTGCGGACTGTAGTGCTCATCTCGAGATGCAGTCATTGAATGAACTTCGCGTCCAGTCGACAAGAGGTGCTTGATGATCAATGTTGCTTGGAGATTGGATGTTGAATTGATGTGTTGATGATGTTAGGTTGGATTTTGGTGTTTTCTTGGCCTTGATTCAGGTTCACGTAATCGGATCAGTGGGGTCATAGCGGACAGCAGATAAGCAGATAAGGATTACATGTACCTGAACGCAGCAGCACAGACCTAAAATACCACAACGAAAGGCCAATCATTCTTTTAATTCTAATTTTTCTCTCTTTTCTCAAATACCAAGTCTAGCAGCTATTGAATTTATACATTTGTTGGTCCCATTGCCCCAGCTCATTCAGTACAGCTTTCATTACTGACCGATTGGAGCATCACCTGAGTTTTGTTCCACTGTTCCGTATCTCGTGTTCGCTGCCTAGTGCCCGCGATGACAAAAATAGCGAGCTATTATTCGGATGAACGATCCTTACGAGAAAGTCCTTGAAGTAATTGTTCCTTCTCACTGCTGTTAACAAGGACGACACTTTGTAGCTGAACACTTATCACCTGATTTTAATCTGACGTTCTGATGCGACTATTATGTATAAATGGGTTCCTTTCCTAGGCAACCGCTAACTAGCAACGGAGCTAAGTAAGTGCCTGGCTATATTTCCAAGTAGCCGAGTCTTCCTGGTAGTCAGCCCTTGTATTGTTATCCTGCGACTGGCCAAAAAATGGAATATCTAACCGACAGAGCGGCAAAATTGGAGAACAAGATCTCGATCTTCAGGGACCACAGAAAAACGATCGAAGATGGTATGACCAAGGAGATTGAGCGTGGAACTTACAAGACGAACAATTCTTTGCATATATGTTCTCGAGACTGAATATTCTTCAGGAAATATTGCAATGCGTCCGGGAGGCTGAGCCGAAGTTACTGAATGACTTGGCGAATGATCGGGTTATAATCGCCCAACTCGAATGGGAGCTGGCCCAACAGGCTATTCAGCCTCTACCTAGCAAGGCCACTATGCTAATCAATCCCGGCGACAAAGACACAAAGTAACTGTACCTCGATGCTCGATATTGCCAGGTACAGAAAGCCGAGCAATCAAGAAGAAGCTTCTCCTGGGGCTTCATCACTAGATTTAGTGGAGACCCAGAGTCCACAAGATTCCGCATTCGCCATAGCAAGGCAAATGAGTGCCCGGTACATGAGCCCTGCGATCATTGGAGATACCTAGATCCTGGGGAATGGGCTACGCCAGAGGAAAACGCTGTCGATCTGCAACTGGTATGCATGCATTACGAAGCTATTGCCCCAGGCAATCGTTTGATCGAGGGGTTGAAGAGGTATGATGACGAGGTACAAGAAGGTCCAAGATACACGGACCGTCCTTGTTATATCTTTGATGCTCCGAAACCAGACCTCAGCATCGTTGAGAAGCTGGGGTTTCAGGTGTTGACGTGGAACCTGGGAGGTGCTCGGTGGGAGGAAGTGATGGATCAATCCGGACGGTTAATTCAGCAACCTCTTTGAAGTTATACGGTTTCTCTAGCAGTCAACTTTAGCAACGCTACAACAAAAGGACAAGTCAACATTGCAAATATCGCTTATACAAATTATCCAAGAACGAAATAGCGTGATCTGTGAAACAGTACTCCAAGTAACACTTGGGATAACGCAGTTTGTAATGTCTTTGAATTAATATGTACCTACAACTACAAGCTGGAGTCTATATAGAAGCATTATCCCCAGGCCTTTTCAGCTACTCTAGCGCCAATGAGCTGATGAATCTTCTCTCCAGGATGCCCCGTATTGGCCCATAGCTGAGGAAGTCAGTAAATATGATAGCTCTGCATGAGAAGATAACTTACACAGCCTTTGCCGCTGGGATCGACGCAAGTTGAGTTCGGTGCACCCAGATCTTGGGGCCGTAGGAAAGCCTCATAAAAAATGTCCCATATCTCTACATACGTGACCTTTGCATCTGGATGGGCCTTCCGAAAGCGAACAGTGTTCTGTCTCAGAAGGCTATTCCACCGATTCACAGCATAAGAGACCATCTCATAGCTATGATGTGTGTCATTGTCCTTATGTGCTTGATGCGAAGGAAACAACTCCTTGGCTACGTACTTGTTAGATGGGACCAGGGTAGAGAAAAGACTACTCACGTGGGATTTCGATGAAGACAAAATTACGAATTCCGGTATCGTAGAGGATCTGGGATAGCTCAAAGATACGTCGGTTTGCAGCCTCCAATACAGCGCCCTGGCCCCTTTTGTGCGACACGACAGACAAGTCGTTGAACCCGAACCAGACTGTCGCCACTATGTTCTTGGACGTCCAGGCCGCGTAGTGAGGTCGATGGCCGATGCTATCCTGAAAGTGAACGATCTGCTGCGCAAATGAGAACGCCTTTGTGCTCCTCGGTGGTATTATCAACCCATCCACTACTGCCGCTGATCGGGCAAAGATATACGCCAGAGTAAGCGTGGTGTTGAATTCAGTCGCCATGTAGGTAGCCCAGTTGTAACCACCAGACGATGTGTTTCCTGGTAACGCTGGGTTACCAATTGGATTCAACGCGCTGGGTGCCTCTACACGGTCGCCTTTTGGTCTTTCTGTCCTCTGCATGTCGTCCACTCCGGGTCCGGTCCTGGTATACGTGTAGTTCGTTCGGAAGCCGCTGCGGGTGTAGGAATCCCCACTTCCATGGTGTCAGCAAACTGTTCAATCTTGCGAATCCAAGATGATGCTCACAATGCGACAAGGAAACGCTCATTTGGTTCATTCGGCTCATTCGGCTCCTCCGCCTGAAACGAAATCTTCACTGGCCTGACGACATGGGGTTTTGGCCTCCCTGGCAGGAAGGGAAGTGCAAGAAAGACAAGTATTCCGGTTATGAAGACAGCCACCGTCAAAAGTCGCGCTGACACCTTGTCTTGTGACATTGTTGATTTGCTAGGGCATTGCTAATGGAAGAACAAGATGGTGCGACAGACAGGCGCAAGGTCTTTCTTTATCCCCCTTTCTCCATCCTCCCTTCCCATGTGGCTTTGGTAGTGAGTCTCAGCCAGCCTCCTCTGCAAGGAGCATTTGCTTAAGTCTCCGTCACGATGGTATAATTGTCTCAATGCAAGGAATGCGATAAGCAGCTTGGCCCCACATTTGGACACCTGTTCACATTAGCCCTATCAACGTCCTGTCTCACCTCTTTATGCATAAACAATAATAGACCTGCTAGTTGGCCAATGCTCTCCCTTGCATCTTGGCACGATTACCCAAATTCCGGAAATTACGTGGTGTAATAATCTCTGACTCGCAAAGCATCTTCCGCATTCCTTGTTATTGACGCGATCTGGGGAACAAGGTATATCTGGTGTTGCAAGTCAAATTAGTGAGCACAGAGGCCAGAGTTCGTCGAATACCAGCCACTTCAGATTAGAGATCACCCCAGCTCGCTCTTCATGTATCGCCCAGCCATTCGTGCCAAATCAACACCCACCAATGAAAAAGTTCAATAGTTGAAGCATGGCACAAAGACCCTTTATCGACAGAAAACAGATAATAAGATTATGGTACTGTGTTTATCTAGGTGCTTCGTATGCGATCTAATGCGCGGTAGCGCCATTGTATTGTCTCAGGCGAAGATACTACCCCTACAAAGATTGATCTGCATCAGACATCATTGACCAAGTCGCTCATTGAGTAGAAGGTGGAATGATCCATGGCCCCTTTGCATGCTTTTGTGGCCACGCGAAATGTGGCGGCGAAGACTGCAACAACAAGGCTTGTCAAACATTGCTTGTCCCCCAGATGACCTGCTGAGTGGAGGCGGACTCTATGCCGCATTCAATCTCAAATCCAGATGTCTCGAGTCCTAAATATTGAACTTTGTGGTGATGTCAAGGGCTGTTACTATGGAACGATAGAGCTATAGCCCGACAACTCTAAATCAGACATTTTGAAACACACTTTAGGCAACGACCACCACGTGCACCGCCGCCCGAGATAGACTTTCCTGCTTCCCATGTGACCAGAGACTGAGTTGTAGTCATTGGTGGCGTGGGCTTGAGTGTGACAGCCCAGAATGGCCACCTCCACCACAATCCATTCAGCTTTGTTAATGATACTCAGAATCATACGAGTCGGCGTACAGGATGAAAGTGTCGAGTCGGTGCCTGTTCCTCAATTGACCATTGGTCAAATGGAGAATGCCGCATTCCTCTGCAGACAACTGTGGAGGCTGGCGCCACTATTGGAGTGATTCATTGCGACTCCGAAGAGGCACAGACGCCGGGTATCGCGTCGTGATTTCAGGCGTGTTTGACATAATAAAGGCAGCTTGGTCAGAAGCGATGTACTTGATGCCGTTGCCTGAATCCTCGCTTTGGCTTGTTTCTACCTCCAAATCGTGAGGGGTATCCCTTTTCCAGCCGAAAGCGAATCGTCGCCCAAAGTAGCATACTGTTTGTGACACTTGTGTCACTCCAGTGGCATAATCGGCAAGGAACAGATCCCCAAGTTTGTGATCAGCGGCTCTAAAGAGCTTCTCGTGATCCGGGTTGAGCTCTGGCGCGCGTGAGCTCTCTGCATTTGCTAACGGGCCATTGTTGTATTGGATCCTAAAACACCCATGGATACCTCCGGGGAGATCCTTTAGCCGTTCCGAATGATGCTCTGCACTGACAAGAGGCAGCTCCACAACCAGGTAATCCCATAGCAAAGCGATGCCCTGACACTCAGGCCAGAGATCGGCAAGATGAAGGATCATGTCTTCGGAAGGTATTTCCGTCTGGTGCATCTGATCAATGATATCATCCTCGACTTCGATTTTTTCGCCATCCGCAAAGTCTCCGACGAGAGGGTAGAAGAAGCCGTCTTGGGCATCTCCCCAAATGGCAAAGGCCCCAGCCACGGAAAATGGCGGGTCGTCCGGCGGACCGCCGTGACATTCCAAAACAAGAAAGAGTAATGATTCCTGATACCCGACGATGTTATACCTTTCCCCAAGATAATTGTCAAGAGTAGTGAAACTATCTTCGGGAGCAGTCATGGAGCCATCACTGTCCCTGTAGCTAAAGCCTTCCAAGGCTTTCAAGGCTTCCAATGCGTCCGACGCCATGGCGATAGCAAATGGTGGGGGAAGAATGTGGGAGAAAATGCCAGTCAAGATAGAAGGGTGCGGCAGGCGGGGTAAGATATATATGACGAACAGATAAAACTCTGAGTGATTAGACTTTCTCTTGAGTGTGGTTAATTTAGGTATTCCATGCTGACTCTGAGGCGCTGAGTTAATGTGATACTTCTAAACCTTGGATACTTTACTATATGTTCTTTGTATTACTAGCATTGTGTTAAAATAACTTTGTTATGACCGATCTTTCGCCACCTTGTGACTCAACATTCCACAACCTTGACCTTTGGTAAATGCAT
Source organism: Fusarium circinatum (assembly GCA_024047395.1). Lineage (NCBI taxonomy): Eukaryota > Fungi > Ascomycota > Sordariomycetes > Hypocreales > Nectriaceae > Fusarium > Fusarium circinatum. The sequence goes on from CM043928.1 coordinate 110,323, forward strand.
TTAAGTTCTCTTTATACGTCAGACGTGATTATTAGATAGGCTAAAAAGCTTATCTTGGGTAATTGTATTAGGTAGCCGGTATATTGCCTAAACTGATTTGATAAGAGTGTTATTTTGAGTTGATAGAAACCGCCACTGATGCTTACAGCACGCGCCTTACACGTTCTTTATATTACTCAGCATGTCATCCACACAACTGATGAAAGTTACTCTAAGATATTCGAAGTCAAGTCGAGTTTCTGAAACAGTGATTCGAGCACCAAGCCTAACGTTGTTTCATTTCTCTACGACAAACTCAGTATTCTGTCAAGGAATACCTCGCGGCATTAATCGGTCCTGATGTTATCTGCTGCCTACATGGCTGGGCATCCGGTCATGGCTAGAGAATGGATTAGGATCGGGGCTTCTGCGCAAGGGTCTGTTCACAGACTTCATTCAACAGTCCATCAAAGATTAGAACAGACAAAGTGATTAATTCGTTTAGTGGTTGATACTATCGTCGAAACGCTTACAAGGAAAAACAAGCTATTGTTCACCATGGACAGTGTGGTATATCCATCGCTCAGAGATTCGGAATCATAATGTGACAAGGTTAACTTTGATTCAGGAAAAGAGGCAGTCGTGTTCTGCTTTAGCGATCTTTTGGTGCTAGATTCCTTTACGTTTCAACAGAACATTGATGGCAAATCGAAGGTGTATATAGAGCTGGACCCGACCACCACTCTGCATTCAATCATCCATCCAAACAAGAAACTCTTTCCTGATCCAGCATCTGTAAGTCACAAAAGTCCCAATCGCAATCACACCAATATCCCTCAACATTAATCCTCCACTCACGCAATACTCACCATGGCTAACCCCCCAGCGTCTGAGTTTGTCAACACTCTTCCCCTCCTTTTCTTGATGATGTTCTGCTGTGTTTGCTTGAAGGACTTTGTCGTGAACACTGCCTTGGGTATCTACGATTCTGTGCAGCGATTCCTTGGGCGCTGCTGCAGGGCGTTGTACTGGACCCTGTGCTTGATCCTGTTCATGTTTGTTGTTGCTTTGTTCAAGGTCCTAACTGGAGACATGAACACCCATCGGGGCCACTCTCGTGGAGGTTAAAATGGCTACCGGTATTATTTTGTCGATGCTGTAACTCGCCCGAACCCTTTTCACTCGCTATTACATTTCCTTCTCGGCTTTTATGAACGGGCCTATGGCTCCTACTCAGCTTATTCACGTTTGTTTTTGTTATACCTTATTTCGAACTCAGTCACTATTTGATGGTTTCTTTGTTTCTATTTAACTAACCAAGTCCTCATGTTAGTCACAAGGCTTCTGTTGTACTGCTGATAGTTGAATGCTGTTCATGGTGATTGGGTTCTTTGTATCTGGTTCTACTTAGCTTAGATTGATAAATTGCAAGAGTCAAATCTACAACAAGCTCATACCCATTGCAATTCACATTACCTTGCGAACCAAATTGTGCATTACTTGAGATCTGTATCAATTTCCCACCGGAACCTCCATGTATTTGTACGGGAGAGTAAGATGCCTCAGACTAGACAATAAAGACGGTGATACGTTGCCTTTTACCATTTAACATCAGCGTGTTATTGAGCGAAGCAAGAGCAACGATGCAGTAGAGTGATATACATAGCTTTAGGCTTCAGCATAGTGTGTGCCGCTCATACAATAATAACTCAGCATATAGTCATTCGTATATATGGAAAGATAGTAAGTCTCTTGCGCAATAGAGATCAGCGAAACTGTAGAGATAGAGAAATCCCTAACGCCTTTGTAACTAGTTTAATATGCTACTCTTGAACTGGATCGATATACCTTCGGTAATACGGTTCACCACCTCAACCATCAGAAACATAGAGACGGAAGCTTCGTATTTCATCTAATATAACACCACGATGAAAACTATTGCTTGGCAATTGCTAGAATGGGTATCCCTGCCATTCTCATTCCAAGCAAAGCATGAAGCAGCCTAATTGAGTTCTAAGCAGGCTCGCTGGAGTTGCTGCACCCTTATCTCAGACGATATGCACCCAATCTGCAGGCTTCAAGGGGATAAAGGAGGGACACAGCCGGAACTTTACATCTATCCTTTGACTATGACCGGCACGGTTCTTTTATCCTTGGGCATCTTCCTTTAAGATTATCTGATAGAGACGAGCACCCATGAGACAGCTTTTCACAGGCCATCCTCGAAGAACACCGAGCGGAGTATCCCGCCCACAATTTATTGGGTACAGCCCGGTCGACAAGTACCTGGAGGTCAGGTATCCGCTCCCTTCTAGTACAGCGATCACAACGAGCCCTGCAGCAGTATACCACCTCGGTAAAAGAAATGGCATCACTCGGAACTACTTGTTTGGACGGTTGTTAATATCGCCGTCACGGGATTTACATTGAAGTCCACTGGCTTCCGAGACCTGCACTTCGCAGTCTCCTTGGCTCACTTTGGAGCAACTCTGCTTATGAGTTCGTACAAGTGGCCCTTCGAATACAGTGCCTGAAACCAAGTAACAATTACCTTGCACAAATTCGCCTCACCATAACTGGGCACAAGCTAGACTGGCTTAAACTTCATCTTGACCTCGCTAGACTGAACGCAGATCCACCATCGAGAGCGGCACAAAATATGGGGTGCTCTCGGGTTTGTCTCCATGGAGAGTATCTGGAGTACTCGACGACAGAGAGTGAATGAAGGCAGGTTCTCCATATGACGACAAAAACAAGGCAGCCAATGTACGGATGATACTAAATTACGGTACGCGACTCGCAGGACTTAGCCAAGCGAGCACGATATCGACCAGGACTGCGATACTGCGCGGAGTCTTGCCTTCGCCATTGGATCTGCATTAAATATTATATGTGTATACGGGTTCGGAGTAAAGGAAAGTTGGAAAACCACCAAGTCTATGTCTTGGAGCTATGAATGTGAGATTATTACTTAGGTGCCTCGCAATAACAAGTTTACAAATTTAGTCTTTCCCTTACATCTCCGTCACCCTGATATTGAGTGGGCATGGGCTCGGCAAAACCACCCGGTCATAGAAGGTCTCCTGGTTTTTTGGGTAGCGTTACTGAAATACGACCTGGCAGTTGAATTGAGAGATGCGGAAACACTACTAAGGGTAGCTCTGGCAACCGAACTCACAGCATGGGAGATTGCTTCAACAGAGCGCGAAATTGTCTAAACTGTCCTTAGCTTGGCTAGTAGGAGGCACAATGCTCACGTTTTCTAAAGTCATGGAGAATCAGACTCTAACTCCATCGCCATCTGGCCAACTCCTACGACAAACTCCCTTACAAGATCTTTATGACGTTCCTGGAGTGGATTCTGGGGGTCTTAACCTACTTTAGGGTCATCGACATTGGATCTTCTGCTGACAAGAAAGTTAGCATCTTAGCCCGCCACTGTCTTCCTTCAAAGGGGCTTGGATCAAGCGAAGAAGCACTACAGTGCATTACGTCCTTGTTGATATTGCCGCCTGATGTCTAGAGGATGACTGTGGCCTATAAGTTTCAGCTTTAGGCTGCGGCTTGGGGATCACTGGGAACACGCAGAACTGGTACTGAGACGTACATGGAGGGTATGCACTGAATCACATCACAGTGTGCAAATGTCGAGTGAGCTCCTCCAAGCAACTAAAATCACAGAACTCGTGGCCGTTGCACTCGACAATCTGATGAGCAGCTGATGGAGGGCAACATGAGGATATTATGCTGCTAAGCGAATTTGAAGAACGTGCTGATGAGAGAAGATGGAGCCTAATCTTACAGGATGTGACGGACACGGATTGTTATCCTAGGCTAAGAACTATGGACAATTGGACATCCATCAATGGTTGAATTACTCAGAAGTGTTTCAGAACTAGATCATAAGTAACCCGTTGGACTTCCACGTGTCGATGTAAGTTAAGAAACTCTATGGCCTTGAGCAATTGTATAGGCTGGCGGCGGCAAAAGGCAACGTCTCAATCGTGCTTCTCCTTGTTACCGGTATATCATGCTGCTCTTTCGTGAGTAATGGCACTTACTGGAACATATGATAAGGGCTTTTAGTCAAATACGCAGGCAATTCTTGCGACACCTGACTGAAGTCAATGACTCTGTGGTATCCTGAGAGTAAATGGGACTTAGAAACCGAAAAGATAGTTGCCTCAGAATACAGTTCTGTGGGAACAAAGGAAAATGGTTTACTGATCCAGTGAATTGAAGAAACCCCTTCATTGAGGTAATGGGTAACATAGGCCTAGAAAGGTCAATGGCTTGTTGAAAGAGAGGCTGCCTTCTCCACGCCGACCGCCTTCATAGTGAAGCTTGGTTCATATTGAGTTGTCATTCACATAAGAAAGTATTGAAGAAGGATTTCGAGTGAGTATTCCTCATAGCTCGTAGTGGCTTCACAAACATCTTGGTCAACAAAGAGCCTGTTGCGATGTTGCCTAATAGACAAACGAGAAGAAAGCGCGATATGGAATTCACTGCTTCTACAAGGTAACTAGAACTCAGGATGCATTCACGAATACCTGCCATTTAAATATCTTCTCTTCCCCCCAAGTTCTCTCCCTTTCATCCACATCATCCACCCAACTGCCTCAGACACACATCTGTCCAAAACTACTCTCAACAATTACCAGCCTATTCTTCACTGACGAACATTAGCCATGCCTCCTCGCATGGACATATATCGACGTGGACGTCAACTCGAACGTCTCAGCAATACTGGACATGCACTGCTCAACAGCCTTTTACATAACGATGACTTACACTACTTTGCAGTGTGCGAACAGAGGTTTCCTGACCCTCATGAGGAACAGTATCCAGCCGACTGGGTTGACAAGGACAAGGAGAAACTGAGGAGTATGCTCAACTACTGGCGCAGCAAGATGCGCAAGAACTACTACTTCACTATCGTCAATGGAACAAGACAGCTCAAAGCACAAAGTGGCCCACGACGCTCCTCCAGACGGATGCGGCGCTGCGGCTACATTTACCCTGAAGCCTGTGATCTTCCAAGTCCCCGGGAAGAAGATATGAACGAGTATCTTCAGGCTGAGACAGAGGCTATGCGCAATCACGAGTATTACGACGAAGGAGAGGAAAGAGAAATTGACTATGCCTGAAGTCAAGTCTGAGTAACCAACCGTGTGAGGTAATCAGCATTTCCAGCAGCTCCGCATTCCGCCCATGGACAAGCAATACATACAAGAGTAGAAGAGTAACATGTTGGGATGTAGATAGTGTTTGCTGTCGATGTTACAAATCGTTGATATTTAGACCCTGAATCAAGACTTACTCTTACTTCACTAGCATGAATCATTTGTGGCACCAATTTGCATCGCCGAGGACATTAAAATCCAAGTCTGCCATTCGATGTGAGAATGAACTTGGAGCACAAGGCCACCGCTACTTATTCACTGATCATGTTGCCTTCTGATGATTGTTGCTCGGGGCTTGTCACTCTGAGGCGTAATACAGTACGGATAATTATCTCCTATAAAGACGTTTGTGACTCCAAAGCGGCAACTAATCCTCTTATTCCAATCGAACCACATAAAGTAATCACAACGACGGAACCGCTTTGAGCGCCTGAGTGTGTCAGCCGATTGAATAGCGCTTAGCCAAAGAACAAAATAAATGCCAATCAAGCCACGAGATATGGAAGTTTCTTCGGATATAAGAACGTATATTATGTTAGACTATCTCGATCATTCTAGTAACGGTACGCTCCAGAATTCTATCTGCTATCTCCCGCGGAACAATCCCATCTTCGTAAGTTGCAGTAATAACTGTATCTCCCCCTTTGACACCGCAAACATGAAAGATTGCCCCGTGTGTACCCTGGTTGCCATTTACCGCTCCAGCTGAGAATTGCATATCATCAATCCGTCAAAGCCCTGTGTTCTTCCCATTGAACTCCACCTGAGCATTATCGAAGGAGCCAATGTTAGAAACGCTGAAAGTCGGCTTGAGAAGGAGGGAGATGGATGGAAATCCGTTGTCAACCACTTTTTCCAAGTCAGCTCCCAGTCGCTTCACTCCGATCCAGTACCGTATAGCTTGGCCAGAAATAGCGCGTGTCATCTCTTTCTTGTAGTCCTTGACAAGTTCCCATACCGAGTCAAGGTCAAACAATGTCTCCTTGGCATCTTCGTTTCTGACCAGGACTTGACGGAACGGTCCCAATTTGTGCCAGAGCTGCCAGCTTCCTGCTGCATTTACAAACGTCCCATTTCCTGTTCCGCCACCAACACGAGCCATGGGAAGGCTGGGCCTCAAGTCGAAATTGAAGCGTGTTGCTCCTATCTTTGCGTTCGGGTAGAATTCAGTACTAAGGACAATGGTAAACATTGTAATGAGTAGAGGCGTAAAGGTAGTTTGATGTTTACGACATGCTTTGAGTATCGACGACATGTCTTCTGCTGGGATACGATACGACGAAATGCGTGTGACGGTTCTCTCTTCTGGCTTTGCCACTGCAGTTGCGGACTTGAGGTGAGGCTTGGATGGGGGAAGATCGCCATAGATACGATTGTTACCGTAGAATAGCTTAACAAACAGCCACACTAGCTGTGTCCAGATGATCTCCAAGATGCTGTCTTTCCCTTCCCAAACGTCTTCCGGTTCGATGGGGGATTGAAGGTTCTCGTCTGCATGAATGAGAGTATCAGGAAGAGCGATGTGCATGGTCTTTGCTGCCGCGAGGGAACCAAGCGCGGCGAGAAATTCACGATGAAAGACCATCCCAGATATACCGTCCCCCAAGGAATGATGATAGACAAAGACAAGGTTGTTCCCTTTGACAAGAAGCTTCCACAATGGGCGATCGGGTTCATCAGCAGTCCACCACCACTCATTATGAGCTCTTTCAAGATCATTTGAAGTGACTTCAGGGTTGCTCTGATCATAATCTAAAAACTCGATGCATTTCTCCAGGTCGATAGCGTGCAGCCTGGCAGTGTGCAGCTCGTGATTACCTCGATTGGGAGATGGTCTCTGGACAAAGACATGCCATAAGGCAGGATGAGCCTGTACAACAATACGCAGTGCTCCATGGATAGCATTTTTGCTGAGGTCTTCTCCATTGGCGCTGGTATATCGCGCAGAAACCAGAATGTTGGACCAGATACCCAGGCGATGGTAAAGGTACCACGTACGCTGTAGGGAACCTATAGATGAAATTAGTTAATCTGAGGAATAATACCGGCTGAGACCATACCTGTTCCTTTCACCAAGGTATATGCAGTAGCAGACCTTATGTCCATTTTGAGCTATTTTGTCAAGACAAGATAATTGTGTTTGTTGTTTGTTATTTGTTGTAAGCACTATCCAGATTAAGTGGAACTCATAGCCTCAAGAGAGGAGGTCTGTGAAGACTTACCCTTGCTCTAAATTGGTGCGGAAGGAAGTTATGCCGAAGTTAACCTAAGACGGACTCAGAATAGTCTAGAATTGTTAGGCGTCCTTGCGCGTCGCGTTTTATGCGCGTACGACAGGGGAGCGATGAAAGCGCCGAGCCGACCATTGATGTATATTGACAACTGTCGGCTATAGCCAGCCATGGCAAGGGATTAAATATCATCTGATACTAACGGTGGTAATTGCTGCACGGGTTGCTGTTAATTTAATACTTGCGTGATGTTGCCGATGAATTTTCTGAGATAAGATAACAAGCGGTCATGCAGAAACAAGAAACGTGGGCGAACGTTTTAACAACTCTCCAGCCATATTCACTACCCTAAACACAAGCGCATAGAAGCTAGAACACTAACCCCCAAATCATTGCTTAAATCACATCATGAGATTAACTATAATTGAGCAGAAGTATAAAGTAATTAACTTTTTCATCATGAGTAAATATTTCTTGCACTTGTAAAACGTTCCCGATACCACGACATGGGTGATTAGCCCAGCACTTCGATTATCACAACAGCAGCGGCAATTTTTCGACCAATCACTACCTAGATGCCCAGCGTCTGTTGACTCATTTGTCTGTCTTGAATAATATCAGATCTCCGTCATGATAAGGAACGTGACAACTATCAGTAAAGGGGCTCAGACATTTTTTCCGGCGGTGAGATTTGGGGTGGCTGGTGGTAATTACTTTTTAACAACGCTTACTGGAAGAAACACTATTATCTGCACTGCCAACAGGTTGAAAACGCCACCAATTTTTGGATGAGACAGCCAACAAAAATGCCTTGCATAGCCACTGCGGGGAGAATAACAAATTCAAGACGCTTTGTATTTTCTTCTTCAACATCCCCCGAAGCCTGGTTTGTCTTCCTTCCATCATTTTAATCCAGCGTGAGTCTATCAACAGCCGCCTCTAATTCGATGCCAATAAATATTCTCCCTCACACCAAATAAGCCTGCATTATGGCCGAAGCACTAGGCGTTGTCGCGAGCGCAATTGCCGTCATCCAATTATCCAAAGAAGTCATCAGCGCTTGCCAATTCTACATCGAAGCACTTCGCTCCGATGCACCTACGAGCTTACGCACCCTTTTAATCGAAGTATCCACACTCAAGTCGGTTCTTGAGAACCTGGAATTCATAGCCAAATGCGAGACCTTTACACCCGCCTTGCAAAATCGACTGGCTGCCTCTGACGGCCCTATTGAAGGATGTAAGGCCGCGATGACAGCATTGGAAAAGCTGTTTCCAAAACAGTCTCTTCAGAGCGGGCAGAATGCGTCAAAGCGGCAGAAAGTTCAAGCAACATTCGCAACATTGGCCTGGCCTCTGAAGCAGGGCCAGGTTCAGGACCTTCTCCATCAGATCAGCCGCCATAGGGATGGCATTCAGCTCGCTCTGACGACAGAGGTCACGAAGGATATAAAAGATATCAAAGCTGCTTCTGAAGAGATCCGCTCCATATTGACGGAAGAGCAACGTTATAGAGTGTGCAGCTGGCTAACAACGACTGATCCCTCACCCATCCATAATCGGTCGCGCAGACTATATGAAGACGGAACCGGAAGTTGGATGCTTCGCTCACAGTACTGGACTGACTGGCTGGCTTCAAAAGCTCGATGTCTTTGGGTCCACGGCATTCCGGGTTCTGGCAAGACAATTCTCGCATCCTGGTTGATCGAAAACGTCCAAGGCCATTGCAAGAGGGTTTCGACAGAGAATACGCCTTATACGAGCATCTACTACTACTGTTACTTCGGCCATCATCAAGACGAGGCGGCCCCGTTTCTTAGATGGGTCATCACTCAGCTCTCCCGCCAGGCAGATGTTGTTTCGACCCTGATACACGATCTCTTTAGACGCGGCGGGGAACCGAGCATTCCTGAACTACTTGACGCGTTAGAAGTGATTCTGAAGGTCTTTAGCTGCGCCTACATCGTGATAGACGCTGTCGACGAGAGCGACCCTCGGGACGAACTACTCAAGGTTATTCATACCCTCGTTACTGATCAAAGGTTCTCGAATCTTCAGATCCTTGTCACGAGTCGTGAGTACATTGACATCGAACAAGTGATGGTAAAAGTGTCTGTGTCCGTCCCAATGGCAAATGAACTGGTTGAACAGGATATTCGCCTACATGTTCAGTCAGTCCTACGATCGAACCCAAAGCTCCGATGCTGGCCTGATGATCTCCTCATTGAGGTTGAAGATGCTGTTAGTACTAAATCAAAGGGGATGTAAGTGTTCCATTGCACTGAAACCATTAACCTGTTAACAAGATATAGGTTTCGGTGGGCTGTTTGTCAACTACACGAATTGCAGCGCTTGAAGAACGATCGTGAGGTGATCAGTAGGGCTCTACAAAGACTTCCTAAAGATCTAGATGAGACTTATGACCGGATATTTCTCCGAATACCACAGGAGGATTGGGAATTTGTTTCTCATACCTTTCAATGGCTTTGGTTCTACGGCGAGCTCAACATTCTCGATTACGGCATTCCGTGTATTATTCTGTTGGATGCAGTAAAAGGCAGTACATTCCGGACAGGCAATGACAACAGCCATGTTCTTTACAACTCAGAGAGACTACAAGAGCTTTGTGGATGTCTTATCAGGTGCCTGGAAGACTCTATATCATTCGCCCACTACACGGTCATGGAGTATCTGGACTCGGCCCGGATATGTCAAACTCCACTCTTCGTCTTTTCCACAGGAAAGACTAAGGTTTTAGCCACATGTTTGGATACTTTGTTGCTCCAGGCACAAATATGCGCATCACAGGATCTCAAATATCTCGGAGCGGGTGATTGTTTGCATATAGACGAGCCTGGTATGTGGAGTAACCTGAGTTATCACTCTGTTTTTTATGCAATGGATTCACTTCTCGCATGGAGCAAAGGGATATCTGAGAGCGACGACCTCTATGGGCGGGCGAAGAGGCTCCTACATCCCTCGACACAATACTTCAGGTGCTTTGGCAAGCTTCAATATGAGGAAGAAAGATGGAATGAATTTTTCTCGAACATTGGAGTTTACGAAAATACTGAAGTTAGGACTATCGACTGGGAAGAACATGGAACAGATAGTGACGCATCTTTGTTTCTAAGCCTGCTTCTGACAACGTACCATCTAGAATCACCCATATTATCTAGATTCATGCAGGAGGCGGATATCAAGGCACTTTTCAGCAACAGGATATCATTAAGAGTTCAAATTGGCTCTTATACCTGTCAAAACGGACATGGGAGCTTTATTACTGGAACATTCAAGGTCCATGGACTAATAATGGACGTAATGGTTCAATTCTTTTCTTCAAAATCGATGCATCTTCAAAGTTTGCTAGTCAACCACACACGACTTTACAATCCTTCTACAGCTCTCATCTATTGTATAAGCCGACATGGATCAGAGTCACGAAACGTTATATACGATCGTTCTTACTTCTGTCCACTGCGACATCTATTAGAAGTCGGAGCTCAACCCAATCTCTCAGGTTATCCCATGACACCGCTGCAGATAGCTGTTGCGGTTCGAAACTGGGAAGGAGTCCGTTTACTACTGCATTATAGGGCTGATCCAAATTATGTTGGCGATCCGCTGGACAGCACTTGGCCAGCAAACAGCCTCATGGCCAGTTTCGAGCGATTTCGCGGCATGTCGCCTCTTCGCATTTGCAGAGGCGGCGAGACTTTGTCCTTCGCAGATCATTTTGAAGGTACCCTGGCATCGTCAACGAAAACTATCCAGCAGCTGCTCCTTGCATATGGTGGGAGGGACTTCCAGTGGGAACCGGGTGAACCAATGACGAGATAGATTGGGAGCCCACTGAGAGTGGACTGCTGCTAGTTTAGCTGTCTCGAAGAATAATCAGGAAAAAATAGAAGAATCGATGATGGACACGCAAGCTGGCGCAGCCCAAGCCTCCAGGGATGAAGAAGGTCTAGACCATTGCTGACGCAGCCAATCAAATTGCTGACATGACGTGCATCGTCAGATCACCATGTTGCGAAAATGACCTGTGCACTCGGCAATTGGAGACAGGAGGACAAAGAAAGATAATTACTTGGCATTACCGATGAGGCAATAATAATATCCTTAGGTATTCTATGACACAGGCAATTATTCTACTGCACGATGATCTCGAAGTCATATATAAAATCAGTAACCGCTGTGAACAAATTTATCTTGCCTACTGACTACCAATCCTCAATTAGACTTGCCTTTAGACTTAGTTACAAGCAGAATATTGCCGCTGGTACAGACACCAAACCATCTCTCGCTGTCTTGATCTAAAGTGCGCTACGCAGACTCCAAAACGCATGGCTTACACAGCCATCGTCAGATCAAAGTCGTATTGTTCCCGGCCACGTAAGTCACTAGCCCTAGAACAGGAAAACTCACGCCTCCGCGCCAAGAAAAATAGATCTCTTGGCAGGCACAGACCACGATCCCCCGTAGTCGATCGGCGAATGCTTAATTTAAGCTGGGTCTAGAAGCTGGTCATCAGAATTACGAGTGCTGTGATTGGCTAGTCTAGGAACCATCGTGCTGGGAGGGTTACGTGGCTCGGCTTTTGTAGCTTGGAATGTTTTTCACAGTGAGAAGATGTTTATCCTCGGTTCGAGGGAGGTGGCTTGGGGTATAAGGAGGAAATAGACCCAGATCGAGGCTGTGACATTTTCGCTAGCAATTCAGTCGCGTTTTGCCTTGTTGTTTCCGTTGCAATCTGTCTGCTTTCATTACGTTCAAGATGACTCGTTCTCTAGACATTGTATTTGTCTTTTTCGTGGCACTCTGTGAGTAGCTATCCCTTAAGCAGTCACCAGATACTAAGAAACAACTTCTTCCTTCAGTTGCTACTGTCGTTCATGCCTCTTTAGCGTCCTACTGCGATGCATCGTCAAGCAAAGTCTGCTACAGCTGGGCTGTTCCATCCTCTTCCTCCTCCTTATACGTTCGCCTCGAAGCCCCTACCACTTACCAATGGGTTGCCCTTCGGCACTGGATCCCGCATGAGCGGCTCGACGATGCTCGTTATATACCAAGACGGCTCGGGCAATGTCACCTTGAGCACTCGCAAGGGACACGGTCATGACACGCCGACATATCAGGCCATGAGCGGTATCAAGCTTGTTGAGGGAAGCGGCGTGTCGAATGGTACAATTGTAGCCAACATCTACTGGAAAGATGCAAGCATATCGGGGACTGCTCAATGGATCAGTGCCTGGAAGAAGGGTAGCTCTATGGACACAAGCGATGCAAGCAGTGACTTTGCTGAGCATGATGGAACGGATAGTTTCTCTGTTGATCTCTCTGAGGCTACTGTCAGCGGCACATCTAACCCTTTCCTTAACTCGTCCAACACTACGCCAAGCGACAATGCTGTCTCTGGTGGCGGTGGAGGTGAAGATCATACTGGTTCAGCGCATGGTGTTATCATGGCAGTCGTGTTCCTCGTCGGGTTCCCCATCGGCTCTGTTCTCATGCCTCTGCTTGGGAAATGGCTCATCCATGCCTCGTGGCAGATCATCGCCTTTGTAGGCATGTGGATTGGCTTTGGCATTGGGAAGATCGCTGCTGATCGTGACGGAGATGTAAGTCGTATGCATCAAGTGTTAATAGTAGCTAACATTCTATAGTGGTTCCATGAACCTCACGTTGTCCTTGGGACGATAGTGTGTGTCTTGATGATTGTACAGCCTGTGCTGGGATGGATGCACCATAGAAACTACGTCAAGTACCAACGTCGAACGACAATAAGCTATGGTCATATTTGGTATGGCAGAGGTATCATGGTCGTCGGCATTATCAATGGAGGCATTGGGCTGCAGTTATCCAGTGCGTCTACAGGCTTAATTGTTGGATACAGTATTGTCGGTATTCTTGTCTCTGCCATTTACGCTGCTGGTGCTGTCCGTAAGATGGTCCAGATGAAGAGGAAGGAACATGAGCTACTGTCGGATCCATCAAATAGCGCCCTTGAATTGAGGGCATAGTTTAGAGTTGAGAAACCAAGAATTGCAAAGCCATGCCGATGTTGGGTAACCTAGCTCTGTTCTTTGAACCAGACCGCTTGCGTCAAATGGTGGGCAGCCGTCACCGGAAGTTCTCGCTCGCACAGTGGCAGGCGATTTAATAGCGGGTGCTAAACGTGTTGTATTGGGTCAAAGGTTCTGGGACTAAATGATCCTGCTTTGGCGGATGTTCTGTTTGTTGATGAACTTTATGAGATCCGTTACGGCGCGAACATAGCATATCTCCAACGAGAACACATACCGTGTACATCATCCTATCACACATGTGTTAATCGGTCTTTATGGACACGACCTTGAGAATCCCTATGCCAGATGGATTCATTAGTATTCCACCAGGAGGTTAAGGTACAGCCGCTCACCTAAGTACCCGCCTGTTCCGATACCACTTCGTCCACCTGAACAACAAGATTTTCTCACGCTGCCATCCAATTGGAATCACTGAGATAGCGTTGGGTGACCAACCGATTCTTGGCAATCAATGAATTGCTGGGCAAGGCAGATCTTGAGGTATGTGTACCAGCGTTCAATAAGAACAACTGCAGTGAGAAGCACTGGCAGTGTGATCATTCGTCATGATCACAGCCGTTTCCCCAGTTTCTAGACGCCTAAAATGAGAATAAACCCCTCTTTTTTCGCCTTCAAAACTTATTCTCATCAACAATCCCTCTCCCATCGCCTTTTCCGGACCTTTACACTAACATCTTGACTATCTACAATATTTCCAGCACAAGCACTCCCGGAAACACAACAAAACAATGCCCACAAGAGGAGGAGGACTTGAGGTCTTCCAGAACCAGTACGACTTTCTCACTGGTTATCTATGCGACCCTGAGTTCTACCTTGTTCTCGGCATCGCAGTAAGTGCATATATGGTCTGGATCTCGGACTTCAATCGTCGTCGTCAGATACGCGTTAACGAAGCACTCACTCCAAAGGTCAACAAGACAAAATTGTTCTTTCTGACTGCTTTCACGGTCTTCGGTCTTATATTCCTTCATGGAAGATCGTTTCCTGATAAGAATGCCGTGATGAACTGCCAGGTTGATGGTACAGATGGGTGCAGTGAGATGGCAACTGGTAAGGTCTGGTTGGGAAGGGTGGACTCTGGGGATGTCTATGCTATCAAAGGAGTTGAAGTAGACAGACGTGACTTTGACTGATAGGAGAAGCACCACGACCTTTGATGAAGTTGTTAAGTGTGGATGAAAGGAGCGGAGAACCACGATTAGCCAGTTTGGAGTAAGGATGTAGTTAGTCTGGTAGCAAATATACTTCTATGTTTTGTAGCTTGTTACTATATCCTGAGACCTTAATTACACATATGTAACGCTTGCCCAGGACGGACCACCACTTATCGAAGTCGAGGCGTAACATGGCCAGTACCTATTATCTGATCCTCTGTTCAAACTGCCACATGATCTTATTTGACTGTTCAATGGATGAAATGCAGGCCAGCCTACATAATTAACATTCCACTGAGCCCTGTCGTGAGAAACAAGATGCACTTATCAGAGCTGAATGTGACCCGTTTTCATCCTGTAAAGCGGTACGGTTGTTTCTATATACACACAGTAACATAAGCAATTATTCCCCAGTTTCCAATGTGTAGGTACGATTCGCGGGCTTGCGTCACCTCCAATCAACTATCTTGCTTCTCCAGCATCAAACACCAGTTTCACATCCCAACACCACACTGTCAGCTGCGTACCCGTTAGCTAGAAACACACTGGGAGTAGTAATCATTCCATTTAGTACACTTGGCACCAGAAGCACACTTGGTGCCGCCAGTCCAGTTGCTACCGCCACACTGACCCCAAGCAGCAACCTCGGCACTAGCGGTGGTTTAGGTAGTTGTAGCCTGAGTAACTGGGCCATTGGTAGCAGTAGCCTTCTTGGTAGAGACGGGCTTAGCGACGGTGGCCTTGATGGTGGTGCTGGGTTTGGGAGTAGTAGTCTTGATTGCGGATACGGCAGTGTTAGTGGTAGGCTTGGATTCAGACGAAGCAGGGGAAACATCGGTTCTGGATATGCTGGAACTCCAGTTGTTCTTCTGAGAGAGGTAGTACCACCAGTTGCGATACATCCAGCCGTCAAAGTCGGTGATTTCCATAGAGGCACCAGCGAGCATGATAAACTTGGAGATACCAGTGGGAGTCCAATCTGTTCAGGTCAGTATTCTCGTAATGAAAGAGGTCGGCAGAGAATGGAAAGTACCATAGACTAGAATCTGTTAGCAGACATCTCGATGTGAGAGAAGGATCACTTACAATCATCAAGAGCAAAGGTATGTCCCTGTATAGTCCGTTAGTCTTATCCATGAAAAGAAGTCTCCGTGGGCGTACCATCTCGTGCAAAAGAATGTGGATGCTGTCAGAGTCAAGGTTGTTCATGAAGTACTCACGGCCAACCTCCTGACCCCAGTTGTGACCAAAGCCACCCTCAAGACCATCCTTCAGCCAGAGAGAGTGGTCGTAGTGGCGATCAGCACCAGACTTACAGCCACTGTAGTCAGCATCAAGGTGAGCATCGAAGCATGGATCGTCGGATAGCGACTAAGGTGGAGATGTTGTAACCCAACCAAAATTCAATGGTTACGCGCTTAACGCGTTAGTGTAGTTAGCTTACGAGCTTGTTTGGGATTCAACGATATCCCTGATTCAGGAGGATATCATTTCGTGATATCCACTTATACTCGAGCATATCCTGCTATTGATCCATGATCCCAGGAACGCCAAAGAAACGCGAGCAGCCCTGAAAATCCAGCACGCTGTAGGACAAGGCTGAGTAAGATGTCGCGACCCAGGCCTACTCGAATACGACTTCGGAAGCAGACAACATACAAAAAACGAGATTTCTAGATCTATATTTATTCCTAGGCAGAAATATCGCCCTTAATTATAAAATTCCCAACACCGAGGCTTTCGCCATTAGTCCACTTTCTTTACAATAAGGAATGATAATCAGTGCGTTAACTGTACATCTCTTTAATTCTTAGGTAATCATATAATCGATTCATTTATATCAAAATACAAAGAGCAGTGCTAACAAGGTTACGTCGACAAACTCGGCAGCTAATACTTGCATTGCACGCCTTACTCGCTGACAAGACCATGAGGTCTTTGAGCAGGAAGGGGAAGATAAATGCGAGCGACGATGCTGGAAAGAAGGTAAAATACTATATAGAACCGTGGGTGTCAGTGTTGACGGCCAAGGAGGCTGCCACTTAGATGGCGGAAATTCCACTCTGAACGAATATTATGTTTAGCATTTAATCTATCCTCACCCAGCCTTGATGTGTGACTCGGAGCCCATTGAACTACGGAAGGGAAACAAATTTTGCAATTTCAACGTCCTGAGCCCTTGAATGCTGTTTTTTCTTAGCTTTCTTCAGTCTTCAAGCATAGATTCACTTCAACATCCTTGTGCTACCGGGTCCTTGATCTTCTTCTCACCTGCTTGTTAACTTGGTTACATAAATCCAGGACGATTCAGCAAGACGTCTTCAGACATGGGCCTCGAACAATGATCGCCAGATCTGCTGGTACTTGCTCTATCTGCTGTATGGCCACTGGCCCAGACATTGGAGAGATTGGTGGAGATGATAAGTAGGACGAATCCCCATAGCTTGCGCCTAGCATCCAGTCAAAGACAACTCCCCATAAGGAAATTATATGAAACAGTGTTATCATCGGTAGTCAAATCGTACCCTCTTACTGCATAAAACCTTTTTCCAACGTTCAACACACTGTTTAAAGATACCAAGCGTTAGGAAACATCCTAACAGCCCTGTCGATCTAGCGCAATAAGGACAACCAATCAACCCCGACAACAGATAACCTTAAAAGCATACGAGGCCATTAACTCAACATGTCAACCTACAATGGCTGGTGGCAAAAATGCAATCGGCAAAAACATACAACAGCGGGGATTCGCTGGTCGTCACCGACCCAACTACTAATCCGCCGGTTAGTGGCTTGACTATGGGAGAGCAGACGGGATCCCGTATTTTCCACTACCTATGGTCGTATGTAACTGTCAAGGCCAGCTCGCAGGCTATGTTCTGGCCCTGAAGATTGGATAACAGTGTCTGATTGGTTCATCCCCGATGTTTAACATTTGCAAACAGTTCGTCTTGACCAGCAGCATAAACAATTGTGACCATGTGTAAGATTATCTTATTATACTAATTAATAAAAAGGAGCTCCTGCAATTGGGCCATCAGACCTTTGAAACAGTGCTGAGCGTCGGGCCGCTTCTCACCGTAAGTGTGGACGTTAATTGCTTCGTTTAGATATATTCCAATTGGTCTTCTACCTCAATGCCTTTGAACGGCAGCTGAAAGTATAGGAAGGTGTTAACGGAATCCGATAAGCAAATCCAAGGGGACAAAATAGACATATCTAATAGGTAAGTAGGATGATCCCACACTGCTGCCCCTCGACCAATGTTGACTTATAAAGATGAACATGACTAAGTCTTTCTTGGAATTTTAAAGAATAAGTTTAGTAAGGCAACTAATAAAATGAACAGACTTTTGTCATTTGCTAATTGAGTTGCTTATATTTTAGCTGGCTTAGATGTCTTCGCTTTTGGGGCGGAACGCACCTAACAAGATAAAGCCCAAAATCTGTTGAAAAGGATAATCCGTTGTTGATTATTCTTACAACTACCACTGATACATATCATTGGATGTATTTCCGTAATCATGAATGCACGCAGCCACTTTCGCAATGTTCGTTGGCCAATGCTAGTAACCACGTATCTGAATGAAAGTCCGGTCATAACATGTGGGGGAACGATCAATGATGGCCCCCAACTTTGTTCTTGGCAACCTTCCTTTTGACGTTATGACTAGCAACAACGATAATGCACTTTATTACTGGCAGAGCGATCTTGAACCCTTTTGGGGCACATGCTGATTCCCATATTCTCTCCATGTTCTTGTCTGTTCTGTTGACAGCTGTATTGATCTCGCATCACCAGCTTTCTAGCTCCGTGCCTTCTTTGCCGCGAACGATACTTCACCCTGAAATCGACCGCTCTCATCTTCTCATCTTATCTGCTTGGCCTGACGCTGGCTACACGCTGTTATTCTCCGAATGGCGATAAGGCACCAGATAAATACAAACCATGTGGCATCCACCGGACAACATTTAATACCTATTGTGGCGAATAAAATCCTGACCTCGCTTGTTTAGTGAGTGGTCTATGTGCGTGGACTCGTGACACTACAATGCGAGGTGCTTGTACGGACAAAGACTGATCTAGCTGTCGGGAAGTCTATCCTATGAATGAGTGGCCTCTCAGGAGAAGATCACGCATCAGTTCATCTGAGAAAGTTTAGCGCCGGTAAGTACTGTTGTCGTGCCTTCGGCGTTATAACTACTATAAAGGCGAAGACTCTCGAGACCCTCTGTTCTCACTTCTGGGACCCCCCTTTGCGCTCAAAGATTGCCCCTCTCCCAGAAGGACGCCATTAGGAGCTATAGCAGGTGGCACAGAAGGGGTAAATTTGTAGTTGCTATTGTCTGAGGCCTGGCGTGGCGGCCTTTCCGGAGGAGGAAGAGAGCAACTGGGGCCCGATAGACACACCTATCCGAAGTGAGAAGAATCCCAAAGCAAGTCAAATCATTGGGCCTTCGCAGGACGAATTTAATGGTTGATCGAATAGTGTATTGATGGAGTCCGATGCACCGCTTGCCCAGCCAAGAACTGTGTATGAGGCCAATTTAAACTCGGCGTCTGAATGTTTTCTTACCTGTTGAATAGGTATGGGTTTCGGACTTGAAAGGTATAAGTGGTATATCTATTCAATGTGCTGAAGGCTAACATATTACAGGGATCAGAGAGCAGAAGCACGTAGTAAGTATATACTTGCGCCTTGGCGGGGACCGGATATGAAATGGAAGCATACTACGATTTTAAAACAGCACTCTTCAAGAAGTTAAGTCTATACTACTGGTGACGATAGACAACCCAGAATGGATCCCAATATTCATAGCCTGGATAAATCGTGTCTAGACATGCATATACCCTACTCCTTTTCTCTGTCAAATAAACCCTGACTGTACCTCATCTCTGTTCCTTCTGAATATCTGACTAATTCATTCAAGGTCTCTCTGTTGCACTTTTCAGAGATCCCCAATCAAAAGCAAGTTCGCCGCCGCAAGCCCGCCTCCCACAAGTCCCCGATTTAGTCCAATGACCTTTCCACCACTTGTCACTGTATCCGACCCAATAACTACATTCTTCCACGAAGACGCCTCAAACATCACATCGCTCTCGTTGCTTCCATTTTGGAAGATTACTTTAGCCAAGCAGATCTTGTGCTCAGAAGGCTCTTCAGCGAACGACCAAAGTGTGATCATAGTGTTCGCGCTGAGCGTAAACTTGTATTGACCTATAGAGACGGTTACGTCGATGTCGATTTCGAAGCCACAGCCTTTCAGGCCAATGGGCTGAGAGAACCACATCGACTCGGCTTTGTGCTCTGATGAGTTGTTCTCGCTACGGGTAATGGTGATTTCTTTGGAGAAGTCGAGAGGCGTTGAAGTGCTACGGTTGGTAAGTCCAAGTAAGTATGTAGTAGATGTTACGGTGAGCAGGGAATAAAACAGAGTTAAAGTCTCAAGATATGAGCAGTAGGATATATCTGTATCAACTAAGGCTAGGGTTGAGTACCACTGCTTCTGACTTAGCGACTGAATTGGGGATTTCTAGCCGCTCGGCCTGACTCGTGCTTATCTAGAAAGAGCTGTATCGCGCGTTTATACTTACGTTCAAAAGCCAAAACAGCCTGGATGCCGATTTTCGGGAAATACTTTATAAAGCACTCTCTGTAAGCCTCCCCCATTCTTGGCTCTGTAAGTTCGAGGCAGAATAAATGTAAGAGCTCATGACGTATTTCTTCTTCTAAGTCAGGTGCTAACTTTCCGGCATTTGCAAGGAAGAAGAGAAAGTCCTGTGGCATATGAGACCAACACAAGTCAAGCCTTCCGCTCAAAAAGTGGAAGAAGAATCTATCCGCTTTTATCCATTTATATAAGTCGCCGTAGTTAGACCTGGCGTCATGACAGCTAGGGATAGCATACCCATGACGGTCGTACCAACAGGTGGTACCGATGATACACCATACCAAAACGCGACCGCCCCATATCTCGATTTCAGAGAAGTCAGGTTTATTTTCGATTTTTGCAGGATCACGGGGTGCATTTAACTTTCCCTTTTCACGTGATTCCCGGCAGGTGATAGAGGGAAATTTATTCATCATCCTAAGGAAAACATCGCCTCGATGTGTGTTCCTTACATCCATAAATGGATGCCAACGCCACTTGAGCCCCTTTAACTTCAGCGGCTCTATCAATCTCCTTTCGGCTAGACTCAAGCTATCCACCCGGAGATAGGACTCATTAAGGAGCTTGGGATAACTAGTTATACAGTCCTGCAAAAGTGTGGTATTGAGACTTCGTGTTGGATGTGGATTGAGAAGCTCAACAATAGAGTGTTGCGAAGAAGGGGATAGTTTATCGATAGCATCGTGGCTCGTTCTAGAAGGGCTTGAGTCATTGATCACTGTATCACTAGATTTAGACGACTCTGTCCAATTTTCCCAGGTTGCTACACTTCTCTCGTCACCCATGTCATCGTCTGTAGGCTCTCATATAGCGTCAATACTAGGCTGAACCTGCATGGTCCACATGGCAGTCTCTAGAGCCTTGATTCTGGCATGGTGATTAGACACCTTGCTTTCGAGATGTCCATTTCCCTGCTTCTCTCCAATGTGAGGCTTCCCTGTGTCACGGTTGCTCATTTTGGTCTAAGGTAATTTCGCTGTCTTTGACTTCTGTAAAGTGTTTAGTTGTAGTGTGTGCTTTGAGGTCAGAAGACTGTGTGTTGTGCGCTTCAACGACTTCATCGAGCTTAAATACACCTGCTATACATACTACGACTCTCATCGTGTTCAATGGTATAAGTGCATTGGCGCGGGCAGGAACATAATGGCTAATCGCCGGGTAGGTGCAGTGCTATCGCCATGTAGATGGATGGTGGAAGAGATATAATAGAATAATTAACATAACATAGATTGTAGTCGAACAAAGCCATTGACTGGAAACAACAGAATGACATTGGGCATTATAAGAACTTGAACTATAGAATTGGCGTATGAAGCGCCAATTCCCCGAGATGAGACTCGAAGAAGCCATTCAATCGTCCCTCCACATTTGCGCAGTTGTTCAACCACTGGGTCTTGCCACTCATCTCAGGCCTATCTGAACAGACAGACTAAAAAACAGAACATAAAGGGACAGTAAACGTTTTACCTTGCCAATTGAAGCCAGGGCTCTATTTCACTTTAATTAAAGAACCTTACGTGTTCAGTAAAAGAATCTCTGTAAATGTGTTAATACCGTGAACAAGTACTACAGCATTGGTGTAACGTATTCTTTGTTACAGAATAGCATAAGTGAATTTAAATCCCTTGTTTTGAGCAGGCTTTTCTACATAGGCTATAAATATGGCGATTGTCCCATGAATTACATATAGGCTTTTACTGTGAAGCAGTTTCAATTTGATTTGTTTGTACCGACTGTCAATTATTACACCACGCCAAAAGCTGCAACCATTACTCAACTCCGTATCAAAATTAACTCTCCCCATTCGACACCAACTTGCCACCTTGGCACCTTCATCATGAGTGGCCCTGCACCGATTGATCTCGATAAAATGAGTCGCCGCTTAGAGGCGGAAGTCCAGCGTCGATCCGAAGTCCGGCTTCTTCAATTCATCGCACGGCTTTGGTCTTGGGTTCCCTGGCCTTTCACTGCAAAAGAGGCTGTATCTCCACAAGAAGAAACCGTGAAACGGTTGAAGAGGGGTCGAGAGGATAACAACAATGAAGAACGTCCGCGCCGTCTGAGGGTCATTAGAAAGTGCAAGTCTAGAGTGGTTACTGACAAACAGAACTCTGAGCCTTAACAGATCGTGATGCAAGATGCACTTAAATAGTAGCTAGCATAGCAATAGAATTATATTACAACTAGCAAACGCGTTGCGGCCATTGCGCTAATAATAAACAGGAATATAAATAAGAAGCATAAATTCATTTAAGTGCAAAAGAAAAACATATCAAAGGACCAATATTAGTAGCTTTAATAAGTTGATTCTAGCCAAGTTAAGTTGCTGTTTGTGGCTAGTTTGTTAAATTAAAATAATCACTTTTCGAAGTGTATACACTTATATTTTCCCTCTTTGCCTTCTCCATACAAGAACGAAAGGTGAAAATTTCCTGCTAATGCATTACTATTAAGTAATTACCTATAGCCAAATTCATTATTGCAATTAGCTCAAACGTACGTATACAAAGGTCCAAGAACTCACTTACTCAAAAGGCACCTTTAACACGACGCAGTCCCTGCAAAGCCATTATCAGTCGCTGTACCTGGGAAATGTTAAAGAGTCTACTAGGATATCATAAAAATCGAATAGAAGATCATCGCAAACCCCCTCTATTGCCAATGGTGGAGGAGAAGGGAACAAGTAACGAGTAGGAAATGAATACAAAACACCGCGCCAGGGTTACTTCATCTCCACAACTCCTTGACTATAAAGCACCAGAGTGTAGAAGAGAATATTTCCAGTGCAATACATACAGCGCAAGAGATTGTCGACTTGTGTATCGAAGGTAATCATGTGCCAGCGTTAGTTACTAAAATGGCGAAAGGTAAGCTAAGAGTGTCCATCACTCAACGCATGCCTTAACTTAGATGCCTTACCTCTGTTGGTCGGTTAAGGGGTTGAGGTTCTTGAATCAATAGGAATTAGCTCTATCCGACGGTTTCTTGAGATCGGCGAGATTGCTACACAAGCCTCAGGTGGTAAGAAGATTTCTAACGTTGAACTAAGGTGTTAAAATACTTAGTCTAAGATCCTCTATATATATACTAAATTACACTAAGTTTACCTAAGTTTACCTAAGGCTTGTATTGTGTTAATATTCATTATCTGTGTTCACAGTCTAAAGCTTAACCTTATAGGCCGCAGTCATCCCGGTAGACATTATCTTACTTCCTTGAAATACGAATGCCAGATAAGTGTTGATGACATGATGTGACTGTCCATAAAGCGAGCTGCCAAACTAGGCTAGCCCGATTCCAATTATAACAACAGAGGGCACTCAATCTGATGAGCTTACGGGTATATGTTGAACAAGTGCTAGAGTATCACGTGCAAGCAGGGATGCTTAAGATTACGCGCCAAAATGGCGAACCCTTCAAGGGGCAGTTTTTACATGAATATAACCAATTTTGACATCAATGAACCGAATACACGTAATGTCTAACAGTATACGGCATCGCTTACACGGGAATTGCAGATCCCCCATTACTGATCTGATCCTCTATTTCTCACCCCCGGAATTCATAAAGTACCAAAGTCTCCAAAGTCTCCAAATTCTTTTACTCTTCGCTGTTGGGCTCTATTTACATGACTTAGCGTTTACCAGTATGTCTGCCATGCAAGACGAAGCTTTCTCCGTCTACGGACTCTGGCCAAAGCGCCTGATGATAGTATCGGTATCGCTATTCGCCCTCCTCGGTACCATGGCCACTAGCATGTACTATCCTGCACTTCCGACAGTAGCTAGCGATCTTGGCGTATCTATCACGGACGTCAACCTATCAGTAACAACATTCATGGTAAGACGACCTCAGGGTTACATGCCACGAACGCTCATGTACATCCAGATTCTCCAATGCATCGCCCCCACCTTCGTCGGCAGTTTCTCAGACTCCAGTGGCCGCCGCTTGGCTTACGTCGTGTGTTTTTTGATCTTCCTCATCGCCAATATTGCTCTGGCACTACAGAACACTTACGCCGGACTACTGGTGCTACGGTGTGTCCAGAGCGCGGGCGCCGGTGGATTGATTCCTCTTGCCAGCGGTGTCATAGCAGATATTGTCGAGCCGGCTGAGCGGGGGTCCTATATGGCCTGGGCTACGGTTGATCCTGTTCTTGGACCTGCTCTGGCACCTGTGCTAGGTGGCGTCTTGACTCGTTATCTTGGGTGGCATTCCATCTTTTGGTTCCTGGCTATTACATGCATTGTGCTAGGTATTCTGCTTCTCTTCTTCTTTCCCGAGACCAACCGTAAGCTTGTTGGCAACGGATCACGTGTGCCACCAAGTTTCAGTCAACCCTTGTACGTCTTCTTCACGCAGAGGAACAAACAGCAGCAGGCAGATGCGATGGAGCGGGAGCCCAAGCATTTCCCTAATCCTTTCGCTATTTTGAAGGTGGTGCTGGACAAGGAGGGGGCGGTGCTCCTTACGGGCAACGGTGTCATTAACATCCTAATTGCTGGTGTCAACACTGGGCTTCCACCGCTTATGACGAAACTCTATGGTCTCTCGGAGGTACAAACATCCCTCTGTTTCTTGGCCTTTGGCATTGGAAGCGCTGTCTGCACCGTCATCACGGGCCGTCTCATGGACAGAGCTTACCGAAGGACAGCTGCGAAGCATAATATCCCGCTCAAACTCGCCCGCCGGGACCCTAATATGCCTGTAGAGCACGCCCGCTTACAAGTAACATGGCCACACATTGTCGCCGCTATCGCTGGTCTTCTTGGGTACGGTTGGACTTTGAACAAGCCTACCCATCTCGCCGGGCCTATGGTCTTCCTGTTTGTCATTGGCTACACCACTACCGCCGTAGCACAAGCTCTCAACGCTCTTATGGTCGATCTCTTTCCTCAGGATGCGGCTACCGCAAGTGCAGCTAACAACTTGATACGCTGTGGCTTGGGAGCTGCCATAACCGCTGCCATCCAACCTATGACCGACGCCGTTAACCCTGGCTGGGTATACACTATCTGTGCGGGCTTCCTCTTAACTATTGTTCCCTTTTTCATTGCACTGACTCGTTTTGGACCCGGATGGCGGGCGGGCCGCGCTAAACAAGACACGAGAGATCAGACAGAGGGAGGAAGTATTGTGCAAGTTATAGCAAGTAGAGAGGCAAAGGCATCTTGAGCCTGATCGGTATAGTTTAGGAGGCTCGCCACAGCAGATAAGAGGTTCAGTGGGGAGGGGGACGGAGTCTTGATTGAATATCGTCTCATTTGTTGCTCATTTCATAGGTGCTCGACATAAAGGAGGTATAAGCCCATTGTCATCTAGAGACCGAAAGACAAGAGATCACAAAGCGTTATACATCTTACCGGTGACAAATTTTACGTTCAAAAGGATATGTAGCATGGAGGAAGATCACGTCAAATGCCCTCGCCAACTCAATCTGGTCCAGCCTTTCTGGTCATCACACTCCGTATTCGTAGAGTCCACTTTCTGGTTAACAAATTCAAGGCATAACTGAGATAAAGCTGATTATTTTTATTGTCGCAGTCTCGAAGGAATATTCCATTGTTACTCTTATACAATACCAAGCTGTATAAACCTCGGTTCCCTAGCCCGGCGATCATGATACCAGGCGCTTATCCTATTGGTTGTACCAGCCTCGGCTAACCCTCTAGATCCACTTCCGCTACCTATAAATGAGTCTTTCTAGCATAGCTGTTTGTAACCCTCCTATCTCTACTCTACTTCCGAAGCATCAATCAAAATGACTACCACGGAGATCGTGACAGTGTCCAGCCAAATTGAGTCCCATGAGCTTCATACCTGGTCAGCCCCCGTATCGCAAACACCAGTCTCTCAACCCGCCACTAGAACGTCAATCCGCAGCTTCGAGGTCCACCATGAAGCAGTAGCTGAAAATGAGCACGAGGTATCGCAACTGGCTCCCGTAGATGGAGGGATTGCAGCATGGCGACTCCTCGGCGCAGCGTTTGTATTTGAGACTCTGCTATGGGGTACATCTCTCTACCGTCACGTAATTGCCGCGATTGACCATGTGTAGGGTTTCCGTTATCTTTTGGTGTGTTTCAGGACTACTACTCGAGAATCCCTGCTTTTGCGAGTAGTCCATACATCGGTGTTGTCGGCACAATAGCCTCTGGTCTCGGCTACATAGGAGCCCCCTTCATCATGCCTTTTATCCAGAAACACCAACGCTGGCGACGGCAGATGATCTGGGTTGGCTGTATGTCAATTACCTTTATGCTCGCTCCTTGACTAACGAGTTTTACTGGACAGGGCCCATTTGTATTGGTGGACTTGTGGCTGGCTCTTTTGCCAATACCCTCGGCACTCTGATCCTCACTCAAGGCGTCGCCTACGGTATCAGGTTCCTGATCCTTTACTATCCTATCCTCATGATGGTCAATGAGTACTGGATTGCTCGCCGCGGGATGGCTTACGGGCTACTTTGTGGCGCGTCTGGTGTTTCTGGCGCTGTAATGCCGTTTGTTGTCCAGGCTCTTCTCTCGACTTATGGCTATCAGACGACGCTCCGTGCTGTTGCCGTTGGCCTAGCTGTTCTAACGGGACCTCTCATCCCGTTTCTTGATGGTCGATTGCCACCTTCCGCGCACGTCAACGCCCCCAAGACGAACTGGTCTTTCTTCAAGAGTCCTCTTTTCTGGCTATATTCTATATCCAACTTATTCCAGGGATTTGGGTACTTCTTCCCGTCGTTGTACCTCCCATCTTTCGCGACGTCCCTTGATCTCGGTGCAAGATCTGGGCCTATACTCCTCGCCGTCATGAGCGTATCCCAGGTTGCAGGGCAGTTTGTCTTCGGATATCTCTCAGACCGGAAGCTACCGCTCGATATACTTGCTTGTTCCTCTACACTTGTTGCCGCTGTGACGACCCTCACTATGTGGAGGCTGGCAGATTCTTTTCCCGTCCTTATCGGCTTTACCATTATGTATGGCTTCTTCGGGGCTGGCTTCACTGCTATATGGGCAAGAATGAGCACGACTATTACGGACGACGCGACGGCTGGGCCGATCGTCTTTGGCCTGCTTAACTTCGGCAAAGGTGTTGGCAATGTGCTCGCGGGCGCCATCGGCGGTCTGCTGGTTTATAAAAGCAGTGCCCTACAACACTCGTCTTCTGCTGAGTCTTTGATTCCGTCGTCTTATCAATGGGTCATCATCTTTACGGGGTGCTGTATGTTTGCGAGCACGTCTACCATATTCTTGCGACATGCAAGGCGTCTTTTGGGAGCAATGGTTTCGCTCGCCACCAAACATATTGGAAACTATTCCCTCCGCTAAACGGTCTTTTTATTCATCTCGGAATACCCTCTGTGATCGGATAAGAAACCATTAGCTCATTTGAGCGCTACGCAAAGCTAATCTAGGACATCTATTGTATTAGGACCATTTAATGAAGCTGAAAGTATAAAGTCGAAGGTCTTCTGGCCTGAGGACTATGAACTATGCCCATGTTGAAGCACCCCATACATATACTACAGTTCTTAATATCTGAGTAAGCAATTGTGGGTTAGCTCATAGTGAGCACTTCGGAACAGTGTTCGAGGGCTTGTTCAGTACAATCTGACCGAGAACGAGGCTAATATGGAACCACGTATTTGAGCATACCTGCACAATCAATAGAACAGCATATGGATTCAAATTCGAGTGCTAAATTAACAACGAATGATATCTCGCATGGAAATTCGCGTCGATCTTCCATTGCTCTCATGTTCACATGTACTCCTTCGTTCGTTTCATTATTGTTCATCAGTCCACATAGTGAACGTCCATCCGAAATGCCTCAATGATGTTGTCGGAACGCCAAGCACGAAATTAACTAGCCATAATTCTCAGTATAAGAGCCCTTATAGTCGCACTAGAAGAAGCCATTTTATCAACTCTCAATCTAGTACATCAAGTGCCTTCTTCACCCATTTCCCAGCCACTCCATCCACAGCTACCCAAAACAACCGACATTAGACCGAAGAAATGGAGCCTTCCGACAACACGCGGAGTACAGAGAATCGTAGTTATCTTGGGCGAGTTGATGACGGCCTCAATGATATTTTTCGGCTCGATGAAGTTTGGGAAGCCGCATGGGACGAACCCATTGGGGACGAGAATGCAATGGTACTTGTTGACGCTAAGCAGTATGCCGCCTTTCTAAAATGGCAGGCTGAAAATCTTGAAGGTGAGTCTACTAACGCCCTACTTGAGCCCAAAGGTAAGCCCATGGAAATCTCCGAGAAGAAGGAGAATACCGACCCAAACCAGTATGAGAAAGGAGCAAGCAACGTGCAGTCATCCCAGCATGATGCTGAGGACCGACGTCTATCTGCATGTGGTGATTCATCGAGTGGTGACGAAGCCCAAGCATGGTGCGACAGCTTTGAAAAGAAGATGAACAAAATGGGCATCCGGCGTCAGTTTCGAGACATTCTCAAACTCCTAGAACTGTCACAGCTCATGGATAATGATATGCGGCTCTTCGAATTGGTCAAAAAGAAGGATGACGAGGAAAGGCAGAAGAGCCCTGGCAACATCACAAACTAAATAGCTATAGTCTGTGGGTAGAAGAGCTTCAGACGATTCGAGGTGTACATTCTGGCTCTGCCTGTCTAAGGGCTCAATGATAGCGGAATTTAGATATGTAGAAAATACTGCGGTACCAAATACTGCTAAGAGCACACTGATTGACTGGTTCAACATTTGAAGACTCTAATTTCATAGAGGCTACCAAGCTGCTGGGCATGAACGTAGCTTTTTCTCACCACAAAATGGAAGAGAGGGGCCCTTTGCTTTACTGGTCATACGGATGTTAGGTGAAGAACAGAGACTAGACAATGGATTGGTTGGGAGCGCATTGGAATGCGCTTTGTAGTTTCTTTTATTTGCTTTTACTAAGATCAAATTGACAACGTACAGACTGAGATCTCAATGTTGTGGTGAAACTTTGCTTAAGTGATTGAACCGCCGTGGTAAGTGTTCGAAATTACCTGACAGACGATGGCATACTGAAGATCTGGTAGCTTCTACACTTATGAATATTAGGGCTGCATAACTAATAAACAGTTGGCCTTACCAATAGCTCTTTTAACCCAGGGTCTGGATCTTCCTGCAAGAGGCAATTTACAGAGAATTGTCCTTCTTCAGGGGCATCTGAAGAATTGTGATGCTGAGTCTCTCCTCTCGTTAGTCCAAGGTCTTCGTCGTGCCAGCGGAGGATGTTAGACCCAAGTATCCATCTCAAGGTCTCAAGTGCTGATTGCTATCAATATGAGCCGATCGCCGTGGTTGAGGTCCTCAAAGGTTATAACGTCTGAACGAGACATATCAAGCCATAACACTGAAGAATCTCAATTAACTTCACCTCTGGAATCTAATTCTCCGTGTCTTTTGCTTCACTGCTCTGGTTAGGAAGTCTTCGATCGATGTTCCTTTACCACCAGAGCCTTGTTACTTCCTGAGCAGCTCAGCCTCGCCGCGACTCCGCTTGCTCTCTATTCTTTGTAGGTAACGTCGCGCATCAACATGCCTTTTTGTAAATGTCTAATCGAGCTGTAAGTTGTGACAGGCAGATAAATAATTAAATACAGTAGCACCATGCTAGCATTCTTTTCATTAGTCTGCTAAGACGGCAAACTCACTACGTCTTCAGTGGGATGACTACGACGCTTCTACCATAATATCTTCAATCAGACGACTCTCTTGATGTGGTATCCGTTTGTAGAAGTAGTGCCATTGTTCTCTCAGGTGTCGCAGAACGTATCGCTCTCATCCTCTCCCTTAAAGAACGCCTGAGTCAAACCATTCACACCTTCAGATCAACCAACCCTGATGACTTGGATATAATTGGTCACTGGGACACATAACCTTTTTTTGCATGCATAATACACAATAACAAGTTCTTCTAAGACAAACGGGGCATTTCGGAAGACCACGGGAACGAAAGAAGCGCAATGCATCTAAGACTTTAGAACAAAATGCTGATAGGCTCATCTTCGGCCCTTGGCCACATTGATTCCCATATCTGATGCACTACATAGCAGAGAGAAACAAACAGAAGACAGCTCAAACGCACGGACGCGCGATAGTGGCTGTTGTTCTGTTGTTCGAGTACGCAGATTCCACTGTGTCTGACTATGCATCGCTTCGGACTTGCGCCTCTACCATGTCGGTCTGCAGAGGTTCCATTGCAGTAGGTTCAAGGGCTGATTCCTTGCATACGCGGCAGTTTCCATCGTGTGGACGTTGAAAATTATGAAAACAGCACGTCGTGCTCTCATTGGTGGAGTGGCTGGCGATTTGTGAGACCTGAATGCTTGAGGCCCGACAGCTGAAAACTCCATTACTCTATCAGGAGCTGTGCATGATGGCGGTCAAGAGGGGTAGTGAGACACGGAGACTTGGTGATTTGAGAAATGAGCAAGATTTGAACACAGAATGTCAGACAAGGACAAACTCTGCGAGAGAATACGGCAGAATCTTTCCTGTGTTCTTTTGACTAGTGACTGGCTCCGACTGACAAGATGACAGGTCATAGGAAGGATATAAGCTAGGGATGAAAGTCGAGATCCAGGCCATGTCTCATCGTGCCGTGTCTCGGGGCGCGACGGGCGTAGCTCAGATTCATACAGTGCAAAGTGAGAGTGTACTTTCTACCAAATCAATGCTCGTCATGGATTCACGGAGGATGTGTCTTGGGTTGTATCCGTCGTTCTGATCGGCCACAGTACCGAGGCGACACACTCGTATTTGCAAGGTGTATCTACCGCATGAGACACTCTGCCATCATACCTGGCTATCCCCATGATACCATTACACTTTCAGCTGAGACACGATATGCCCGTGCCGCAAAAGCCCGACTATGGTGGGCGGAAAGGCCTACATCAGACTGCCCCGGGTTATATATAAGGGCTCGACCGTCCATGTTATCTGACTCGATAAAATATCTTCCATCAAACTCCAAAACCACTTCAAACAAGCTACAACCGTACAAACAGGGACCATGAGTGCACAAGGTACGTGAAGCATTCCATAGACCCTACACTCATGGATACTTACTTCTTCCACTAGGTCAAGTCCGAGATACCAAGCACGGTAGCATTGGTGAAGTCGAAGCCGGAAAAGGCGTTATCACCAGATATGCCGATGGCCGACCAACGCGCTTCACCTTCAAGACAAAGTTCGATCGCCCTCCCAGGGTTCAGATCACGCCAGTCTTTATTGATCCAAAGTCAGCGTTTAAGCAATTCTGGATCTATCACCTTGCTCCATCTGGAGACCAGGCTGTCGATGAGAGTGGTTTTTACCTGGGATGTTGCGGTGAGACGGGGATGAGTATTAACTTTGAGTACCTTGCTACTGCCATCTACACGGTTGGGGACGATTGAGAGGGTGATGAAACCACAGAAGGATGGGGGTAACGAGCGTTGGTAAAGGCGGCAGGGGGTAGTATGAATCTCATCTTTGTTACTTATGAGTCAAGCTTGAATGTGAGAAAGAATGAGAATTTGATAACTACCACTCGGTTGAGCCTTCTAACAGGTTACTGACTTTATGCTACAGCACTTGAAGGACAATCGGATAAGAGTCCCAACATAACACCAAGCATCAGTTAGCAATCAGAGTAGCAAGTAATTACTTTTATCATTGACCATCGTGGCCAATATATACTGTGATTGTAAGGGTATATTGATGCTCCCGACACTCAAGGAAAAATTATAACTAGAGCGTAAATATCAACAGTATCACGGAAATGTTAGGTAAGCAATATTTGGGATGAAATAAATTGAACTATATATCCAATTCCATTCAGTTGAATATCTACTAGCTAAAGCATCTCTGCGCCTTGAATCATCATTCCAACTTGATCTTGCAAAAACAACTGGCGATGTCATCGACAGGTTCTCCCTCAGGTTCCTTTTTTAACTCGGCCTCCTTCTCTTCAGGCCCCTCAGCCAATGCAGATCGCTCGGAAGTACGGGCTGATTCCTGCAGATGCTCAGGAATTCTAGGCATGTTGAACTGGAAGAAATGAAAATAGCTCCCCAGTGCTTCGCGTTGAAGCAGGGGATCCTGCATGACGGACATGTAAGGCGCCACCTTCATGCCGGGCTTCAAGAAACGGGCTTGTTCAACCCAACTCTCAGCATCTTCCTCGGCGAGACTGAAGGCGTCGGGAAAATCAGGAGAGGACAGAATGTCCTCGATGACGACGATGGCCAGGCCGATCCCCCAAAGCTTCTGATCAACCGACCAGCCGTTGGAAGACTCCATTTCGTAGTCAAATCCCTTGAGCTCATCGAGGGCTTTCTGAAGGCCTTGGACCTTATCATCCTCTGTGAAGGAGTCACGATCAACGTCCCAGAAGATGGGGTAGCACACCCGATACCCGTGCAGGACGTGAATAAACGCAAGACTGTCAAGAGATTGCATGGCAGTTGTTTGCTCTACCTTTGTGGAGTCAGTGGAGTCCATGATGAGTTTTCGTTTTTCTAAGGGATAAGCTGTTGAGGTACTGATGGTTTGTGCGTTAGCTTGTATATGTGTTTATTTGTTAGTTGTGAGGTGGTGGATGATGGAATTGTTGATGGGAGGTGACAACATCCCATTATATAGTAATCATGTCGCCTCGAGCAATTGAGTGACATATCGCGTGTTCATGCTTACTGAGCGATTATGTACCAATACACTTACTGTTTGCCAGCAAGTGAAGCCGCAATGTACAGTACGAGAGGCGGTTACTATCTCTGTTCACATTTACTCTTCTCTTTGTCCCTATTGCGAAACATTATATACAGAGACTTGTGGCTGAGAGCTTAAATCAGGGGACAGAACTTAGATGCTGCAGGCTTTCGGAGAATAATGAACAAGGTCATTTCCATGTGTTTGGAACAACGCCATTATGCCTTTTCTGCTCCTTTGTTCCGTTGGGTGTTCCATGTACCATCTCCCTGGGCTCTTTATGGACAAAGGACCGCCTTATCGTATGAGGCTCACGAGGAGAGATTTTGCGCTAACTGAAGTCCCAATCCTGAGGCGAACTGCACGGCGGAAGGCTACTGCCTTGGCTAATTACCCGAGCCTGAGCAGTCGTTTTTTGAACCATCGCGAGACGGTGAGGATTGCGGTCGACATGGGGAGATTGAAGTTGCGCACGCATCTTCTTGTCCTCTTGAACAACGCATTATCAATAACACTTTTGCGCCCCAAAAGAACAATGAGATCAGTGTCCTTGTAACCTTGGACAATTATAACAATGACAGCGAAGGTGATAAGGATGTTGAGGTTACTCTTACTCTTACGACTTGGCGTACCTGCTACATGATGATAGTGATAACATAGAATACACCGATGAAGATATCAACGTTACTCTTAATAATATAAAAGTCGTCAACGGCGGAGTCCTTACTGGTATTCGAAAGGGCGAGTGGCTTCAATAAAAATCGCTCAACTACTCGACTTGCGACAAATTGATGACCTCCGAGATAAGATGCAGTTGCTCAAGTGTGGAGTATTAGTATATCGGTAAGTGACGGCATGTTCCCAAATAGACTTTACACTATACCATACGCGTGGTGTGCTTTAGGTGACCATTGCCGATTAGCCGTCCAATGACATAATGCTCGTCATAACCACCATATCCACGTCATTGCTGACAGCCCCCAGCTGAAACATTCCCAAAGACGGTATTCAGAGATGTATAAAAGCTTTGTAGAGATCCTGCATACTGATTTACTCTCCTGCAGCACAGAACCTCGCAATTAACAAAGCTACTTTCCCGCACGATAGAAACCCAACAAAAGCCACAATGCCCGAGACAAAAGACCAAGGAGTAAGCATCCCTAGTATCTTCTACAATTTTCAGTCGCCTTACTAATTGCTTGCAGGAAAAGAAGGATCAATCAGCGGCACCACCTCAACCCAAAGAATCGCATGAGCATGAAGAGGTTTGCCTGTTATCCGATGCCTGTGCCTAGAGTGTAGCTAATAATCACCAGCATCATCACGGTAAAGACTTTGCAAAACGCGCCGGCCACGCAATCACCTTTGGTGCAGGTGCAACGATTGGATCAGACGCTGTGAATGGGATCATCAAAAACATGTAATAGCAGCGACTTTAGCTATGTTGTTCAATGTCCACCCGTTACGATAGTCTGAGTATGTAGAAGCAGCACGAACTCGCAGTAACAAATTAAAAACAATATAGTCATAAGAGAGATGACCAAACAATCTGCCAACATCAATTGTCGCCTAATATGTTGTGGATTCTGTTGATGATTATCCGTCAACTACGGCGACAGTGGTATCTCATCCACGCTCCTCAAGATCCGACTAGCCTCCGTCATAGCCTTCTTCTTTTTCGTCCTCCTTCCATTCTCAAACCCGTCTCCTAAACTTATCGCAGCGCGTCTCGGTCTCGCAACACCAGCTCCAGAAATGCCAGTCATTTCAACGTCAGCCGCCCACTGCGCAACCTCTTCCTCCTCCGCCTTGATTTCTTGGTCCAATGTCCTTTCACAATGCGAGCCAAATGCGAATATGCGCCCGAATGATGTGGGAAACACTTTGTGTAGGAACAGTCGAACTGTTGGTAAGCAGGGCGCTGCGATACTGACGGAGCTTTCTATTCCGGCCCATACCATTAGGTCCATGTAGTCCCAGGTTATGTTGTTGGAGTTGCCATAGAGAACGTTGTAGCGCATTTTGAGACAGCTTGCGACGAGGACGACGACTCCAAGGCTGAACATCAAGACAATGCCGAGTTTTCGACGAAAGGTTGATTTTGCTGCGAATGTAAGCTTGTGACTTCTCAAATTGTGACTTGACATACTTTTCCATATGAGCGGTATTGGAAGTACAAGCACCACAATGTCAAAGACGATATTGGTGATGTTGATTGACCACTGTAACTTGTTCAAGTCCATGCACCAAAAGTCGACATCCTCTCCACTAAACCGATCCCAGTTCCATCGTATCGGCATGCATTGGAAGATGTTCAGGGACATGAGAATACCTGTGCTGAGGCTTATGATGAGAATACAAGCCCAACATAGTTGGCAGAATAGCGTGTAGACGTGGCACAGACGGATGTAGAAGAGAATTATTGTAACCTTCGTCATTCCAAGAAGGAGCGTGTAGACAGGGCAGTCAATCCAGAACAGCTTGTGAAGTCAGCTTCAAACAGCTGCGATAAGCAAACAGTGTACAATACCTTGAGCGCATGGGATAGATCATTTGCGTTAACCCACCAAATATCTTGCCCGAAAGCCGACATTAACGCTGCGTCGAATTAGCCACTTGCTCAACCAATGGTTTGGTCCTTACCATGGTGTCCAATGCCGAAGTATACAATGTAAATAACCAAAGAAGTGAACGAAAGCCAATCTTCCGGTGAAATCTTCCTGACAATGAACAACTTTGTGTAAACTCAAATAACCGCACAAAGGATGCAAAGAATGTGTATCGAAAGGTAAGGCCAGGCATCATTCCTTCGATCGCGTCGTGGTCGCTCGCATGTTTCGTCGAGATGTCGCAACGAAGCTTGGACCGTCAGCCGATGATGACCAAGACTCGAATTGGGCTTTACGTACCGAAGACTTGTGGAATCTGGCATTGACTCTTAAGGCAGGGTATCAAGTCATTCTGCAAGGCAGTCGAGGTACAAAAGCAAGTTGGCTCATTGCAATCCGAGCCGACCAACTTCCGAAAACATATTTGCTACCAAGATCAGCAAGAATCACCAGGAAGTCAACTGTTCACGAACCGCGCAATCTGGGAGACTCGTGTCGCCGTTCACGCCCCTAAACGCAATCAAACTAAATAGCGCAGTTAGAACGCCTGCCCTCATCGCAAGAGGCGCATCTCAATACCGACATGTAGTTGAAGAGAACAGGGAGGTTCAGAGAGACCGGGGCCAGGGAACGAGGACACAAAAAGGGGACAGAGGCGATGCACATCGTTTTAGTGAGACAATCGTAGCGCATGTGATGGAACCGATGCTTCGGCAGTGGATTTTCCAGGGCGTCGATCTGGTCAAGCGTCGTAGCTAGCCGGTATCCGAGGATGAATAAATGTCTGAGCGCATCCGAAACAGAAAGGCCATTCGAGCTGCGAGTCCAAAAGGGTTCAATTATGCCTCTTAGCTCAGGAACAGTTCCTCACAAGTCATTCGTTTCATTAGTTGCGATTGGTCGAGAAAGTTGCACTGCTGATGGAACATGAGTCGTGGCGTGGCTTGGGTTTGCACTTGGATCGCTAGACCTGCGCTAATGGAATGGTTCGAGTCATGACGATGATACTTCACGTGGGAAATACACCGAAGCGCAAATCATGTGCGTCATTACGGAGAAATGTCATTCAGTAAAAGAATATCCAATCTTGGTTAACTCTGTATTTAAATAAAACAATCCTTATCACGTCCTCAAGCTATCGTTTCCCATCTAAGCGATCGGTTATACCTTACTCCTCTAGAAGGTTCTGCTCTGCTGCCTCCATTTCCGTCTTGACTCTACCCATCGCCATCGATGTTTCGCTTACCCTATCGCGCGCGCCCACTACCAAGCTCTACAAGTCGTAGAGATTGCGGGTTCCTAGCCTTCTCATCCTTGTAGTTATCAAACACCAGATGCAATTCGGTGAAGGCGTGGCCCAAGTCGAGTTCCTTTTGTAGCACAGCAGCCTTGAGCTCCAGGTGCGTGGACTTGCGTCTTTCGGTAGAAAGGGCCATCTTATCAAGCAACCCTTCCAAGAGTTTGGCCAAGTGTTGATCCTTGTTTCCACTGTCGTTAACAACCTCCAATTCCTTCACCTTCTCTCGTAGAAAGTTGAGTTCTTTTACGTTTTCACGGACTGCCCCGCGATATCGTTCTAGCCCCTTGCTCCTTGTCAACTCGCTATTGTGAGACCTTTTGAGGTCTTCGAAACGTGACATCTGGAGTCGGATTTCACAAATCTCTTTCGACCGGAGTTTCTCTTTGAGTTGCAAAATCTGCTTTCGCAACTCAGTTGCAGTCCTGTCTTCAGCAGTGTCTTCCAATTCTTCTGGGGTCTTGACAGGAGGCCGTTCGTCAATCGGCAAAGTGTTTCCATCTCGATCCATATAGGGTATTGCTTCCTTGCAAATTGGTCGCCAAGCTAAGACTTCGTAGCCTGCTGCCTGAAGCTCATTGAAGGCATCGAGCGCACACTTATCATGGCTCGGTCCACCAGACCGGGGACTTTCAACGACAACATCGTCGTCAAGGAGAAACACGTATTTCCATATGCCAATGACAACGAATTCATAGCCATCCTCAGGGTCCTCCATCGGCAGGCACACGACAAACCCGGGTTTGGGCATTCTTTTAAGTGACATCTTCACAACAAGCGCATCCCCCTCATAGGCGTATGCATCAACCATACATTTGATGATGCATTCGCTAGAGAGGGGTTCGCGACTGGTTCCGTTCATGGTAAATCTTTTGCAGATGTTGTAGGTGTTAAGACTGTGATTGAATGTGTTGCTGAATTTGATGCTTTGCGTCGTTGTATTTGATGCTTTGCGTTGTTGTAGGCAAAGAATGGATTGAGCAGGTTCTCTTTATATAGCCAACCCCTGATCAAGAAACAGTATAGTTACGCTACAATGAACAAAAAGCTAAATCAAAGGGCAATGTTCAAGATCTAGTCAGGTGTTCAACCGAAGTCTTGCATATTCATAGGTAAATAGCCCAACATGGCTTTGTTGAACACCGATACTAAATGACTTAATCAATCTGCGCTGAACTTGATGTCAAAGTACCCGTAGCCAGGAGGTGCCTTAGCCCTATCCAATAAGAAGTGCCTGTTCCCTTGGGTGCCATAATTAACTGGAACTCTACCCAGGTCTTTTCGTCACTCAGAATAAGGGCCCTAAGTTTTCCCCACCACGGAGCAAGCGGTATCTCAATTTCTCCGCATCGTCCGAACAATCACCAAATGATATCTACACGTCATTCAGCACCACCATGACTGCGTTCCCTGGGGGCATTCCAGGATTGTTAAAACTGTCCAACGAAATCCTGCTTGCTGTCTTTGAATTTTGCAAAAGCACAGAACGAAAGCATCAGAATGACACCATCTCCAGCTTGAGAGTGACCTGCAAGAGGTTTTGCTTACTCTGCGGCGATTATGCTGTTCGTCGCTGCGGCATTTTAGACTTCAGCCGTCCAGAAAGTGTTGTCCTATTTCGTCAAGTGCTTGATAATCCTCAAATAGCAGACGGAGTTCGCGAAGTCAATGTGCGGTTGCACTTCTACCATCCATGGATTGCGGCCAGTCTTGACAATTTCACCGCAGCCATTTTATCTGAATGGGGTCAACGAACTCGAATTTTCGATGCAGTTGACAGCAAATCAGGCGGGCAAATCACATTCGAGAGTCTGATGCAGCGGTTCATCAACGACATACACATGCATAATGCTGAGTCCGTAGAGCGATCTACATCACGCAACGCGGCAAACCAGACAGGGTATCCCAGCGGTATCCTTGAACATGCGTATGGCAGGTATAAAGAAAGATACGATTCTCAAATGCGCTTCCATGGCGACGGTGCCTTTGCAGTTGGGATAGCCGAGATCTTGGCGAGGCTGCCGAATATCCGGCACGTCATGATCCATGACGGCGTTCTCAATAACAACTATGATCTGGGCCGCAAATTCGATCCACTCGACGAACAAGACACCTCAGCCCAAGCCAATATTCTCATCCAAGTCCTTTCTCGGCCAATGCTATGGGAGGAAGCACGTTGGATACAACCAAACGAATTTATCTGGCCTGGGGTTCCCACGAGATTACTCGTGGATATTCCTTTAGCCCTCGGAGCTGTAGATACACTGCTCATCGACCAACTATCCATCCATGTATCATCTGCGCCGGATTACACGATAATACGACTGAGTAGTGATGAAAGAGACAAATTATCAGATGCCATCAAAGGGCTTGATCTTATACAACTCAGCTTTCAGCCACGGTGCCGCAGCGGTTGTGGCCCATGGATCAGAAATGAAGAGGATAACGACACGGCCAGGACAGCGACTGAGATGGAGGTTATAAACGAGTACTTGGGTGTAATCTTCAACGCTGGATGTATCACTAACGCTGATATAAATCTGGGCGAGTTTTGGTACAGCCTGGGACTCAAGTCCATACTCGATGCTCCGACCTCGGTCGGGATTGGGTTCACGTGGTCTCCAGGGCTCGACTTGTATTCTATTCACCTAACCGAGATAACTACCACTACTACAGAACTTGTAGCTTTGGCAGCGACTCTGGGTGTTGGGTCAGAGGTTTCCTTGTTTTTGGTTCATATCAGAGTTGGCTTGTGGCGAGATGCTCTTCAAACATTGAGAGAAGGGCTGCGTGATCCGCGTTCAGTTTCTATCAGACACCCGATTGGTGGTGAAATTCAGGACCTCACGAGTGATCAAGTCGAGTCAATTTTCAACTCTCGATACACGGAAGATGGTACAAAGGCCGAATGTTATGCTATGGGAAGAATATTGGATAATCCGCTCGATGCAACTATATAGATACCATGCAGTTTTCCATAATTGTTCTGGCTTAGATATGAAGAAAATTGGCAGCTGCATCAACGGAGTTAAGCTATCTCGAAATTGGTCATCTATGATACAGTCTATCTATGCCCTTTCAGCTGTACGTTGACCAACACCTACAGTTGCCTCCCCCTTCAACCGGTAAAACGCAACAAATTCCTCCTCACAACGCTTTAGAGCAGCTCTACGCGAGATGGTTCCTTTCTCGGTACGCGGAAGAGGTCGCTTAGGATCAGCGATGATGATATAGTCTCTCCTCAAATACCCCCTCCGCAGCTGATTCTGATCTGCTTGGTCAATAATATCCCCAAGGCCTTTTCTCAGCCCTTCAATGGTCCCCAGGTCTCTTGGAACATCGTCTTTCAGTTCTACCATTAAACAAGCAAACTTCTGTCCGTTTCCAATCTGTACAGTCTGTTAGCGATCAATGTCATGGTACACATGTTCAGGCTCACAGACCATTACACATCCTTTGACACTAGGATGAGCACAGATCATGTTCTCCGTCTCGATGGGAGATAGCTTCTGTGCATCTTCCAAGCAGATGATGTCGTTGCTTCTACCCATGTAGAGCCAGAGGTTGGGCTTTTCAGGGTGTTTTATGAACAAATCCTTGAAGTTGAATTCATTCATGTCGGGATACCTACAGACACCTGCGCAGGATCCCTGGCCCATTGCTAGCCCGCTTCTCAAGCCTTTGGCTCCTGTATATCTGCCGCCCGTCTAGGCGTTCATACACTGTCTATGACCTGCACGAACGACTTGGTCCTATCGTAAGAATCCAGCCAAACCACGTCAGTATCGTTGACGAAAGAGCCATTAATCTTGTCTACGGCCATGAGAACGGGTTGGAAAAGTCGTAAGTTGCAGTTGCATGTCTTGGCCATGTCGTTCTATGCTCACTCCACCAAGATCTTGGTACGATTCATCAATTTTTCTCACCCGAAGTATCTTCACGGCGAGGAATCGCGCCCAACATGCTCGCAAGAGAAGATATATCGCTCATAGCTTCGCCACCAAGTCATCTCGTGCAGCCGAGGGGCCCATCGCCGACAAAGTGGCGCTTCTGGTCCGCAAGTGGGACGAGATAATCGACAAAGGGCCGCAGTTTGATGGGTTCACAGAACTTGAATGCCGGCGATGGTTCACGTAAGTACATTGTCGACTATTTGACTGGCATGCACTGACATCGCAACTAGATACTTGCCGTTTGACATCACTGGCGATCTTCTGTTCAGCGAGCCATTCGGAATGCTTGAGAATGGCTCTGATCTGGTCAGGATAGACAACAAGCCCGGGTCCTACGTGTCCATGATGAACAGTCTTGCGCAGAGGAGTGCCGCCGTCGCTACTCTTGGTGTTTTGCCCTGGCTGAAGCCGCATGCACATCATCTGCCTCATCCCTTCTTCCATAAGGGAATGGATGGGCTACAGAACCTCCTCGGCGTTACTTCCGCTCACGTCAAAGCACGCATGGCCGCAGCGCAAGATAATCATGACGATTGGCTCTCCCTCCTACTCCGAGCGCGAGATGAATACGGGGAGTTGCTCAAATTCGAAGAGATTGCTTCTGAGTCCTTGACCTTGTTTATGGCGGCCATTGAGACCGTCAGCAACACCCTCTCTGCTATGATGTACTACCTCGCCACGTCGCCCTCTTCACTGCAAAAGCTGCAAGCTGAGGTTGACTCTATCCATGTTTCTGGAACAGTTACACCGTTTGCAGATGTCCGTGCTCTTCCATATCTAGACGCTGTGCTTAACGAGACAATGCGTCTGCACAGTGTCCTCGGGATTGGCCTCCCTCGAGAGGTGCTTCCTGGATCCAAGGGAGTTCACTTAGACTCCTTTTACTTTCCTCCCGGCACTGTTCTCAGCGTTCCCATCTATACCATTCACCGGTCTAGAGATATTTGGGGCCAGGATGCTAATGACTTTCGGCCTGAGAGATGGGAGAAACTGTCGGACCGTCAAAGAACATCTTTTATCCCATTTGGCCACGGTCCCGCAGCATGCGTTGGGCGTAATACCGCAGAAGTTGAGATGAAGATTATAGTAGCAACGCTGATAAAAAGATATTCCTTCTGCATGGTTAATTCAGAGGTTGAGTCTACTGAGGGAACAACACGGAAGCTTATTGAAGTTGATATTGGAATTAGAAAGCGATACTAGAGGTATTTATATATTAAGAATGAACTTTAAGAAAATAATATTATTCTTTAGTTCAAAACTTGAATACTGTCGGGCCGGTTGGACTTAGAGACCGCCGAGGGCGCCCTCGGGGGGATAAATAACCCGAACTACACCAAAATTGGCCCGTCGATGGGCCGTTTTTTTATTCCCCTCCAGAGCGCTAAACATTCCGGGATACTAGGTGGGGTCTGAAATCAATTTCGAGAGATCCCAGATAAGCGCTTTAGCTAACATGTTCTCTCATTGTATCCGCCGAGACCAATAATCGGCCCTACCTCCCCTTATCTACTGCCCGTTATCTCCCCAGAGCTGATGAAGGATGATATCTGTTCCTTTTCCCGTGCTGCTTCGGGAACTTGCGATCGTCGCGTGCAGCTGCCTCATGGCCGGGCGCAAGGCTTCTCCATTACTAACACCGATACCAGCAACGTCTTCCGGTCGGGCCACATTGAGTAGTCAAGGATCAATTAGCCTAGTGGGAAGGTAGGTCGTGGAGAGCTTCTTCTTTTCAGACACTTGCTTGTGAGAAATGGGTTCATATTATAGGATTAAGTGCTCTAA
This sequence comes from Fusarium circinatum, assembly GCA_024047395.1. Taxonomy (NCBI): domain Eukaryota; kingdom Fungi; phylum Ascomycota; class Sordariomycetes; order Hypocreales; family Nectriaceae; genus Fusarium; species Fusarium circinatum. The sequence goes on from CM043928.1 coordinate 152,988, forward strand.
TTATCTAACAAAGGTAGTTAAAAACTTTCTTCCAGATCGGCCAAGTACGCCTCACGTCGGCATCCTGCTCTCGATCAAGATCGAATCGATATGATCGCCGCCCCGTGTCCAAATCCATCTCAGCAACACTTATGAAGTGTGTTCCAAAACGAATTTTGTGGTAAATGAAGAGCACGGCCACAATTGGAAGAGCCATGGTTCGGAGGAAAAAGTATTGTACCCGGTCCGACAGGCTCATCTCCTCTCCTGACGCCTGAAGAGGTGAAATGGACACCCACATGTGTAAGGCCATCACCATCACGTACCCTGCTATTGTGAGCCAGGAACCGATAATACCGACGGCTGAACGAAATGGAAGGCGATCGATAGGTCTGGACGCATGTATCCAAGCCATACGAAGACGTATATGACAGAAGCAGATGCTAGTCCACGCGAAGAGGATCCCAAACGCGCTAATAGAGAGAAGCCATTGGAAAATTGTATCGTGTGCTTCCAAGTCAACCAAATAGGCCAGAAGACCGAAACACCCTGCGATCAAGAGCGAGAGAAGTGGTCGGCCTTTCTTATCGACATACGTAAAAACCCGAGGTGCATGTGAAAGCTCTGCCATAGCTGCAAGAGTGCGAGAAGACGCATAAATTGCTGAATTACCGACGGAGAGAACTGCGATAAGGATAACACTGTTCATGACGCTTGGTAGAATGGTCGTGCCAGCGCTCTCGATAGCGATAACGAAGGCACTAGCGGATGCATCCGCAGAACTCTTGCCATTGATAAGAGATGAATTGTTGGAGGGTACAAGTAGTCCGATAAGCAAAATGGTGACGAGATAAAAGATGGCAATGCGCCAGAAGATATGCTTAATGGCGTTGGGAATTGACTTAAGTGGGCTACGCGTCTCGGCCGCGGCAAGCCCGACGATTTCGGTACCACCATAGGAGAAGACTGCCGTCATTAATGCACTGCTGAAGCCCTTGAAACCGTTATTGAAAGGTCCCGGGTGTGACCAATATTGACCGCCAATATAGCCGCTATGTGGCGGGCCGCCGATATGAATAACGATGCCTAGCAGACTGAATAAATCTTCAGTGTGAGCACTGTACCATCATATGACTATAAGAGAGAAACCCACATGAAGCCAACGACTGCAATGACCTTGATGATAGAAAATATGAACTCTGCCTCGCCGTAAATCCTGATGTTGGAAAGATTGATGCCGAGGATGAGAACAAGAAAAATAGTCACGAAGACGGCCTTGGGTATGGAGTCGTTCCAGTAGGTGATAGTAAGCACGGCGGCGATTATTTCGAGGGGCAGAACGAACAGCCATTGTAAAAAGTAGCTGGGTCATGGCATTATATCAGTATTCAATTGAGGGGTGCGGTGTTAAACAGAGGAACTCACATCCATCCTAGAGCGAATCCCCAAGATGGGTCAATGAAGCGAGTGGAAAAAGCTGTAAACGATCCTGCAACAGGGAACATGACTGAAAGTTCGCACAACGACTGCATAGTGCAATATTGCAAGATGCCAACCGCGAGATAGGCGAGCAGCAGGCCTACTGGACCACTTTTAAATAGGGCGGCACCTGAAGCGACGAAAAGTCCAGTTCCTATATTCTATTAGAATTCCTTCTCCTTCTTGCCGATCATAAGTTTGAGGAACTTGCCAATCGAGCCTCCAAATGCAATCATCTGAAGGTGTCTTCCCTTAAGCTCTCTTGCCAAGGGTGTTGTTACTGTTTTGGCATTGGCCGCTGCGATATCGTACTGTCCAAGTTCTGCAACAGGTTTCGGATTGGGACAGTACCCGTGGTCATAGGTCTTGTCACGTCGACGCTTGGCGCGCTGGAAGCCTTCGAACCAACTGGCAGGCTCCTCCGCAGGTTTGGTTGAGACATCCCACGAAGTACCGACGCCCACGTCTTTCATCTCGATAACCTCGACATCGTGAGTGAGCACAATATGGCCGTTGCCCATTGTTTCGTTTGCGATGGTTGAGAGCGTTGGCAAATGGCAACCTGACAAACAGCGGCGGGGGGCACATATACTACCGCAAGAGGCATATCTGGGCCCCTGTCTTGCAATCCTTACCGTTACCCCTGAGCAGTGGAATGATTTCCTTATCTTCGACTTCTAGGCCACTGCGCTAGCATGAGTTGGAGGGACGCCACCTAGTTGTATCCCTGTGGCAGAAAAAGTGTACCGATAACTCGTGAGATCGTAACAGGTCTATCAATCAGATTGCTGCGATAAGAAATGGTTATCGAAACGATGTAATGAACCCTCTGGGTTATCTATCCTAATGCAATATATTAATTCTGCCTTCCTGTATCCTATGAAATAGGGAAATATCGTTTAGGCCGATTGAACGGAGTGGGGATATTATCAGTTTTACATTACAGTAACTACCTGCTTAATATAGTTAGTATTTTGTCTAAGTTATTAACTAGTTAGTTATGATTCGCAGTTGAGGCTTGTTACCCCATACCTTCACCGGCCCGATAAATCAATCAGCACGTGACCTCTACAGCGGGTCCTTGCTCATGATAGCTCTGACCAATCGAAAATGATACTCCCTTTGTATGGTCGATTTGAAAGTTGAGTCTGCTGAGGGTACGACGCAGGGGCTCGTTCGGGTAAATATTGGAATTAAAAGACAGGAACAAAGAACTTTATAAGTCGGTCTTACAATGATGTAGATAAAGCACTTAATAGCCCTTTGTCTTGAAGTACCGTGAACGTATTCTGTTTTAAGTAAATATCTCATGTCCATCTGTAGGGTAGTGAGCAATTCCCCAGTTACAGAAGACAGGAAGCGACTTATCCGCTATCGTAAAATGCGGCAAAACAATACCATTGGTGTTAGCCTTAATGTCGTCCCACTCCCGCTTCAAATGCCGCCAACCCTTCTGAGACCGAGGTGTCTCCAAGTTCCACTTATCTTATCGTGCCGAGGTATGCATCCACGTGACGTGTCATCGACGCGTTTGCTTCTGAAAACCAGTTCAAATGATCAGAAGACTCATCGCTTATCCTCATCAACTCGACATAAGCACTGCATCTTTTTTCGCTCATCTTGTATTATTCTCATCATGGTGCTGTCTCAGAACAAGGGCCGTCGCGAGACGCTCACGGTCGTGGATAACAGAACAAACCAGACCTACGAGATCCCCATCACTCACAATTCCATCCCAGCGACGGAATTCAAGAAGATCAAAGCTGAGCCTGGTAATGATCGCCCAGAAGATGAGACTACGCAAGGTCTTAGGGTGTATGATCCCGCGTACATGAACACGGCTGTCGTGCAGAGCAAAATCACATACATCAACGGCCTGGACGGCGTCCTTCGGTACCGCGGATATCCGATTGAACAGCTAGTCGAAAAGAGCAATTTTCTCGAGTCGGCGTATCTTCTCATCTACGGAGACCTTCCTACCAAGGCGCAGTATGATGAATGGCAGGGAGAGGTGATGCATCACACGTATATCCACAGTGATATCGAGAACATGTTCAAGTCGTTCCGCTACGACTCTCATCCAATGTCCATGTTGAGCGCGGCGTTCGCTACCCTCGGAGCGTTTGCTCCGGAAGCTAATCCCTCGCTTGCAGGGCAGAAGCTTTATACCAACGCTGCCTCGGGAAATATGGAATCTCTCAAGATGCTGGACAAGCAGATTCTTCGAATTCTCGGAAAGGCTCCTACTTTAGCAGCTGCGTCGTACAGAATGCGACAGGGCCGACCATTCAACCGCCCTGCACAAGGCTTGTCATACACAGGAAACTTCCTCTATCTCCTGGATAACCTATCTGAGCCTGATTACCAACCTCATCCTGTTCTTGCCAAGGCCCTGGACAAGCTCTTCATTCTCCACGCCGACCACGAAGTCAACTGCTCTACGGCCACAGTCCTGCAAGTTGGAAGTTCTCTGGTTGATCCTTACAGCGTTGTTTCTGCGGGATGCGCAGCACTCTACGGTCCATCTCACGGAGGAGCTTCTGAATCAGCCATCAGAATGCTCATCGAGATCGGATCCCCCGAAAACGTCCCCGCCTTCATGCAGGCCGTTGAGAGAAGGGAGCGTGTCCTCGTAGGCTTCGGCCACCGCGTCTACAAAAACGTGGATCCCCGCTCAACAGCCATCCGCAAGCTCGCCGAAGAAGTCTTCGAGGTCACTGGCCGAAACAAGCTTCTCGACACAGCCCTCACGCTAGCCGACTACGCGCGCAAGAGCGAATTCATGCGCAGCAGGAACTTGTATCCCAACGTGGACTTTTACTCTGGACTGATCTACCAGGCCATGGGATTCCCGCTTGACTTTTATCCTGTCTTATTTGCAGTTCCACGATGTGTTGGTTGGTTGGCGCACTGGAGACAGATGATGTTGAACAAGTCGGGCGTCAAGATCTGGAGGCCGAGACAGCTTTATGTTGGAGAGGGGGAGAGGGAGTATATTGATACCAAGGACCGAAAGGAGAAGCCTGATGCTACAGTTTTCGACGCTCCTGTCAAGGTTGAGCATGGAGGGGAGAAGCAGCGAGCTGTTCTTGCTGCTAGTGCGGGGCTAAAGAGTAAGCTCTAAATTGTAAGAGAGAGTTGGGATTGCTGTGTATTTTATATGGTACTTGGGATTGGTAAGCCTTAACAATTTGCAAGGCTGGCATATCATTTTGAGCAGGTAGCTTTATCTTAAGAATGTATTAAACTCCTTGTAAAATACCAAGGGACGTTGCTCTGAAGTGAGATCTGTTTGATACTCAGATGAATGAAGAGAAGTATCAACCCAATTACATACTGGCCAAGCAGGAAACTTGATACCATTGGTATGGAGTTTGCTGGCCGTCAGTCTTGAGTGTACCCTTCCAGAACTCGCAAGTGCCCTGGTCGTATCCATTGGCGGCTTGGTCGTAGTAGTCGGCGACCTCACACTCAGGATAATCAGCGCAGGCCTGCAAGCAATCTTTGGCGCTGTCCTTTGTTCCTGGGCTAGTGAGGTACTGCAACGTATTGCCGTCGGTGAAGTAGCCGTAGATACCGCAGGATGTCGGAGCCGCGGCAGTGGTGGTTGTCTCTGCAACTGTGGTGGTAGTCGTGACATCAGCCTCTGCACTGGTCGTCGTTGGGGCATTAGTTGTTGTGGTCTCAGCCTCTGTTGTAGTGGTCGCGATGGTAGCGGTATCGGCCTCTGCTGTTGTAGTGGTGGTGACGGTAGTATCAACAATAGCGGTGTCCCCAATGGTGGAAGTTGCCGTGGTTGATGTCTGTTCAATTGCGGCTGTAGTAGTGCTCAGGACTGGGCCGGTTGTACTGGGCTTGCAAGGACTGGCGACAACAGCCGATGTGGCTGCCAACGCCAGCAGGAGGGATTTGCCGTAGACCATGGTATATGACTTGCAAGACTCTGAAGTCAAGGTAAAAGAATGAGGGATTGGGTCGGTGAAACAATAAACGAGTGACGATTGGACCTGGTACGAGAGAAGGGAATGACAGAGACTGTGAAGAATCTCGGGGAGTAAGTGTGTTCATATCGTCTTCAACGGCAAGTCCGGCAATGGGAGCCTCCTTTTGGCAGATAAATCCTATTTTGAGCAAGAGAAAGGAGAGCTATTGTTCAAAGGATTCAGGTATCGCGGCACTAACGTCAATAGATCCGAGCACTAAGGCTGTCCTTGGAGAAGTGCACGCCACAATACCCAGTTTTCATTTTGCTAGCCAAATTGGACTATCATGGACCAATTAGATGAGCCATTCATTCGCAACACTTGATAACACAACAAAAATCGGATCTGGAAAGTATAGTCACAAGGTTAACATCTTCGGAATTACAGCCTCATACATGAATTGCTGACCATGTGTAGCTACAAGTACCAGGTTCAAATCTTGAGCGGTTCCCCGAAGCTGGCACAATAGATATTGCAGTAGAGCCAGGCCAGCACACCAGATCCAGAGCATTCAGAAGAGCAAGACGAGCCTGACGAGCCTGACGAGCCTGACGAACTGTAGGAGCTGTAGCCCTCGCAAGTTTCGGATGCATTCTTCCACACAGTAAGATTATCACCCGCATATCCATCGCGGCCCTGGATGAACTGCCAATACAGGGTTGTGGCGTTATAAACGGTCAACTTGGAAAAGCCAAAGCTGGTCAAGTTACGGTGAGCCGTTATGTCGGGTAAAGGCCAGGACGTATTGATGGTAGCGTGGCTTTCAATGTTCCCAGCAGCGCCATTGATGAGATGAACCATAGAGCGTCCAGGCCTCACCTTGTAAATGCCATTCTTCTCACTGTCGTCTATAATGGCCTTTGTGTCGACTCCGCAGTTTCTTATAGGCTTGAGACGTTCATACCAGTGGACGTGTCTATGAGCAGTTAGCCAGGCATACTTGACAAATTTCAAGGTGATAACTTACCCAGCGATGTACAAATCAACCTTGTTCTTCAAGAACAATCCCTCAAAGGCCTCGCGAAGGTGAAGATGATAATTGCTGGAGTCGTGGGAGCTGTACATAGGACGATGACCCATGACGATAACCCACGGTGTTTTACATCGATCGACATTTTTAAGATCCTCCTTCAACCACTGATATTGCTGATAGGCTTTGTTATCCTTGATGGAGCCGTCAATGTATCCAAAGGGACCTGCATCTGTGATATGCGTCTCGTTTCGCAGAGGGTGAGCTTTCCCAGACTGAAGATATGTCTCTTCCTCCAAGTCATCTGTCTCAAAGTCATCAAAGTCGTCGCATAGCTCGATCTTAGTACAATGATAACCAGTCGGCTCGGGCTTCTCAGGCTTGCACTTAGTCTTGTCCTTGTCTTTGCCTTTGCATTCTTCCTCTTTCTTAGCTTTCTGGATATCCTCACGGAATGTCTTGTCGGGGCTGTTAGCATAGTCCGTTTCCGTATCGATAGATACGAAATGAACGAGCCCGTAATCGAATGAATGCCAGAAATTCCCGACGCCACCTGACTTGTCGCCTGCCATTGAGAAGCGGTTCTGGAAAGCTGTGAAATTGCGCTGTGAAGGCGGACATGAATAATACGTTAGAGTCGAGTTGGGGTTATCGCTTGACATGGTGGTGTTTGTTTTGTTCTCGTTGAGATATGATGAAAGGACAAATGGACTGTTATCATGGTCGGCACACGTGGCCTCATGATTGCCGGGAAGAACGATATAAGGAATCTTCATGGTGATGTTGTTCATCCACTGCTGCCAAAGATCCCAGTTGGACTCATAGAGGACGCCTACATCGCCGCCACGAGGGCTGCCTGGATTTGGAATCTCATGAAGAGGAAGAGGCGTGTCAAAATAATCGGGATTGGTATCATTGTTTGGCAGGGAACTGTTGCTGCCGTTGTAGCAGACGGGCCAAACTGACGAGTTGCACTGTACGATACCAGAGTACCAGTCATCCGCGTAGCTGAGATCTCCACCGTGCCAGACAAAAGCGAGGCCGTCCTCACCCTTCATGGCTTGATTCATGTGGTAGTACGTTCCATTGGCATTGGTATATCCCATATCATTGTTGATGGCGATACTGAATTGAGATGGGTTGCCTTTAGCTTGGGCAGTCTTGAAGCTTAGAACATCAGACTGGGTTGTACCATTCGCAGCAGGGATTTGGTAAAAATAGGTTGTGCCTGGTAGAAGCCCTTCGATCTGGACGTTGTGGAAGAATTGACTGCATTGCGTAACGGCAACGAGAGAACAGGGAGGAGTGCGGTCGTATGTTACGGTTAATCCAGGAGGCGACTTTTCCAACTTGGAAGGCTTGGATCCCCAGTAAACTGAGGGTGCGATACCAAGACCAAATGGCGTTTGGTAGTGGATATTGATTCCAACGGTCTCCTTACCAGGCTGAGCAGGTATGTATGACAGTGAGATGACATTGACGTTGTTGGTAGCATTGACATAGCCAGGATGCACAGCCGGGGGTTCAACTAGACGGATGAATCCATCGCCGTTGTCGCCCTTGATCGTATGGTCAACCCAATCGCCGATGGGGATATCAGGTCCATTATATGGGTATGTCTCGTCGACAGTCGGTGCTGCTTGAGTAAGCGCAGCGAGAACACCAGCAAAGAAGAATGGTGATTTCATATTTCTTAGAGCCCTGAGTATGACACCTCCAGGAAGACTAGAGCGATCGATCAAAGGAGCGCTGGATCGAGCAGCCAAGGCTAATTATGTATGACCACTGGCTGAAGCAACATAAACACCCCCGCTACGCTATGAACTGGTGAAATGGAGTAGTGACAGCCACTCGGTTCATTCGACCAACGGGAAGATGTCGATTTACATTCTAATCAATTGATTAGCTACAGAAGGATACGCCAAAAGAAGCTATCGTTGCCACTCAATTCCTAAAAGATCTTCAACTCGGCACGGAACGACGGGACAACAGCGCGCCTTCGCTAGTTTGGGTATAGCAAGTGGTGATTGATTCCCCTTTTCGCTTGTCACAGCGGGGAGTATTGGAGTGGCTGAGAGCGGAAGCGAATATCGTCGTCTGATTAGCTGGTTTACGCTAGCGAAGCTATCCCTTGCATGCGCCAGAGGTGACTATCGATATGGTAGGTGGAATGTCAGCCAGCCACAGTTGGGTCTCGATTGGCCTTTGAACAAGCTTATCTTATCGGCACAGAGAGAGGTGAGATAACTTGCAACGCGGAATCTGGAGCTGGGATTTATTGCTGAGTCTGAGTGAGTGCCGAGGTGGGCATACTGATATCCTTTGGACATCATCACGAGTGTCAGAAATGATGACTTCATAAAATCACCGAGAGAGACAGCTGGCTTGCTCTTGGTTGCGGACGATCAATTAGACGCTTAGTCCTCATGGAAACGATGCAGCATACACAAGCACCTTCACCATTTCACTCTTTCGCTTCTTTTGTGCTGGGATAAATCGCCATTATCTCATATCTTTAGTGACATCTCACCCCGAGTCTTCTACTATTGCAATCATCTTCAGTGAGGCTCCCTCCAAAAAGCGCGAAAGCATTAGAATGGTCGTTGTGACCACTTCCGTCTCGAATTTCCCTTGGCTACCCTGTATTGTACAACGCTACAAAGCAGACACCGGAAGATCGTTAACCCGACTGCCGTACGAGTTTTCCCCAGCCCATCAGAACCGATTGGTTAAGATCAGGTTTACCCCGCGCCCGTCCACTGTCCTTGAACCTCGACACAATGCGTAAGGTATTGTAACAGTAACTACACGCGGTCTGCAAACCTTTCAGATGCACAGTAAGTAATTGACCTGCAGTAACTGTGATTAAATTATTCAATACCTTAATATCTAACTTGATGAGAACTGCGATAAATCAGTAGCAGCGTGATCACACTGCTGCCACATAGAAACCCTCTTAATCACCATCTCCCCGCCATTATTCTTCTCCCACGTCGGATACCACTTATCCTTCGCGTTCCAAAAATCCGTCTTGGGGAAGATTGCATCATTCACCCAGGGCTTACCGTGCACATCATCCGGAAACCAGCCCGACGTTCCCCCGACAGCCAACGCGATGATCAGGTAGAATGGCCGGTCGAATGGGGTCGCGTTACTGGTGCCAGGGCCAGTCCATGGATTGGAGATCTGGGACCCGTTGGCGAGGGCTTGGTGGAAGCCGCCGTGCTGGTAGAATGGATGATTGAACTTGACGTATGTGACCTGTGCGATGCGGTGATCAAGCCAGGTGAAGAGATACTTGTCCGACCACTCTAGTCCAAACGTATGAAAGTCTCGATGGAACGTCGTGCGCAGCGCATCTCTCGCCCCAGAAGTGCTCTGCCACCGATCCGTGGTGGTATCCAGCCCCCAATGCAGCTGAGTGGAAACTTGCTGATTCCCCCGCCCATTATCATAAGTGTAATTATTCCCACGCACCATCCCGATATCAATCTCCCCAGACGCAGGCCACGCGCCGTAGTAGTCCTTTGCTGGGAACATCATGAGCTGCGAGAGCAGCCAATCTCCCGCTGCGAGCTTAGCGACGATCTCGACGCGGCCGTAGCGGATGACGCCAAAGTTCTTGGTCGTGATCCTGCCGGACTTGACGGGCGCGACGATTTCTCCTGCGGTGAGGTTTGCGACTTGGACGCAGTCTTGGGTTGTTGTGGAGGAGCAGGTCCCGTGGGCGGTGAGGTTTATCTTTGTTGTTTCGGAGAGGTATTTATCGGTTTGGAGGGTGGGTTTGATGATGAGTTGACCGTCACGGACAAATACGTTTTCATCCGTGTTTGTCGTCAGCGCAAACTCTCCATTTCTAGAACTCGCGATTAGTAGCTATCACTACTGCTAGGGAGAGAGTTTTGACGTACCCGTATCCTCCGACCTCAACCTGCTTATTCCATATTGTAGAGTTGAAGCCATTGGAAAAGTCATCCGTAAAGACCGTGCAGTATTTATGCTTATCGACAGATCTATAGCCGCTCCATGTTAGAAGCGCTATAGCTACCAGTCCGATAACGATGCCGAAAGCTGGGATAATTGTGATCCATATGCCTCGAGGGTCCTTCACTGCAAGGTATGGTCTCTCGACAGTACCCTTTTTGACTCGTCGGGAATGGAAATATGGACGATCAGGAAATCTCTTATTGAGTGAAGACTCAGTTGAGCCTTGGGCTGCAAGACTCGGTCTGACCAAGTCTTCCGTAGAGTTTGCATGGCTGGTAGAGGCGAGATACGATCCAGAGGATCTAATTGCAGTACTAGACATTGTGGTAGAGGCTGGTAATATCTGGTATATTATCCGAGACAGGGATGGTAAGGCAGGGCGCTAGATGTACAAGACGTGCTTGGCATTTTGGGCAGCGTAGAATTTAAGAATCAAGGATATGTAGTTTTCATAGGGGATACCGTCAAAACTGGCAAACTTCTACAGTGCCAGCTTTCATTCATAACATCCAAGGCCTACGCGCCAGAATGAATCGCATCTGTATCCAAACTCAAGTACACCCCCCTTCCTTGAAACTTACGGCATTCCTTCATCCTCAAAAAAACTTCATTCGCCGTGGATGGACCGACAGGTAGCTTTGGCAACACCGAACCAACAAACCCCCATAACTCGTTTCCGTACAAAAGTCCATGAGTGCGAACCTCCGTAAATTGACGTGAATCTGCTAGTTTGCGGGTCTCGTCGATTATCTGGTCACGATACCTTGGCACTGCTAAGCGACGTAGTATTCAAAACGGATTACGTGGATCTGGAGGAATAGAGTGCATATGTCAAAAACTTGGCGAGGCAGACGCTTGCCCTATAGAGGCAAGATGCCAATTAAAAACCCTGCTTCGCTTATGTCCATCGTTTATCTCGCCGTGTCCACTACGGCAACTTATTCCTGATAACGCCTCTTCCGTACCTACGTCACCGGACCCTTCGGGAGTGGCTCCCCACTGTTTGAGTCATGCTTGCAGCGGACATAACATACACATTGGTAGAAGTGGAATTCCACTGATGTTACAACGGTTAGAGATTGGAACTTGACTATATTGCAAGAATATGATCAATTGATTTGCAAGAACGGCAAAGTACGACCTTGAGAAGCGATTCCAAGGCCTCACCATGTCATTACAATGAGTATAAAACGCTCATCGTGGGGTACTCCGTAGGGACTACCGAAAATCCCCGTAGTCAGCGCCACAAAGAAAATACAGTTCAAACACAGACCAACAACATGTCACCAAGCCCCCGAGAGTCAAGATAAGCCTAAAAACGGACAATTGAGCCTTTCGGCCAACGGAGCCGAATCACTTCCCTACAGGGGAGAAATCACATTCCAGCACCTAACATCGTCCGACGAAAAAATCATCCCATCCCCAAGATCGGCAATAAGTATCGGTATCGACAAACAGTTCTCACAATGCAAGGTACGAGATGGCATGCATGTCAGGTAATTCAATAGCTCAAGACACGCTATCATGAGATTGACCAATCACATTACACCGTGCCCCGCCCTTTTATGGCCGAGGTGAATACAAGCGGCCCGACTTTTCCGCCCTTGCTGTAGTTGTTGTGAGTGCGCGAGTCAGGCTTGCGAGAGAGAGATTTCGGGTTATTCTCAGTAAAGAGATAGGAGTGGTCTGTAGATATCACGTTTTGGATGCCGCAAACAGCAACGACTTGAACTTACGCGTGGGATCGTTCTATACACCCACAAACACTTGTCGGCAGTTGGACCATGGCAACCCAAGCAACGTAATCTTCTGCAGAAAGCAGTCTCCCCTTCCCTCTGCACATCTTGTCAAGGACCTCTCGCTCCATTCATCTCCCAAACCTCGTCCCTCGCTTCTTCACCTCAGAATGATGCTCATACAATCCTCACTCGTGGCCCTGGCCCTCTTCACAACCTCATGCACCGCCATCTCAAAAAACTTCTACCCCTCCTCAAAACGCGGCCTCATCTACATCCCAAACTCCGACTTCCCCAGCGATGACAAAGTCTGGGTCCAAAAACACTCCGACCTAACATGGTACTACAACTACAAACCGCACCCCAGCCCCGTCTATGAGAACAACACCTCCCTCCAATTCGTCCCTATGCTCTGGGGCGCCCCCGACGGCTTCGATGACACTTCCTTTCTAGAGAACGTCACGGCGCAGATCATCGGCGGCCGAAATATCTCGTACGTGATGGGCTTCAACGAGCCTGATAACTCAATGGCCAACGGCGGCAGTGACATGAAGGCAAAAGATGCAGCAAGGTACTGGATCAAACAGCTCGAGCCGCTGAGAAAACTAGGTGTTTCGCTTGGTGCGCCTGCGGTGACGGGTGCGCCGTCGGGGTTCACGTGGCTTGCGGACTTTGTAGAAGCTTGCAAGGGGAACTGTACGTTTGACTTTATTCCTATACATTGGTACGGAAGCTTTGATGGTATGGCAAGTCATATCGCTGGTGTGTTGGATGTCTTTCCGGGGAAGAAGATCTGGGTCACTGAGTTTGCGTTGGACTTTTCATCTTTGGCTGCGACGCAGGATTACTTCCAGACGTCGGTGAAATATCTCGATGGAAACAAGTAAGTCACATTCACTCCTCTTGAGTATAAGTCACTCACGCGGCTGCTTAGAAACGTTACTCACTATTCGTACTTTGGGTCCTTCCGCTCATTCACGTCGAATGTTGGGTATAATGTATCGATGTTGAACTCAAATGGGCAGTTGACGGATATAGGAAGTTGGTACCTTGGGGGTGATGCAACGGGCGTTATACCAGGCGATAATGTTGTCAAGCCTAATGTAACAGCGTCCAAGCCGTCTACACCTACGTACGTAGTTCCAGCGCTGGCAACGGAGGATAGTGACTCGTTGGGTGCCATGATCCGGCCTTGTATATCCTATGTTGAGCTACTGTCGCCTCTTCTCGCTTTGTATGCTAGACTATAGAATCAGATACCAAAACATGTAGATTAGCAGCGTCTTAGACACGCTGTGTATTCCTTGTACTATTCATCTTCATGCAGTGATTTTAAGCTCTCAGCCACGGATCTGAGACTTAGTAGTAACCGCCAGATTCTGGATCTAGACAATATCAGGCAATGCGCAACTAATTCCCTTTGTTGTGCCGTGCCCGTGGCCAAGAATGTAACTAACTTCCGATTACAAAGGACACCCTCCCACTAAGCTCATCAGATCATTCTGCCACACCATTGTTCGTCAAAGGCATGTCTTAAGTGCTCCACAATCCGTTTCCGGTTTCAGCCACTTTGTATCTGCCGTGGAATGCAGCGATTAGCAACGACACAAATACGCCCGCGTGCACGACTCGCGTACCACGACTCTACCAATCACAACCCCTCGAGTCTTGTGATGCCTCGCTCGTTTCGGGATGTGAGAACTGACAAAGGTTCTTCCATCGTCGGCGAATTGGTCAAGAGGGGGTATGCGTAACCACGAAATCTGCCATGCAGCACTGTGCTCGCCGATCTCCCGATGCCGTTGCTACATAACAAAGACTGATGCACTCTTTTAACGCCTCAGGGATCTTCAAACAAAGAAATGATTGACATGATGGATTCTGGAATGAGTCAAAGATCAGTCAGCATGTCAGGGGCTGTAGCGAATGGGTCGATTCGCCATGTCACTGGCCTGTCACTGGGCGCCTCAACACCCGTCCCAGTTGTAAGCACTCAAAAGCCTAGCGCTCTAAAGATGAATACTAATAGCAGATACTCAGGTAGCCATCATTGGAGACAAAGGATGTGGGAAGACATCTTTGTTCGAAGCTCTTTCTGGTCTATCTCTTCATGGCTCCCAGCTCTCGTCGACGACATTTCCCATCCATGCCTGCTTTACGCACAGCAGCCGCACGGGCACGACCCTAAAGGCACGGATAAAACCAGGGAAAACTGATGGGCAGAATGCGGAGCTCTCAGACCACTTGCAGAGTTTTGAGGTGAACTATGAGGGAGACCTTGCTGCTGTCAATCTTCCTCAAATTGTGAATCAGGTTCGTGCAGTTTTTTACTCCCGTTTTGCTGACACATTTTGCTAATGCGAAGGACAACGATACAGGCAACGAATCACATGCAGGTCGCAACGGCGTTCTCGGACGAGAAGGAACAAGAAGAGCTACAAGTTTCCGACAATGTCCTTATCATTGAGATTTCGGGTCCAGACTTTTTCAGCATGGAAATCGTCGATACACCTGGGCTATCATCTAGTAAGTGACACTTCCGTACCGTATGCCCAACTGTGAAAGCTCACATGTACAGGCCCGCTAGTTGATGACACGCAGGAAATAACAAGATCTCTCATTATGGATCTCGTCAAGCAGCCCAACACCATCATCCTGTCAGTCTTACTTTGCCGTCATGAGGAGAATACTAACGAATTTTAGATCCGTCCTTGACGCAACGAGTGATATGAGCACTCAGGAGGGCCCGAGGCTTGCGCGAGCAGCTGACGTGACCGGCAATCGCATCGTCGCAGTCGTAACCAAGTGCGACCTTGTACTCCCAGACGAGAGAAGATTCGTAAGCCTACGTCCTTCCAAACATAAATATCGCGGAGACTGATGAATCCAGGTGCTGAGAGCTATGCGCAACAAGGAACGCCATCTCGGCCATCCCTGGTTCGCCACTAGAAGTCTCTCTAGCGATGAACGTGATCAAAACTGCACCCTCGAGACGCGGAACTCCGTCGAGGACTCATTCTTTTCAGAAATGGAATGGGCCATTCTGAAACGCCGGCGGCGTGTTGGGGCTCCCGCTCTGAAGGACCATCTCAAGACTAGGGTGAACGTCATGCTCCGAGGGAGTATAGACCTACTCACGACGATACTCAACACACCATCTCATTCAGTTGCACCAACACGCGCCCCTAGTTTCACAGAGAAAGCACAGCCAACAAATGTCTACGCAACGTCACAAGAGACTGTAGTCGCAGACGTCGATCTAGAATTCGCTTCCGATGCACCCCGACCAACACCGCTTCTCAACGCCGTAATAGTCGGATTGACTGTTGCCATTTGTCTCTGTCTCATAGGACTTGGCTGCAGCGCAATGGCACTAGAGGTTGCGAGCGAGGGACGTTGGTATCGTTTCTTTCTTCTGGTAACGGCTCTTCCTCAGATTGTCCTGAGCTTGGTAAGAACAACACCCAAGAGTTACGCCGAGAACTCCTGCTGACTTTGTCCTAGTTCTTCTGTCAAGCTATCGTGGTGACTATCTTCCAGATGGTCGGCCCCGTCACGCAATTAAAAGTCAACTCCAAGTTTTACTCCGCAAAGCGAACGAAACGCCTCGATGGGACGAAAGTAGTCTTGCCTCACGTTACTATCCAATGTCCTGTTTACAAAGAAGGCCTTGAGGGTGTAATCAGACCAACAGTACAGTCGCTCAATGCCGCCATTCGCAATTATGAATCTTTTGGCGGCACAGCTAGTATCTTCATCAACGATGACGGTATGCAACTTGTGTCCCCTGAAGAAGCTGAGGAACGCCGTATGTTTTACAAAGAGAACAACATAGGTTGGGTTGCCCGACCAGGACATAATGTAAACGGCGAAGGAATAAAGAGATTCATTCGCCGTGGCAAATTCAAGAAAGCCTCAAACATGAACTACGCTCTGGGTATCAGTCTCAAGGTTGAGGACAAGTTGGTGGAGATCGTGCGCGGCGAGAAGTGGACTCAAGTCCACGAGAGTCAGGCATATCAGAAATGCCTCGATGAAGTCCTCGCCGAAGAGCTAGGCCGCGCCTGGGTAGGCGGTGACATCAGAGTCGGCGACTATCTCCTCCTCGTCGACTCCGACACCCGCGTCCCAACAGACTGTCTCATTGACGCCGTCAGCGAACTCGAAGCCTCACCCCGCGTCGCAATCCTCCAGTTCACATCTGGTGTCATGAACGTCACGACGAGCTACTTCGAAAGCGGCATTACCTTCTTCACCAACCTCATCTACACCGCCATCACCTACGCTGTCGCCAACGGTGATGTCTCCCCCTTCGTGGGGCACAATGCGTTTATTCGTTGGTCTGCGCTGCAAGAGGTTGGCTCTCAGGATGGTGGGATAATCGACAACGAGAAGGACCCAAATGCCACAACGCCGTATGAGAAATTCTGGTCCGAGTCTCACGTCTCAGAAGACTTTGATATTTCTCTACGTTTACAAACACTGGGTTATCATATTCGCCTGGGGGCTTATTGCGGCGACGGGTTTAAAGAGGGTGTTTCACTCACTGTTTACGACGAGTTGGCCCGGTGGGAAAAGTACGCGTACGGCTGTAGTGAGCTTCTATTCTGGCCTATTAAAGACTGGTGGAGACATGGTATTTTCACACCGCTATTCAAACGCTTCATATGGTCGAATATGCCGCTGGGGTCTAAGATCACCATCATGTCTTATATCGGCACATATTACGCCATTGGTTATTCGTGGATTGGCTCGCTGCTGAACTACTTCCTCATTGGATGGCTTAACGGAGAGCTGGATCACTACTACATGAGCAGTTGGCGTGTCTGGGTCGCTCTTGTGGTTGTCTTCTCTATAGCTGGCAATATTACCCTCGCGCTGATCAGGTACCGCTCTCAGCAGGTTAGTTTGCTCAAGGAACTTTGGACATGCTTCAAATGGGTGGCTCTCATGTTTATTTTCCTTGGCGGTATATCCATGCATGTCTGCAAGGCGATCTTGTGTCACATGCTGTCGATTGATATCAGCTGGGGCGCTACGTCTAAAGAGGCGGAAGACACCAACTTCTTCCAAGAGATCAGCATCATCATCGCGGGCTTCAAGTATGTCTTTATTTTCTGCTTGGCGGTGACCGCGTTGATGATATGCGGCGTCTATGCTTTTCCTTATTTATGGAGGATTGATGAGCTTGTTGCCATCTTCCCTCTTGCAACTGTCATCTTCTGTCACTTTTTTCTCCCGATTGTTCTGAATCCGAACTTGATGAAGTTCACATGGTAAATAGATAGATGATACACTTTATAGAATAGCGGTTACATATTATTCATCAATGGTGCATCCAGGATTTGCTAAAGAGTATCGTAATGGCGGTGACGTCGGTTTTGATGAGAAGCACTGAATGTTTGTAACAGGTTACTGTGACGGCCGTGGCGTAGTCACTGTATCACGCGATACACAGCCAATTCACGGCCTACGATCAACTGTCCACTAAGGCCACGTACAGCTGATTCACAAAGGGGTTTGTCTCGGCAGTTGCATTGACAGTAATGTGTTGAACCACCGATCACTGAACAAATGTTGAACATGTCTGATTCATCAAGCGAATAGGTAACGACGCAGTGAGCATTTGTCTTAAACAACACTCTAACACAGACATGTTCGTGCTGAAAAACTGCCAAACTGAGCATCTCATCTAGTACATAAACCTCGCTCAGTCCACTCAACTCGCATCAATCATTCCCATCTGCATCTCATCTTTCACACACATCCAAAACCACTCACTACTACACTACACACTTACAAACCTCCAAACACCCAGAGAACTTTATCATGTGTTCTCAAACTCTTTCTCAACCTCTGGTCGACAACGCCATGCCAGGCACTCGTTGCCCAAAGTGCTCTACACCCGACAATGACGTTTGGGTCATTCCCGGCCGCAACTGCGGACATTGCGGCACCTATTGCGAATAGACAGCATACCACCAAGGTCGCAAGCTGTTCCTATGAGGTGCGAACATGCCATGGGCGATCTTGAATTTTACCAACAAGTCTGTTGGCCCTTGATCAGTTTCTGCCGATCGCAGTGGAAGAAACCATGGTATTCTACGTTGATTGATCTCAGTCGGCGAAAGCGGTCTCAATCATGACATCAGGTAGAAGGTGTGGACCGAAATATACAAAACTCTCACAAATTATTATTCATCGCTACCCTTTACATGATTCCATGCTCCGTGGTTAACAGTACACCCTGTCCTTGGACACCTAAGGTCGACCCTTCTCTCTCTCCAGAGCGAAAAGCTCCCGCCTCCAACCAAACCACTTCGTCATTCTCTTCCCCATGATGCGCAAAAGAACCGGATCAATCTTGTCAGCAGGGTGCGGCTTGTGAAAGACGATTCTTCCTCCAGTCCCAGACACCTGCTTGAAAGCCACCGCTGAGCTGGTGTTGTTTCTTGCCGTGAAGCCTGCCTTGGTCATCATGTTGACGAATCGATCCCATGTCACATCCTTCGCTACATCCTCTTTGCTGGGAAACATAAGGTGAATGACACCTAACAAGTCACTCGTCAATGAGATTATGTCGTTTGCGGTCACCTCCACTGTATCCTGGGCTGTTGTCTCAGCATCGCTGGCAGAAGGCCCCTGCTCTCCTCGTGTCTTGACCTTTTCTCGGCCCTGCGATGTTTTGGCAGACGTATGACTCGGTTCGGGACCCGCGTTAAAGGTACCATCAACGGGCTGGGGCTTATCTGCAATCTTGATTGCAGTGAGAATCTCAGCTTCGGCGCGTTGCTTTTCCTGGATATACTCCTCACTGAGGTGGGCCGAAACTGCGCCAAGAATGTCCTCAGCCTCTTCTGAACTGAAGGCAATATGGCTCTTTGTCAAGTCCTCTCTCACGAATGCCCTGATCGATCCCCAGAATTTCTCCATCGCAGTACGGGAAGCTCGAAGCTGCGAAATCCGCTCAGGATCTTTTGAGCCTCTTGGTGGTTTCACATGATAGAAGTCTTTCATCAACGCCGTTCCGATGCTTTTGAACACTCCTTCATTGATCGCGAGTGGTCGCCGAATTTTCCAATATCCGCGATGTTCGGTTCTAATTACTTCATCCAGCGTTCCCAAAGTGGTCTGGGGCCTGTGCGAACGGACTGCAATGAGCATTTCGTGGCATGTTGATAGGTCAGAGAGTACCTGGTAAGTGATCTCGTCCAGCCTCTTCCTTTCTGAAGGTTTACTGGACAAATGATCTCGGAGCATGGCGAAGAGCATGGCATGATCGAAAGTGAGCGGAGTGTCGGGCTTTCCCTGTAGCTGAACAAGACACCAGTCGAGGGGGTCGTCTTCAAATGCCTCTTGAGTATTCGGTTTCTTCTTGCGCTTCAGTAGGCCAATCGTCTTGGATGAGGCGTAACTGGGGTCGATGTTCCAGTGTTTCTTCAGGCCTGGACAGTGCGGCAGTACTTTCCCAAGGAGTTCGGCCCTGTAATTGACCTGATTGACGAGCAGAAGCTCCAGAGCACCCAAAGCTTTGTCATACCTTGGGGGCAAGGGCATACCGGGATGAATACTGTCGCTGAATCGCCTACGAACAGTCTCCACATTGTTGCATTCCATTTCAATCCATCGCCAACAAAAGTGACTTTCAATCTCAAGAACGATACGCTGCGTGAGCATCATAGGTCTTTGGTGTTCTGGCGCCTTCTTGAAGACCTCAGTTGCATACCAGATCTTGACGTGTCGTCGCATGTAATCGCTGTCGCACTGTAGATACCAGAGATGGTCGCCCGTCTCATCGAGGCGAGACTTTGCGAGCGTGAGGAGGTAGTCGCAGTTGAACATTGGGGGACGTGAAAAAGCTTGGTTGGTGTAGGGAGACCAGAACTCGATTGCTCCTGTCTCTCGGAAGGCCTCGCGGCTGACGAGGTCGTGCTACTTCTCGGCTCGTGGGGTTTTCGGAGGGTTTACTCCTTCGAGGACCTTGTCGACGATGTTGCAGAGAACTTGGAGAAGATGCGCCTGGGCTTCAAGGACCAGCATGGCTCTGGGATACCCGAGAATATCAACCCGGTGCGCAGCATTTGCTTCCCAGTCGACCAGTGTTCCATATCGTTCTCCATGCATCACGACGCATTTGGCAGAGAAGTCGACATCGAAGTAGCCAGCAGCCCAGCTGAGTTTAAGCTGATTGCTATCAAAGATCGCCCAGGACTGCGGAGGGTAGGCCGTTCTGTAGTGGAGGAGGGCAAAGAGCACGGCGGGATGGGCCTTGAAGACGTGTACGTTGAGCCAGGGAAGTAGGAGTTGGCGTCTTCGTTTTGGGGTTCTAGTGAGAATATAATATCGCTCGCGCATGTAGTTATATCGCGGGAGAAGCCACTGTTGCTCCTCAAGGCCAGGCACTGCCTTCTTCAGTAATGTCGCTCGCTTTGCTTGGCTTAGCTTGTTCCACTTGCTCATCAAGACATCACCGAAGACTTGAATCTTTTCGCCAAGTCGGCTTCTGTAACGATGAATTTCGTCTACCTTCTTGCAAGCGCGGCTCTCTGCTTCGGCATCGGAGAGCCTTTCGTGGTAGGAGTGCTCCGGGCTCTTCTGCGCGTCCTCGGGGTAGAAACCATCCTGGCAGTCGGCGCACGGACATGGTGGTCGGCGGATGGAGCTTGTAAGGGCCGGAAGGGTGTAGCCGTATTGAGGAGGGTCGCGCTCCTTATGAGGAGGATCTGGCTCCTTTTCGGGAAGAAGGAAGAACGGGTTCATTGTTTGCAGGTCGATTGCCGGAGACGCTGCGCAAGTTGAGTTGAGTTGAGTTGAGGCCTTGATTGAAATTTTCATTTTTCACAGATGCAGCTTCACGCGTCAAGCGCGTCAAGGCGGGGGCCAATGAGTCAGCTACCACGGCGACGCAGTGTAACGCAGTGCAAGCGTACTGATATATTTCCTCTCCCAGAGGTCTCGACTGTTATCCATCATATTTACTAAGTCTTGAGAGTAGGAAACGTTAACGCAGTAGACCTAAATCCGCCGTGCTTTCGAGGGAATGTTGGTAGACAATGTACCATTATCCTGAAGTGGCCGCTTGAGACTTAACAATTCCTTATGGTAGGTGGAGATATCTGCAAGGAGAGATTTACACTTAAATCTTCCTTCTGGGACAGCTTCGGAAAAGGCGAGGCAAGGAGCTTTGCTGGGTGGACCTGGAGGCTCAAGCAATCTTTGTAGGTCATCGGAAACCTCCTCAAGGGCTCGATCGACTGCACATGCCAGGTTAGCGCGGTCGGAGCTATTTTTCAATAGAAACTTCCTGCTATTCTCAAGAAGGATCTTGACAATTTCCGGATCTCCATGTTCAGCATAACGCGATTTTCGCGTCTCTCGGCGGAGATCCTTCAGGTCGATGCCCTTGCCATGACGGAGAAGTAGCAGAAGTATGGGAATGTGGTAATAGCAGGCTGCATTTTCTAGTGGTGTATTGCCGTCATGCTCGTTTGAGTCGACTTGAGCCCCGTACTCGAGAAGCAGCTTGACCATTGCCATGTCCCCCCATTTGGAGGCTTTTGACAGTGGCGACGTGATCCGACGTATAGACTTGAAGTTGGCATTGGCCCCATTTTCGAGCAGTAGTTGGACCGTGGTGATGCGATGCCTGGCTACCGCATGCCATAGAGGCGTGTAGGGCTCATCACCATCCCAATTTACATCGGCACCTGCTTCAAGAAGTAGACAAATCACACCGTTATGTCCCTTCTCAGACGCATATACTATTGGGGTCCTCCGGAGAGAGTCCGCTGTATCTGTCTTGACGTTGTTCGCAAGTAATAGTCTCGTACATTCTTCGTGACCATAGGCAGCTGCCAGCGATAGCGGAGTATTCCCCCCATTGTCCTGCAAGTCAGCCTTTGCACCACCGTCGAGAAGCAGGCTCATGACAGCCTCTTGGCCAGTTCGAGCTGCATAGAATATTGCTGTTCGACCGTAGCCATCCTTCAGTTCAACATCATTCGTAGACAGTAAAACTCGTGTTTCCGCTATGGCCCCAAAGAAGGCTGCAAGATGTAGCCCCCTTGCCCTCCTGTCGACATCTTCACCTTTCTTAGATGTCCATATAGCCATCTCAGGTCTCATACATACTTGGGCTGAGGATGCTACATTCGGAGCTGACTCAAGAAAGTCAATGACACCCTCACAGATAGCTCCAGCATTCCGAGCGTGGAAAGCCCAGTTGTTCGCAGCGTAGAGATACAGCGGAGTTGGTTCTTTGAAGTCTGCGTCTTTTCTAGGAGGCCCGCTTTTGAAAGTACGGAAGTTGAGATATGTAACACAGGTGGTCGTTATGTAGCTCTCAGCTTTGGGAAACCAGGTTTCCCGCGTCTTCTCAAAGTATTCCTGTGTAGTGTAGTGGACCAGTCGGATGATGCTGTCACTTTTATCAACAGTAACGAGCCCAATACAGACTTGCAATATGATATCAGTGTCTGGTGACGCATCCATATCAAGCTCTTCAGTACCGACCTCGACAGCAAGGGCGTGCCGGAGTTCTTGGATGGTAAGTGGTCTCCTTGCGCAAGTGATCCATGACAGCACTTGTATAGCCAAGTGCTTATGGCCTGGTTGCTGGCTTGTCACTCGCTCCATGGCTATGCCATATGCGTGATAGTATGAATCTGAGCCACTTGGTAGTTGTTTAAGAGCCTTGCGGACGGCGGCGACTGAAGTCTTGTCACGCAAGGAGTCAAGATGTAGTTGGGCTAAAAGGAACCTAAGAGTTTCAGCATTACACTGGTGTCTTAAAGGATAAATCACTTACATTCCTTGCACTGACTTTACTATTTGGCTAGTAACATCTTCTTCAAGTCCTCGTTTGCTGAAGAACTCGGGCAATTGCGGTATCTGGCCGCGGACAAACATGCGGACATCATCGTCTCTAGCACGTATTTCGAGAGAAACACAATTAGTAAATAGATTTATGAGATCGGGTATTGGTCTAGAAGTTGCAAAGATGTTGATTTGGCATTTTGATTGCAGATCAAAGATCTTGTTCAGGAACTTTGCCCCAGTACCATCAGTTGTCCGACATTCATCGAGAGCATCGATGACTACAAACACTCTCGAAAAGCGTTCAGCAACGCACAGGAGGGTTCTCGAGACGACCTCTAAAGAAGGCCGTGATCCAGCTCTGTGGAGTGATTCGAAACTCTCCGGTAAAGTTGGCATAGTTTGTAGAAGTTGCTTTAGAACGCTAGCAAGAAGCTCTATGACCGTCTGCTCTTTGTGGCGCCGAAAATTGCAATATACGTATGCAATACCAACATCACTGCTTTCTGCAAACAGTGTTTGCAAGCTGTCGATTACTATCGACGTGAGAATTGTTTTGCCGGCGCCTGGGATGCCCGGACAGAAGAGGGTCTGATTAGGGCTGTCCCGCCAATTACAAAAGTGCGTTGAATTGAGAAGCCATTGGCCAGTTCCTGGCTGATGTCTCCCAATATTGTCACTCTGAAAGAGACTATAATCAGTCGGGGTGAGCCAGTCTAACACGTCTTTGTGTTGCTGGGTCAGATGGTGTCGAATGATGGTGTCAGCCTTTCTGGATGTAGCTGTGACCTCTTTCTGTAAGTCTGTGAGAACCATCACACGTTAGCGATCGCAAAATAGTCAGAGAGTTGGTATGTCAACAACTAACCAGACAAAACCTCATTGATCTTCTTCTCAACTTCTGCCCTATTAGGATGGATCTGACTGAGAAGGTCCTTGGCATATGCAGAAGCCGCCATCGCTGCGTAGCCTTGCCAGTCGTCATTCTTGTGCGTATCGGCATAGTCACAGATGCCACGAATAACCAGACACGGAAAGTGGTTCATAAGGCCTGCTGCTTCTGTCTCGAAGCAATGGACACCTTTCTTCGCAAGTTTATCACGAACTGTAGCATCCTTCATCAGCTTGTCCGATGATGCGATGAGACCGTAGTGTATTGCCGGATTATCCTCTTCACTGGTCCTTTCGGGGCGGAATACTAGGCTTGATGGGTCTTGACTGCAAAGGTCACAGTTCAGACCATCACTCGGTTGGTGAAGCACCTCGGGTTGGTACAGTCGGTCAGTACTTGCATCAGGCCGTCCATACTTTTTCCGCAGTCTCGGCTTTTTGTCCAAGGTTTCGTTGATGGCACGTTCAAGCTGATGCCCTTCGCCCTCATGTTCAGCGCTAAGTCCCTGCATAGCTACTCGCAAAATCATAGGCGCCTGATTCAGAAATCCCGTCTCTTGGAATGGTTGACCTTGTATGACCTTGCCATGATCGAAATTGAATACACCACCATGCTTTCCGTTGTGAGAAGCACTCACGACGATATCCCCAAGACGGATGTCGTGCTTCGGACTGGGCGCACCGGCGCCGATACCAACCATCAAGCCAATCCGAATATTGGGAAAGGTATGAAGCATGTCTCTTGCCACGGTAGCAGCAGGAGCTATACCATATTCTCCGTGGGGAAGGACGGCAATTACGGTGCTATGTTTCCCAATCTTGCCTAGAGTATAATGGTTATTATCATTGGTTGATATAAACTCTGGAGGCTCGTGTTTTTCGTCCAGGAAGGCTATCGCAGCGACATATTCAACTCGAAGGGCACAAATCCAGCCCACTATATAGTCGTGCGGGTCTGACATGACGAGTAGTATTGCATCGAAATGTTTGCTATGAGAATTTGAAGGATGTTTGTGATTTTGGAACCCCGCTCCTACGACAGCCTGATTTGGCCCGCCATCACTTTCTCGTCCTGATTCGCCCTTTAAGCGCCGAGGCAACAACTCTGACAACCATATCGGACAGTAGGACTTGGCTGCAAATGTACTAGCTTACGTTGGAGACATGAACATGGTTAGACACAAGCTCGATGCTTTCTCGGTTTTCCATACACAATTGTGATGCCATTTCTTCGAGATTCATCCAGAGATTTCATCTCATTTTGTATCATGAACCTCTGAAAGAGAATTTAATGGACGCGACCTTGTTTTTTATTTGGTATATGTGATCTTTGAGTACCTAAGTATATCTCCCCATTGTGTTGTTCAGGCGGCTTTCGCAATAGCTTTCTGAATGCCTTCCATTGACGTCTTTGCAGTTAAAAAGCCACCTCAGGCTCGCAATGTGAAAAAAATAAGATCGCGCTCCTCTTCACAGCTTTCTTGAATAGGTCTCGATATGCTTTTTTTAATATATCTCTTTAACAGTGAGATTAAACATTTACTTATTAGTAAAGTGCTATAAGAAAATAGGCTAAGTTCTATCTACTAATTTAAGCTCTTAGCTATAAGTCTTAACTATAAATAATATATTTAGCTTATAACTTAAATTAGTATTTTAATAATATTTAAGATTTTATTTTTATAAAAAACTTTTATAAGCTTAGTAATAAATTCCTTTTTAAGCTTACTTTATTTAACTATAAGACTATTACCTATATATTTACTAATTACTTAATTTTTAAAGAAATTATATTAGTTTTCTATTTAAGAAAAAGGTACTATTTACCTTGAAGAAATAAAAGAAATTTAATATAGATATAATATTACTAAAAGAAAATTAAGCCTAAATTATATTTATACTTAATATATAAAAAGTAATTTATTGAAAAGGACTTTTAGGTATAGTATATAGCTATTAGAATTATTAAGAAATACTAATATATAAAAAAGCTTAACTTAAAAAAAGTTTTATAATAATAAATATATTAGTATAATTTAAGTTAAGCTTAAAAAGAAGATTTAAAGTAATTAAAAGGTAATAGTAAAGGTAAGTTTATAAGTTAGTTATAAGGTTAGAAAATATACTTTGGATTTAATATAATAGTAAGAAAATTGGTGCACTTAAGTCTGGAATTTGATCAGGTAATGGCTGTGAAGAAAGAGCAATTCAATTCTTTGACTATCAGCCACTCCATATTGTCCCCTTTCGCAAGATATCTAGGTAGTCTACAAGCTCACCTACAGCTAAAAATACAACGCTGCGGTACAGCAAGTTATCGAAGCGCGCGGTATCATATAACTCTTGAAGCTGTGTGCTCACACCCTTTCCATAATCGAATTCCGACAGCAATGACTAAATATTCAGCTGTTGAAAATTCTGCGCTCAATCCGTGTTGACAAAAGCCTTCTGGATACCTTCCAACTCCTCTAAAGTCAGGGGAATAATTGTGCCATGACGAGGAGACTCGGGGTATTTGTAGCCTGTTCGCAGTGTCCATTTCCCACCAGCAAGATCACTTGACTCAAGTGGAACATAACCATTACCGCCAAACTCATCAGCAAGCAGGATATACCTAGCACCATTGACATCCTTGCAGTTGGTCTTGAAGATCGAAGGGCCCTCCACCTCCTGCGTTCCCGCGTTCTTTCCGATACAGCTTGCTATCTGATGCCAGTCATCCAAGCCCGCAGTCAACGAAGCACTACTTTCCTCCACGATGTCCGCACAGCCATTGATAGTAGCCTTTGTGAAACGATAGTAGACTCCGTCCTCCTTGATAACCGTGGAGTCAATCCGACCATTCGGTGGTTCATCTTGCCAGATCTTTGGCTCACTGAACGTAATAAAGTCATCCGTTGTAGCGTACACCATACGCTGGTACTCGATAGGATTGTGGTTGGGGTTTGCTTCGTTGTCATATATGCCAGACGCCCAGTAGACAACATAAGTATTAAGGTCGTCATCATAATAAGCCTCAGGTGCCCAGGTATTGCCGTAATTATCCGGCGAAACCTCAACATGACTCTGGGCACTCCAGTTGATGAGGTCCTTTGACTCCCAGATCTCGAGATATCGGCTGCCAAAGCGCTGAGCGTCCCCCCAGCTCGTACCGCAGCCGATGCAAAGATCAGTCGCGAGAATGTAGAATTTGTCTCCCTCATGAGATCTCAAGATGAAGGGATCGCGGACTCCACCGTCGCCTTTAGTGGATGTCAAGATGGGCTTGCCATTGTTGAGCTCTGTGAAGGACAGGGCGTCGTTTCCATTGCTAGCAGCCAGATAAATGTTTTCATCGCGGTTGCTGAAGTAGAAAAAGGCATAGCCTTCATAGTTGGAGTTGCAGCTGATCTCTCTCTTGGCAAACTGCGGTCCAGCTGGTATGGCACTTGTAGGCGACGCAGACGTGAGCATCGGCAACGCCGCCAAAGCGCTGAGAAGAGTGGTTGGATTGAGTATAGAAAGCATTGCCAAAGAATATATGGTAAGATAATTTCCTCTGATGAGCTGGAATTGGATTTTGAAGTGAAGAATATGTGACTTCTTATAGTTCTACCTGCAGGAATGTCCAGTTTGCGCCATGACCTCGCTGTTGCAGATCGTTTCTTGATGAGAGTATAAGGTTCTCACGTTATGCATAAAAAGTACTAAGCTTAAGCCGAATGATTGGATCGCATAACTTGATCACCATGACCCCATATTCCTCTTCCCCGCATTGGCCTTGTATTCTTATTCTAAGAGATCCTTGCTATTGCCGAGCAAATAGTATCTCTTCACGAGAATGGAGGTCTCACGATCTACTAATCCGCACCAGTCTTAAAAGCTCCAGTCCGAAGCAGGGGAGAAAACTCGGGACCTCAAGCCTAAGCGATAAAAATGTTTATGTAAACCTAGCTCAAGTCTAGGAGACTCTTTGCTAAATATAGTTTAGTATCCTCGTCTCAAGTCTTGAGTTTTCCTGCTCCCTGAGGCCGGTAAAGATTTCTATACAGTAAGAAAGGCGCGCCAATGAACTGTTGTGATACATAGACCTATGTTAACACCTTTCCTAGAATAGTTTTAACCAAAGCCCGGGCCGTCCGTTCTATAGTTGTCCGAACACTTTTGAGGCCGCTTTTAATGCCGCTTCTCAGACAGCAGAGACAAGGTTTAGGTAGGTACCTCGAATGATGGCAAGAGGCTAATGATTATCTACTCCTTCGTTTATATATAGAGCTTATTGCTCATCGTAGATATGTCGAATAATGGTCTCATGTGTCTGCAGAGCTGAGATTGGCACTCGATGTCAGAATTACTCATGGTGTCGACGATTCACTTGCCCAACAGAGGCTTCAATCATAGTCAATGTTGTTGTAGACTAGTGATTGATATGTATGAGCTATCAAGCCGTGCTATACATCAGGCACAAACAGCTAGCTACTTGTCTTGACCAGCGAGCAAAAGACACATATTTCCAGGCGCAACCCAGGCGCAGACTATAAATACAATAAAAGAAAATTTAGAAAAGAATCCTACTGCTCAAGGAATGGGTTGAATGTTTTCCAACACTGCAAGCTATGAATGTCTGTGCCAAAAAGCACAGGACTCTTTGCTAGAATGATTAATTGGCACAGTGACCACGACGGTGACTACCATGGCCACATCGACGATGAGTGGCACTATGCGCCTTGTGCGATCGGTTGGAGCTCTTCTTCGCGGCGCTCTTCTTGGAACCCTTCTTCGTAGTACTTTTCTTGGTTCCGTTCTTGGCAACACTCGTCGCGGAGCCCTTGGATGGTACAGGGGGAACAGGGTATTTTGCCGCTTTGGCTGACTCAATGACAGAGGTAGCTTGAGCGGGAGTTGGAGTCTTGACAATCGAGAGTGTTGTTGAAGAAGGCTTTGAGATGTGCTTGACAGTAGTTGACGTGGGAATAGATTGCATAGAAACAGCAGTTGAAACCGGCTTCGAGCTCTTTGCTGTTGTGAGCTTCACAGTCATGACGCCGTGCACAGGGACCGTGACCTTGACACTACCGCCAGACAGAGTCACCTTAGTATCGACCATCTGTGCCTCAGAATCCGAAGTGAAAGCCTGAGCTGTTGAGAAAGTACTGCCTGAAACACCCAGGTCCACAGTCTGAGCAGTAGTGCCAGAGTTGGTCAGCACCATGACAACACTACCATCGACGTTCTCAAAGGCACCAACAATTGTATTCTGAACAACACCTGAAGTCGAAAGTCTATGCGCGCCAGGGCGAATGTGGCGTGACCAGTGAGCAATAGCCCAGAGGATCGAAGATACCGTAAACTTGGTGCCGTCCGTGTCGACGACGTGAGAGAGAGACCCCTTGTTGTTCGTCTCAACGCCCTCCCAGTAGATATACGCCGAAAGATCAGCATTGACGATGCCTTGTGCGATCTTGACTGCCCACGTGAAGCCTTCGTTAGAACCACCGTTGACGTACCACGCTGTGGCAAACGCCTGGTCATTGGCAGCTCCCTCGTACATCCATGTTGGCAAAGTAGTGTTCATAGGTTGGTCGGGGCTGCTGGAATATTCATGCGATGTGATGACAGATAGATACTTCTCCACATCAAGCTCGGCCAGCTTCGCGGTGTAGTCCATCTGTGACCTCCAACCGATGTTGTCGCAGCACGTCATCTTGATATCGCCAAGGCCCTTGGATTGCAAAGCGCTGTGTAGGAGGGGAATGACATCTGCAGCCTGCTCAGCAGTTGAGAGCATAAAGTCTGAGCCGTCGCCCTCATTGAGGAAACCAACATGCGACACTGGGATGCCGGCCTCCTTGTAATAGGAGAGGTACGCGGCTATCATATCAACGTAGCGCTGTCTCCAATCTCCAGATGAGCATGACACACCAGGTGTACCGCAGAGACGACCCATACTCGTAGCTGACTTCATGTATACAGGCGCAGACCAAGCATTAGCGTAGATAGTATCTACGCCATAGCTCATAGCCTGTTTGCTGAACCATACCTGCCCATCATCGTCGCCGTCGAAGTGGAAAACAGGCTGCTTCTCGGGGTTATCGGTATTGGTACTCGTGATGGAGTTGGAACCGTCGCAGCCGATCTTGTTCCGGATGATGGACAGGCCTGCGCCGGTTGTAGTGTTGAAGAGAAGATCCAGGCCCTCTTTCTGCGGTCCGGGGCCGAGATTCTGGAATTGCTTGGCGTGGCCGTAGGCTTCGGAAACGCCAAAGCCATCAATGACTTGGAGTTTCTTGTTGGTGTTGACAGTAACGGACGTATCGCCGAGCGCCAGGCTGGCTTGAAAGGCAAGAGCAGGAAGAACGAGTGAGTAGAGCATGTTGCCTGGTAAAGAGTGTATGATAGAGTGAGAAGTGAAATGAATGTACAAAAGAAGCAATAATGAGCGGATAACGAAAGAATGAAGAGTGAGAGAGTGCTTCAGTGACAGTTCGGCTCCATCAAGTCAGGATGATATACTTTTTTATTGTAGTCAGGCTTCTGACATGATAGTAGTTAGCCCTCTCGTCAAGCGGGTAGGTCATGCTTCCCAGCTCACTAACAATTCCTTGTCACCCCAGTACCAGACAGGGGTGACGGGAAGCTGGCACAACAAAACACAGCGCATGTTGGTAGTTTTGAGGCTCTTGATAAATTCGAGGGGCTCAGAACAACGCGTTCTAAACAACTGCCGCTGCCGTTTACTCCGATAAGAATGGCCAGACGTCAATTAAAAAATGGATGCTGTAATATTTCATAGCGAGGTGTCCAGGAGCAACAGAAACAGAGTTACGTTTCAAGAGACAATGCACTAATTGTGTGATCTACCCGAGTCTTCGATAGAAACATTCAAATAAGTATTAAGATCTGCTGATAATGCTGTGCATATCTACTGTTGCCTTACCGAAATCCCAAAAATGTCCCACTGGGCATAGATGGATGTTTCCTCGTCTGAATCAGTCATTGCTTACAGAGACAGCAAAGCTTATTTCGCCGCTAACATTACGAGGGCCGTTTCAGGTTCACCAAACGCTACTTTACCAAACGGCGCTAAAGAGTTTGACAGGCCGATAAGGCGGCTTGGGTTCGGATAACCGGCAGTAGGTGAGACGCCAGGAGGTCCACCAATCATGTCCATGGAGCTTGTCATTAGGAGATCAAACTCTCTGCTTGCCGTTCAATTGGAAGTGGGCAGAGTCGAGACTGGTGCGTCTGCCTGTAAGATTATTGGGCTATAGATGGGTATTTGATACTCGTGACGAAATTGCATCTTGTCAAGTTCCCTACGTGAAGATATCTCGTCCGAAGAGAGCGGTTGTTTCGTTCAACAGCTATACTAGCTCTGTTATCGTGGATGCAGCACGTCACGTTTTCCTTCAAGGGAATGTCTATGTAGCCCATATTGTATTGAAGTCGACTTAACAGGTCTCTTTTCCATTAGCGGCTTGTTTTGCGGAACGCGTATTTAGTCTGGCTTCTGATTATTTAGGATCTGAGAGTGTTATGCAGGTGATGGATTAGCAGAAAGTCTTGTAGGGAGAAACGAGAAGATGACTTCGTATTCTATTCCCTTGGAACAGATAGGGAAATACGATCTGAAAGCTGCATTTCATAGATGGCAAAAAAGGAAAATGTAATTGCCTCCCAGACATGGGAGAGGCTATTATCATGAACCGCAAAGCACCCTTGACATGGATCCATCAATGCACCATTGCCCCCTTTTAACTTGAGAGTCAATTCGTCGTCGTGAATGGCAATGATTCGGCCATCTAGCAGGAGCTCGAAGCTCATTCGCCGTGGCTTGTTTCAGAAGTCAACTACCGGCTGCGACTTGGACGCAGATGTGGAGTATGCAATGAGACTTCAAATTACCAATACTGTGCTGTCTTCAGAGCGAAGGTCCTCTACCGCAACTGTTTCGACATGCCCAGAACTGTTATTTTCGCTGCATGAGCCACTGAGGCCAGAACCGTCAGGGCCAAAGGTCCCGTCGGAATAGGTACATTCAATAGGTACTTCGCTTCTTGGGGGTCTCCTGAGCGGAAGTACTCCTCAATCGCTTGTCAATGTGTAGCAGCAGTTGATAGGTGCCTCTGTGATAAGGTTCTGGGAGGTTAAAAGAGGCTTCAGCCCCCAGCGCACAAGGTTAAGTAGAGCTCTTTGTTAAGCTCCCTGGCCTCATCAAAGCGGCCTGGTTATGATGCTCTGATCTGGTTGGCTACCCTGAAGATTGAGACCGGATCCAGCTCGCTTGTCTTATCAGCATCGGGCGATGATATAACCATAGCCGCTAGTGGTCTCCTTCATGATCTGTCGAATAAGGCGGCGGGGTTGCGAACAAATTGTCTAACTAGGTACCTAGGCTATCGTCCTGAGGAGGTCCCCGACGACTCTGACTCCGACGCCTACCGCCGCCGTGATGGTCGTGGTCGTGGCTCTCGTGGGGCAATGGCAATGGAGGCCGTCAAGCCCATACGTAGTTAAACTCTCTTCTTCTCCCTATCAATTTCCAACCTCAACAAAAGCGGCAGCTCTCGGGGCACGCAACAGCTGCTAATATACCACGTCATCGCTACGAAAAAGCAGGGTAATCCGCTTCCTGAATTTGATACGAAAGAGCCTTTCAAACTCAACCCCGATCTTAGCGAAAAGGCCAAAAGCCAAATTAATAGCTTTATCAACGGCCCTGACAAGGAAGACCCAGCTATCAGTAAACACTACCTAGTGGGAAAGTATGTGACCAAACTTGGAGAGATTTGGGCTGCCGCCCTGGCCACCATTACTGCCTACAAGCATAAGGCAGCTGATACTACCAATATCAACTCTCCAAAAGCGGCAGTGCTTAGGATGCGCAGCAGCTTCTTATTTGTCACGTCATTGCCACCAAAGAGCGGGGTAATGTGTTTCCCGAATTGAACAAGCCCTACCCTGCCAATGGCCAGATCCGGCAGTTTAATAACGGCCCTGGCGATGAAGACCCCGGTATTAGCAAACATTAGTTGGTCGGCAAGTATGGCACCAATCTTAGAGATTTGGGCAGCCCTAGCGACTGTTACTGCTTATAAGCACAAGCCAGCTACCATTATACCCCCTGCCACAAGCAGCCAGAGCACCTCACCAAGCAAAAGACCCAGGCGAAGTGGGCCAGCCCCGAAATACTACTCTTCCGACTCTGACGAACCTGGCATGAGCCGCCAAGACAGCAATATCGGCGACTATATGGAGCAGGTATCAGCTAAAGACCTCCCCCGGGAAGATAGCGTGGTGCTACTTATTACGCGGGTCTTGAACCTTATAAGCTATCGTACACAACCACTTGGATCGCTCGTGTTGAGAAATACGGATGAACTTGTGATCGCGGGTTCAAGAGAAACACTAAGTCTTTGCTGAGTTTATGATAAATCTTGTCTAAAATGCTAAAGTCTTTGCTGACTTTAGGGGAGTTTAGGATAAAGGCAGGGTGGATGGGAGGATAAGAGCTGGAACTAGCAGCATCAACACGACAAGCATAAGCAACCCGAGCTCGTCTCCACACAAGAGACCCAGACGAAGCATCGCACCAGCCAGGTATAACTATGCCGACTCTGATGACTCTTCAACAAGCCAAGAAACTAGAAAAGCTAGAGAAGGTAGCCATACTAGCGAGCGCTATATGGAGCCAGTAGCAGCAAATGATCTCCCGCCTGAGGATAGTGCTGTCCTTCTCATCACGCGAGTCCTCAACCTCATAAGCTACTGTACTCAGCCATTCGGATCTCAGCCAGTAGTCGACTTCTGAACTGAACGACAGTCCATGAGCCTTAGTGTTCCGGGTGTAGATGGTCCCATTGTGGCCATTGATGATGGTGGTCTGACTCTTAAGTCACACGAGCGAAAGAATGGAGTGATGGAACCAGAACTTACGGTGGCGCTACTGGAGGCCAAGAAGTGTCTTTCAGTCATAGACAATTGCTCAGTGGTGTTAGATAACTGGCGCGGCCAGATGCCTCGGATAAAGAGATCGTCTAAACTTAGGAACGGGTATTGGACTAAATTCATTAAAGGCGCCCTAAGCTTAGGGTAGTTTACCTAAGTCTCTTCGTCCCTTAGGGTTAACGTTTCGCGTTTCTTGTGGCCTACAAACGGTTTCGGGATGAAAGCCCTTGGCTTTCCCGGAAAAGCACGCAATTTGTAGGTGGACGACAGTTAATACTTGTTAAATGACCTGCTTTTTGTTGTACAAAATATCAGAAAGCTAGAAACGAAAATGAAGTGGAAGAGTTCAAAAGCAATATAACATGCGAAGAGTTCAGATAGTTGACCAAAGTGCAGTGTTTGTGTTGATGGGATTCCCAATGTGGAGCGTGAATCGAAGTGAATGAGCAAGACGGCGTGAGGTGGGTCCACTGTCAATCTGCAGGGTAGCCACTGGCATCAGAACACAGTGAACAGGGCCGCTTTGATCAGGCCAAGCGCTTGCAAAAAGAGCGATGTTCGACCTCATCTCTTCCCCGCACAAGAGACCGAGACGAAGCATAGCACCAGCCAAATATACCTCTTCTGACTCTGGATACCCTGTCTCAAGCCGCATATCTAGGTAAGTTAGCGAGGGGTATACGGGATAAGTGGCACCCTGTTGACAGCAAATGATAATCTGTCTAACAAGCAACAACCGTCACCTAGTCACTGTTCAACCAACAAACCCGATTTCACGAGGCGGCGATAAGACAGATCTCCCTGCTTCCGTCTGTATCCCAAAGCCAGGCCAAAAGGAAAGGCGAAACTTTAACCCTAACGGACGAAGAGAGCTACGTAAATTCTCCTACACTTAGGGCGTCCTTTGAAGAATTTAGGCTAATACCTCTACTAACTTTAGGCGATTTCCTCATCAAAGGCCAGCATGTCAGCTAGATACTTCGAAACCATCACATCTGCGAGTGCTTTTGACACCCAGCTTAAGGCCGAGCTGAAGAATTCCGACGAACCCCTCTCCATCAATGACCTCCAAGCCTCTGGCAGCAACTGGGGCCGTCGCCAGCTGTCAGCCTGTCGGGTCATCGTCACGCCGACAGCACACAATGTACTCCCCGCATATGCGGAATACACACGACATGATGAAGGCTCTAAAATCCAAGAAATACAGGAAATCAAGGATTTCCTTGACGGGCCTGACCCGGCCTTGATGCACCATAGCACTCACTTCCTGATCTCCAAATATGGATTCTCTCTCGGTGAGATGTGGGCTGCTTTGGGATCCGTCAAGCACTACCCTCGCCCCCTTCCGAGAAGCGATGGCACACCAGAAGCAAAGCGAGTTCGAAGAAATACCGTCCTTGAAGGGTACGTGAGCTCAGCCGGCTTCCAGATTTCATCCAGCGATCCCGAAGAGCGCAACAGTCCGTCAGCTGGCAGTGACGGCTCCGGCGGTCCTAGTTACACCGAACAACAACCAACTGTAGAGCTTCCCGCCGAAGACTGCGCCTTGCTGCTCATCACCCGGGTGCTGCGCCACTTGCTGTTTTACACGCAAGTTCCAAACTCGTCGTCACGTGTGGTCGATTTCCGCCCCGAGCGGCGTCGCATGGTTTCCGACTTTGAGGAATTGGAGAAACAGCTCGTTGCCATTGACGACGGTGGGCTGAGTCTCAAAATGAATATCGGTCCATCTGCCAGACCAGACATTGCGATTGCACTGCTTGAGGCTAAAAGACGCCTTATAGTTGACCATGGCAAGCCAAAGATCTCAGATGAGTGCTTGGCTCAAATGACTTGCGAGGCCATTCTGTCTAGAGCCCAATCTCTCGGGGACAAGGTCGAGAATGAGCGGTAAGCTAAAAGACGGCCCGCTTCTGAATTATATCGACTGACTTTAAGAGCAGAGCGATTGTTATAAACGCCACAAGCCACTACGTGTGCTTTTTAGAGTTCCATGTGACGGCGACGTACTTCGAGAAGATGAATGCCGGATTGCTTCCGATTGAGCCACTGAAGGTCACGGCAGCACACTGGTTCGATCTAAGTGATATAAAGGGAAGAAAGGGAGTCTTGGAAAACATTCGGGGGTTGGTTAGAATGGCTTTGGATTATGAGCCACCGGAGGACGATGGCTATTGAATAGTAATGGATGTCTGTTTTCTCTGTAGTAGTATCACTCTGTAATCTGTACACTATCGTTGCCAGAAGCAGTTATTTATGCAGAATGAGAGTCTTTTCAAAGTATAAAAGTCTTGAGATGGCTATAAGTAAAAGCCGTAACCGTCGTGCACTATTTGAACCTCAATGATGGCAACCCAAATCTCCTGCAGGCTCACTTTGCTTATCTTATCTCCTAGGCACGTCTCGAGGACCCTGACCAATAGTATTACGGGATCAGTGGGGAAAGATAATTCCGCCCCGCCCCCGCCAAATTCATGTCGCGTCATTCGCTTGAGTCGCGTGTGCCAAACCAAATCATCATCATTCATTTATTCATTTAATTTCGCTGCCCTTGCGATGCGCGCACGCGATGGAGGAACCGAAACCGATAACAAAGTCTCTGCATAGACTGTCAGTCGAGAACGGACGGTTTCATGTCCACCCTCTTTTCTGGACTTCCAAACATCTCCAAGTCCTTCACTGCCACTTCAATCACGTCGACTCTTCTGCCTTGACTCTCTCCCTCCCACCATCACCTCCGCTCTCGCCCAGTAGTGACGCCGAACGAGATGATCTCGTGCGACTTGTTCCGCGGATCACTGATGGCCAATTCACCTCGGGCAGGTTCGCTTGCTTCAGCGTTATGATGCGTGCTCGTGGCATCATCAACGCCAGCACTCGACCCTATTTCTTATACAACAAACTCAAGCTCCATGTGCCAGAGTGCGAGGTTTTCACGTTAAGCGACGCATACAAACTCGAGGTGCGGCCGGTCGTTGGACACTTTCAGTACGATGAACTCGTGAAGATGCGTAAGCGAGCTATCAGGCCCAGACGCCATCCCGTGCCTGGCTTGTCCAATCTTCCCGCCGAGAGACTCTACGAGCGTCGATTGCGAGAGCTGACCCCTGCCCTGTGGTTTGAAGACCCGTACTTGGTCTGTGTCATGATCTCCCTGGCTCAAATCCAGTGGAAGATTCGGAAAGGGACGGGAGACGCCTATCTCGTACGCCAGACCTTGTTCCCTTGTTTCTCATTTCGCTGACACTTACTGTCCCAGGTCCGATTACTAGTAACCAGCACCACTGACACCACCCACGCACACGTCTTTCAAGCCGATATCCCCCCGAAACTCCTCCGCGCGCTTGATAACCCGACCGAAGACATGGACAATCTCGTCTGGCCAGCGATCCGACACATTCAGGTCCCGTTCGAACCGCACGCAAGCTTCTCAGAGCGAGTCGCGGGACAATTGCTCGCTGGTCTCAAGACACGGGCGCCGGAGGAGACAACTCTGGGACAGAAGCGCAAACGTGATGAGACGGAAAATAAGGAGGAGACAAAGAGCGTCAAGGCCTGGGATGGTGCTGTCCAGGTTGCGGTTGCGCCACTAGCTAGTGGCTGATGGGTTGTCGCATCCAGCGCAATTGACATCAGTATCCTCACCCAGCTGTCTAGGCACCCCCCCAACAAGCGATGCATCCGCCGCCGCTACCTACGAACCGTGACGAAGCCCAGCCGACACAGAGCCAGGCATTGCGAACGCACCAGAGCGACGAAACATATCCTGTGTAGAGTAACAGTAAGTCCATCGCCGGAGAGATCACATACGTACCCAAACTCATCGATCTGCAGACACGAGTATTGTATCCGTTCATATCACCACTCGGTCTGTATTGCTACACATTCTCAACCGCACCCACAGCTCCGCCATCTATTGCAATGCGCATCATTATGGGCTTTTGATAAGGGCCGGAAACGGAGCGTTACTGGTTATGGTGGCACGTTTGATATGGACTTATGATCTGCATGCATATCATGCTATGCTCAAATTGACATGAGATGATTACAATGGGACTGAGTTAATGTTTCGTGAAGTAAAGCAGTGGTGATTTATGCTCCATCCAGTGAAAGACGTGCCCGACTACACCATCAGTTTGACCTCGTCGTTCACAAAATTCTTGCGAAAAGACACTGTCTGAAGCCAGCACCAGAAGGTTGTAGTCATTGAAAACAAGCACCAGCTTCGTGGCATGTCTTGTCCTTCACTATCCCATCCTACCGTAATAGCACTGTCCAGGCACAGGATTTCGCTGCGTCCCCAATCTCGACGTCTTAGTGCATCAGCTACAAGCCGCCAACAGGACATGATTCATGCCTACAAAAGTCATCCATCTGTATCGGCCCCGATAAGGATGCTTTTGCATAAAACATAAGGTCTAGTTCTCTTTATATATAATGCAGATTCCTTGCCTGTAATGCCAAGACCCAATTGTATCGTCTCGATTCCAGCTGGAGTATATTACAGTATACCCGTGTTTATCGCAGGCCGTCAGGTCCTACTGGCGTCAAGAGATTTAGACATGTATCATACATACGGCTCATGATCCCAATCCTCCATCTCCTTTGAATAGCAGATCCACAGCTTATCCTGGTGCATTTGTGCCTTAAGCCACATATCTCGCAAGCTTACGCCCTCCCACCGCGCAGCATAGAACCAAGCATTAAGGGAGTAGACAGCTACCTTGACCCGGCCTTGGTACTTCTCGCCGCTGCTGCTGCAGGCGGTCTCGTCGGTAGAGCTATCCCAGTCTGCATCATATGCCCAAACCCAATATGGATCAAGCTCCTCGTTTTCAGACTCAGGAATCAATTCAATGGGGATTACAACGAATGTATTTTTCAGAATGCCCGGGGATGATAGAGACTGTCTATATTCTTGAAAGTGTCTGTTAGACTGTCAGCGCGTATCCAGATTATCAATGAGATAGTGTAACTTGCCGTCGGAAGCCATCATCCTCATCCAAGTCTCCCTCTGGTGTTCCGGGAGCCCATACCTCAGTTTGGAGGGCCACCAGGTCATTTCGTTTTCCCTGGCAATGGATACCGAAGTAGGTTGCTTCTCTCACGTCCCTAGGTAAGGACGGTTGCGGTGTGTGATTGACCATATCCAACAGTGAACTCCACCTACTATCGTATGGCCGTTTGACGTCCTTGGCTTTGTAGTAGACAAATCCCCAGGGCTGTTGAGCGTCAAGAATCTCCTGTATCCAAGCTGGTGGTGTATGGGATGCTCGCTTCCAGACGGCACGAACCGTTTTCCCGAAGACCTTACGGGGCTGTGTTTTTTCCTCATCCGAAAGTCGATCAAGTTCTGAGAGCATCCATTTCGCATTCCTCCGTGCTACCTTGATCACGTCACGGCGTATATTCTCTTTTGCTCGTGCTGCAGGGGTTTGCAGCTCCTCCTCCCTAAGCCGGCTCTCATAAATCTCTTGCAGTGAACAACTATTGACCCCATCGATATAGTATAAGTCACAGTAGACTAGCTTCCACGCATCGATTGGTATGTCGATGTAACAATCGCGGTCATAGTTCGCGATTGTTTCGAATAAACTCTCTCCGTTACGCTGTATGCCCACGATGCGCCTTATCATTTCAGTCTCATCAGGCGTAAAAGACGTTCTGCCAAGCAGCGCGTTTTGCAAGAGTACATTGCCATGGAATTCGGAGGGGCTGCTCAGTGCCATCTCAACAAGGTCTCTGCCCGCCAATACCTCTTGTAGCCTCTGAGCCAGCTTTTCGCGGTGAACAATACAGGCAACCCTGACTCGCTCAGATCGAGGAAGATGCAGTAGACGTTCATGGCGCTCAACAGGACCAAGACCGAGTAGGCTTCTATATAGCTCTAAGTTAGGATCCATAGAGATGGTAGATGGTGGTTGTGTTTCTTTGGGTGCGATAAGGTAGTAAAAGGTGACGGGATCAATTACAGACTTTTTGTTCAGTTGAGCTTGCCCCACTACGTGGATCCGAGGCTAAGCTTACCCAGTACCGGGGCTAAACTAAGAGAAGAGAAAAACGCATCGTGAAACCGCTCATAACTGTTATCAACTTGCCGTTCACGCCTCAACTTGGCCGCGATAATGGACCCAAACCTCAGCCTTTACAGGAGTATATTGCATCTTGGACCCAAGGACCGCCGCCAACGTATGCGACATCTTCCGAAAGAGGAGTTGATCAGAGTCAAGACTCTAGTTGAAAGGGAGCAATGGACCCAAAGGCTTGAGGAAGCGGTCGCAGGCTGGGATCTTATTGATCTGGCTCTTACCGACCCTGTGAAGATCGAGGAAAACCCACCTCTTCAGAAGGCTCTGCTTGGCTGGGCTTGCTATCCCGACGATGAGAACAATCTGGTGAAGCGAATTACAAATGGTCTGAGGAAGAATGGCGAGTCTTTGATCAACAGTGTTGCAAACTTTGATGGCTCTACTTATCCGGCTATAACGAAGGACGCTTGGATATTGGTCTATTGCGACTTGTTCTACCTTGATGGCAACAATAAGACGTTGTATGAAGTGTACACAGCACGGCTTCAAGAAGAAGAGCTGCACACCCGGAGTGAGCAGGCTAGAGAGGTCGCCCGACACGATATGATGGAACCGGCTCGCAGGAATGCCAAATTGATGATTCCTGTGCTCGAGGAGCTCTCCGACGAGATATTATCTCAGTCTGAGTACGAATTCAGCGACACCTTGCACCAGATTTGGAAGCAGGTATCCCACCCGCCACCAACTTGGATTCAGAACATCCTGGAAACCCGACAACCGTGGGGTTTCACTTACTATAAGACCAAAGAAGTCGAAGAGCAGTATGGTGATACATGGGAGGACACGTGGATCAGGATTGTTGATATGCCTCAGCAATCTTGGTCGAATATCCATTGTCAAGGGAAGGTGGATGAGTTGATGGCGCTGAAGACAGAAGATTGGGCTAATCAGCCTCATTGCGAAGGCTTGAGCGAAGAAGATGCCTTTCGCAAGTAAGTGGTGTAAAGTAGTTGAACGGTATATCGTACTAATCTATCACACAGAGATTTCCGTGAGCACAGGGAATCTCTCTCGTCCCCCGGGATCTTACGGAACACATTTATCGTCATTCCAATCGAGCGGATTCCCGACGATGAAGATTTGGATCCCTGTTGGGTCTGGGCATATGATGCGGATTGGGAGAGGGCTTCCGAAGAAACCATATGCAACGGCGAGAAATACCAAGGTCGGGTTAAAGTACCTATCTATGCACTCGAAGGATGGTTTTATGCTGCCCGTTGGGAAGAGGGCGGCGTAAGCCTTCGAGATATGTGGCTCAAGGCGCAGAAACATGAGGACAAATTGTGGATTTGCGATTCAAAAGTAATGGAGGAGTGGGATCATGAACCATATGTATAATATAATGAGGGGGCATATCTGGCAGCATCGAAAGCAAGAGATTGTTGTCAACAGTTGACCACGCTTCGGGAATGAGATAAGATAAGTGAGTCATACAAACATTAGCCGTCAACTCCATCGATCCTATTACACAATACTTTTCTAACCCTCAGAACCTGACGAATGTGGATGGAAATTACCTAAGGGCGGTTTTTGGTGTCTTGAGTGTTGCTTTCACATCCATTGTGAATTTAATGGAGCCACGGGTCATTTGAAGCTTCATGACATGTTCAGCCATCTGGTTTTAGTGCCAATGCAAGTTTGAGGTCACAAAAGCCAGCCCAGGGGTTTATTTCCTTAAAGATCCAGTCCTCACCAACTTCATGGCCATGGCCACCTACCTTTGACGAGCTGTTGTTGGCTAACACCTCTTACTTCGAGGCCAAAACCCAACTGCAGCGGCCAGCTCGATTTCTGTATCATATCGTCGAGGTTGTAGGGCTTAGAGGTCTAGTATTCTCTCTGCTGTATCAAAAAGATGACGATATGGCCCATTGCATCTCAAAAGCGTCAAGAGTTACGAGAATGGTTCATTAGTGAAAGCCCTTTTCGATCGTATTCATAACAGCCAAGCCTCATCAATATATGTCAAAGCATCTAACAGAGAAAACACCAGGGTCCAAGTTGAAAATAAAAGAAGTGTTAATGTTCTTAGCTAGCTACGATATTCTTGGTTTTGGTTGTAAAGACCTCGGCCACTCCCTTTCCACCACAGATGTCTCCCTGTTGACCACTACATGCTACATTACACTCCTCCATACTGGTCGTCTTAGCTCCCGGTGTCATTTCCCTACCGCAAGTGCAGAGCTTGCCCTCCTGGCTCAGAGGGTTCTGAGGGAAAAGGAGAATCTTTGGCGGTAGTGGGAACGTTGGACAGGGGGCATCGCTTGACAGCTTTCTTGAGAGCATCCTCATAGAAAAGGTCTCTGTTGTAGTAGGAGAAGGGACTGGCTTGCATAATCTTGAGGCGGCCGACATAGCAGTCGGAACATAGTTAGTTGGTCGGCATCTTGTCGATAGACTCAGAGAGGGTGAAGTTGTAGATGATATCTGCAGCATGTTAGGATAGGAGCAGA
The DNA here is from genome assembly GCA_024047395.1 of Fusarium circinatum. Lineage (NCBI taxonomy): Eukaryota > Fungi > Ascomycota > Sordariomycetes > Hypocreales > Nectriaceae > Fusarium > Fusarium circinatum. The sequence continues at coordinate 195,297 of CM043928.1, forward strand.
TAAAACGAGGTACTCGAAATACTAACCGTTGCAGTACTTTCCAGTCTTCTTGTATGTCTGACATGTCTCGTCGATACCCTGTGAGACAAAGAATCCCAAGACACCTGCAGCGGCACCGTCATGCCATGTAGCATTACCGCAGTAGGTATCAACAGCTAATCGCCAGTCCGATATGGATCGTGCACAGCCCTCGTCGCAAACAGACTCGACATCAACATCCCTAGGGAGAACTCCATGGTATGAAGGTATCGTCCATTCGTCAGTATAGTTATCGCATCGTACAAGGGCAGTAAGGGCGTTCTGGCAGGCCTCGGGGAACCTGTCAATGTCATCCGTGTTTTCGGAATTAGGGCAGTCTTTGACAGTTGGATCAGTGCCTGCCGCACCGTCAGCTCTGGTATGGGTATCTAGCAAGTGATGTTAGCTGCGCTGACCAAGAACTTGATGGTGAGAAAAGAAACATACCCCATAGACCAGCACTGCCATCTGTCTTGCCATCACCCTTTGCACCGTATGCCTTCGCATCGAGGATCTGACTGAAGCCTAGGTCGTCATAAATCGGACGGCGCCAAGGAAAGGACTGTAGTATTTTACGGTCATGGCACCGCTGAGGATGACAAATCCAGTACTGCAATCGAAAAATGGAAGGAGATTGTAACTCTGTCTCCGCCTCTTCGTTGTACAGGCCACGGTTGAGGGCTGTCGGTTGCTATGAACGCTTGGACACTGGCACGGTCGGAGATTTCCGATTTGCGTTAGAAACTTGATCCACTTAGTGGAGTTGATAGATGAAATAAAACATGCCTGATCCTCTCACGATTTACAGCCTGTTCCTCTAAACTTATTCATCGTCACCAACACGACTAACTCCCGGATCAACCGCTACAATGGACCCGAATTTGGAGCTCTATAGGAGCGTATGGCGCCTGCGCTCAGAAGAGCGTAGTTACCGCATGCAACATATTCCAAAAGAAGAACGTGACAGGGTTCGGATGATCGTCGAGAGGGAGCAGAAGGAGCAGATGCTGGAAGAACTCATTGCGGGTCGAGACCTTGTTCAAGTGGCCTTGAATGATCCTGATGAAATCAAAAACTATGAAGAACTGAAGAACATTGTGCTTGGCCGAACCAACTGGCCGATTGACGATAACACCATGGTACGACGTATTACCAACAATATCGCAAGCAGCAGTTCGTCCTTGATTCATGATATCTTGAACTTCGATCTAGTTTCAGATGCATTAAATTTGGATGCCTGGAAACTAGTTTACTGCGATATTTGCTATGTCGATGGAGATAGTGCCACACTGCAGGAGATCTACAAAGCACGCCTTCGAGAAGAGGAGCTCCAAACCCCTGCTGAACGGGCCAGAGAGCTTGTGCGGGATAACGACCTCAAGCGGGCTCGAAGGAATGCCAAGTGGATGATTCCCGCTATCGAAAGCCTTTCAGAGGACGAGAAAAAAGGGTGGAAAGATAAAGATCCAGACCTCTTGGACCGACTCCAAGAAGAGTCCAGACTCTTGGTCGAGAGCTTAAACCCGCAGGGGAAAATGAGTGAAATCGAAAAGCGCAAGCTCGAGGAAATCTCACAAGAAATCCAAGAAGTCATCTTGAAACCGTGGAACTACCAGGATATCATGAAAGAGGTCTGGAAAGAGGTTTCGCCTGCGCCGCCTCTCTGGATACAACATATCCTACAGGCTGGCGAACAATTTGGGTTTGTCTACTACAGATCTAGAGAAGTTTACAAGACGCGCTGGGACTGGAGATCGGTCTGGAGAAAGATTAGTTCCAGCAGCTCGCCACTCAGAGTGACCTGGGGCAGTATCCATTGCCAAGGCCAACACAACAGATGGGTATTAGATGAACTCGAGACTGAAAACTGGCCTATATTCTCTCCCAACGAAGAGATAGCTGAGGATGATGATCTCCGAAAGTAAGTCACAGTGTCACAGTACTGAGAACGATGAGCCTACTAACTTTTCAATAGACATTTTAAGGAATACATCAGACAGAACAGATCCAATACTCAAGACGACGAAAAGAAGAGGAAGAAGCTGAAGAAAAAGCAGAGGAAGAATTATGACTATACCCTGTCTCCTGGAATTCTGCGAAATACCTTCATTGTCATCCCCTTCGAATTTGCTTCCCGAAATCTTAATCTTGAGCATTTTGAATTTTACAACCCCTGCTGGGTTTGGGCATATGATGCAGCCTGGGACGGTTCAGAGGAAGAGACTGTTGTCGACGGGGAGAAGTACGAAGGTCGGGTCAAGGTGGCCCTATGGTCAATCAACTCTTGGTTCTACGCTGCTCGCTGGGAGGGAGTGAGTCTTAGGTATATGTGGCTCAAGGCACAGCAGCATCCGGACAAGTATTGGATTTGTTATTCAAAGGAGTTGGAGGAGTGGGATCACGAGCCATATATCTAGCCTCTGGGTCTTGGTTAAGCGAGCTCTTACTCGGCCAGTGAGGCAGACATAGCCCAGTATTGACAAAGTTTGGTTTGGTATAGTAAATAAAAGGCAGTAAAACTACACAATGAACTTGGCAAAATAAGTCTTACCATAGATTCATCATGTTCCAGTTCAACGGAAGTTTACTTGATACTTGCTCGATTTAGGAGCTATTTTATCCCCAATCACGTGATTGGTCACGCGCCTTAGGTGCGGAGATCGAAGCTCGAAAACTCGGATGCATTCTACTAGCCGTTACTCTTCATCACTTGCACTAAAAGAACACCAAGAACCAGCCATGGTAAGAAAATCTCCATAGGTGAGGATATATAGTGAACTAATAGTGTTTATCAGGATGTTCAACCATTTAACCAGGAAGCCTTTGACGCAGCCGCGATAGAAGAGAGTATTGATGAAATCAAGGGCATCGGCCAAACCATTTATTGGAGGGATTGTGATCGTGCATTCCAAAAGAAATGCCAAGGTGGAGTTTGGCTGGGCATGCCGAAGGAGGGAGGATCGGTGCAGGTCGATCCGGGCTTTTCTGTTTATTTTATCAGGGGTTCGAAGGGCGAGGTCAGATCGGCGGATGCGGCATAAACTCCATTGACGAAGAGGTCGGTTTGTAGGGATCCTCACTTGTCACTTGTTCAATTTTATTATTTCTATCCATGAGTAGGCGATGGGTGATGACATCAGCCTTCTTGACGTAATTTGGTGCCTGGTAATTGACCCCAAGATCAACACCGTTGGGCTACTCCGTGACGACTTCAGTTGAAGATCTTTCCATAACATCTTGGGGGATGGATAATTGAACATCCGCGCCATTGGATCGGGACAGGCTCCAGACGCGACATCTTGACTTGGTCGCGAGCCCTGCGGTTGCCAATCGGAGACATTGCATGCGTACAACGTCAGGAGGGGCATATTCTCAATGGAGTGTATATTTGTTTCCTTACCTTGCTTTGGGCGCTTTAAGTATCTCTAGATACTTGCATAAATGTAGTTGTTATAAGCTTTATACGCTATATGTAGTCCATCTTACAAAACGGTTTAGCTTCAGGAACAAGAATCAAAATGGCATGCAAGACGCCTTCGGTTAGGGCGGATCACCAAGATGGTGTGAAGCAAGGTTTGCCACGAACTGCTCCGAATTGCGGAGCCACGACAAGCGGAATCAATCCAAGACGGACTTCCCCCAGAGCGGGCCAGCATTGTTTACATTGTCAAGATCAGTTGAGAGAGCATGACTGGCGGAGACAAGATAAAGACGCTGGTAGTCAAGCAGCATTGAATCAGGTGGTACTGGAGATTGGTCAGTTCAATAGATGACTCTAATCGAGGGCTACAAAATCGAGGTGCGAGGTCTGCCAAGAAACCAAGTCGGGAAACGATTGGTCTGCCACCAAGCGCCAAGCCAATTCTGATGCTTCAGTGGATGACCACCAGGGAGCCCACTAAAGAGCCCTGTAACGCAACACTCTGCTGACCATCAATTGTTTCTGACAGCACGACAATTGACGGTATCTTTCAACGCTACTAACATGAATCTATCCCCCTTATGAGACATCGTAGACAGTTGAGCGGTTCCCCAAGCTGTCCTTTTAGTTGATGAATCAAGCATCTAACCTTTTGTCCTGCGAGTCCATTCATCAGAAGTTCACCATGATCAGAAATCTCCAGCCATTCACGTCAACAAAGGCAACCCAGACTGGCGGCAACAACGAAGTTAATAAATTATCAATCCGACAATAGATTTCAGTCAACCAATAAGCTCCCATACAGTCCCATATCTTTGTGAACTTCCTTGTGCAACTGAAAGTCTGGACAAAGGGACGTCGCTTGAGAGTGACAGTGCACCAAGAGGGGAAGATCTTGCGGGTTGCCGGGAGGAGACTCGGGCTTGGAAACGGGTCATTCAGCTTCTTGCATCTTGGGCATAAATCCGCCTGGATAATTGGCTGGCAATATGATCGAAAGTGCTTGAACCCCGACCATCGACGTCCGTAGACTCAGTGCTTCGTATCCATGGAGTGATGTCCGCAGGTAGTGAGTGCATTGAGAAGCCTACTGATTGATCGCCGGAAGATGAGCGGTGGGGTTATTCACAGAACGCAAGAGGTGCTGGCAAGTTTTACGGAGCAGCTTAATCTTGTGAGGCTGGCCTGAGCGAAGGTAGTAAGTAACCGATCATCTCACAAAGGTCATTGCTCCGCACTCATGTTTGCTCCATGATGTGGACTTCATGGATGATGCTGAAGCCCGCTTGTCCAAGAAGTATCGGTTCATGAGCTCGCAAAATTCCACCTTTTACATCACCAGGTCTACTGCAGTGACGAGAGAAATCTTGGTGCAAATTTAGAAACGGCGGGAGTTCGGAACTTCAGGGACGTTGCGTAAACTCGATGACGGGAGGCGCTGCAATCGGATCTGGTGCTGGATGATCCTCTGAGGGCTTCATACGGTTTCTTCGTACCCTTCGGATGTTGGTATCGGGGTTCTTTGGGTGTCGTGAGTGGTCAGAGGGGAGGTGCATTTGGGAAACAGGATGATATCGTCACGGTCTTCGGTGAGGGTCATCTGGAGGTTTCGATACGTTTCGGTAGTGGCATACTGCTCGGTCATCAGCGGTCAGTCATGTTCTCAGTTATCAGAGGGAAAGAGGAGACGACTGGCCAACGTGAAGGCTCGAGGGAACACATTGACACTTTGTCAAAGATTTGGGTGCTTGTTCTGCAGCTGTTCAAGGGTTGTTCATTGAGGAGACGGCCGGCTTGTTCATTGTCGACACCACTGCGTTCCACATCTGGAGACACACAACAGGCGGTTCTCGAGTACATCACCAAGTAAGAACTGAACAGAATGTAGCGAAACTTGGGGACACATTCGTTTGGCTGAAAGGGGCATTCTCACAGTTGCACAGCCATGGAAAGCAGACAGGTATGTTTTGTGTCTCAAGTTCTTGTGGGAGAGTGCATCAGCTTCAGTTGCATCCTCTTCCGCGCGAACCAGAACCCCCGTTTGAATAGCACCGCCCAGGTAGTCTTAGTGAAGCGGCTTCAGTGCATAGCTACAGGGGAGGAGTCTGCTGAAGCTGAACTGATGTCTTGACAGTGTCAAAGCTCGCTAAAGAATCCAATCTGGTCCTGACAGTGCCAGCCAAATACCCAAATACTCAAACCCCACAGCCCTCACACAAACTTCCACCTTTTCTCTTCCTCTACCATCCACACTCAAAATCCCGTCTCCTTCATATCCTCCATTCCCCAACATCTGACTCTATAACCTTTCACACAAAGTCAAATTTCCAACACTTCCGACGATGTCTACCGAAATTCCCGTTGATCGTCTTGAGCTTGTCGCCCTTCGTGAGAAGGTCGCGACCTTGTCCGAAGAAAACGCATTCGTCAACGATCTCAATGACGACCTTACTTGGAAGAACGGCGAACTTGGGATTGAAAATGAAGATCTTAAGAAAAGCCTGGCGCTCGCCGAGGAGCGTCAGAAACGTTTCTTTGACTACTGGCGGTGCGCGGAGGAAGAACTCACCAAACAAATTGAGCTCAACAAAGAGCTCAAGCAACAGCTCGAGGCGGAAAAGGCGAAGACCTCCAGCGCCGAGCAAGGCGAAAAGTAAGCCCAGAAAACCTCGCTATAACCGCACTCACTACAGGATCCTTCTGGACGTTGATGACTTGGCTGCTAACACTTTCCCAAGCGTTCAGAACAATCAGTAAATCGTGACCATGAGTCAATAAGCAGGATCACTGTAGCAAGGACAGAGGCGGTTAATGGCTATACCTCGGGGTTTTTTGTCACAGGGTTGTTCATTCGGCGGGGCAAACATAGTTGGCAAGCAGGAATACTCTCGACAGTCTATCAATGAGATATGATTTTTCGTGGCCCAGATTCAATCAGTGTTAGAGCCAGACGAGCGGTTCGGGTGAAATTGTGAAGTGTTGTTCGTAGTTGTCACCTGTCAGATGCACCAGCACCGCAACACACAGCGCTCATGATCATGACCATGACCATGGCGGGCAGTTTGTGCCGTGCGATGTGTGCCCTTCCACTATGGCCAAGATATAAGAGAGGCACGTGTCGCGTCAAAATAGATCTTGGTCGGGCGTCAAATGATTCGAGGTTGAGGGGGTCACGCTACGGCGCGTGTTTCTCAGACCTGATGACGTAGCAACGCATTTTCACTTGCCCTTCAAAACAACGACGACAGCACATTCATCTCTGCTTCACCATAGTTTCCCACGCTTGATTATTCTTACGACGAGAATTTCAGTACATATCCGCGAGTACTTCCATCTCCATGCGCAGCCAACTCCTTCACGCCAGCCGCCGATCGAAAGGGCCGCCTTCTTGACCCTAAGTTTCCCGATAAGCAGATCGATACAGAACCCCCCTCCTCTGCCACCAGTCATACCTGCAAAGCCTCCCACTACTGCTGCAAGCAAGCAACTTTGATCGCCTAGCGCTTGACCCGAAGCGGCCAAGGCGATGTCCACGGCAAGGAGAGGATGCTGAAGCGCAAGGCGGAGTTGGCACAGTCAAAAACAACGAGGTAAGGCGCGTGAGGCACGCAGAACTCGCAGGCTCTTGATGGCGTTTCTCAGACCCAGCATTGCTGGTGATGACAGATCAAGGGATACTGACGACGAGAACAAGGCTGGGGGGTGGAGGAACCAGTCGGGAGCAGCGGGCTCAACAGAGACTTCGCAGAGTAAGATCTATGACTTCACCCATCTCCGCACGCGTTTTCAGAGCGCCATCGTCCGTTGATATCAACCGACCGTGCTGATCAAGTCCCTTGAACAGTTTACCGATAACGAACGAGACGAGACATCGAATTGCTCCAAATCGCACCGAATCCATGACGGAGATATGACACGATACCCGAGCTCTGCACCGAGAGAATATGCGCAAGTACGCTCTTCTCATCTTGCTCAAACCTCTCGACAGACGTACTGACAACGTACTAGCCCTCCTGGGGTGTCTGCGCAGAGGGCTCGACGAACCTTCTCGGTGTCGTGGCCGCAGGACTTGATCTTGTGTCTGTAGCAGTCCATGATCTTGACGATTTGATCTTAGACTGAGAACATCACAGTCTCTCGGGGGCCAGGTCGGTGCGCTAGCAAGCGGCTTTTATCTAGTCTCGTCATGGTTCTTTCCGGGCCCATCTCCTTGTGTATCGCTTCTCGGAGCATTGATCGACGTCGGCTGCAATCATCAGCTACTTGCATCCCTCTCAGAACTCAGTCCATCACAAGAGTCAAGACTGCATCTACAAAGTCACTCAGTCTATTAAGGACCTGCTTCCAGTTGCCATCAGGTAAAAGCACCCTGTTTGCTCTTGGATATACTGACGATGGCTCGACCATACAGGTACGATATCCCAAAGAAACCTCCGCTTCGTTCCCTACGCACGAACATACCGCCATCACGACAACGCCGACCGATTCGTACTCGTCCTATCAAGCAAAGTCTTATACCACCTCTGATTCCCAATCAGACTCTTCATCTCCTGCCCCGTCGCATAAGCCGCCGCCGTCTTCCCATTCGCACACTTGGCCCTCGGATTCGCCCCATTCTCCAACAACACCTTGACCAGCGCCACATTGCCCCTTAGCGTCGCAAACGCCAGTTCCGTTTTGCCCCCGGTGTCGAGCGTGTCAGCGTTGGCACCATGTCTCATCAACAGAGCTACTATCTCGTGGTTATCCTTCCTGCATGCAATGTGCAGCGGGGATCGGCGTTTTGTATCTCGTTCGTTAGGGTCGGCGCCGTACTGCAGAAGGAGGTCGGTCATTGCGGGGTATTGGTGGGATACTGCTGCACAGAGTACTGGTTCGCCTCCTACGGATTGGAGCGCTTTGTTCTGCAGGAGGAGTTCCACAAGGTCCAGATCGCCGGCGGTGACGGCGTGCCAAAGAGCGGTTTGGGTTTCACCGTCACCACCAACATTGCCGGAAACCAAGCCTTTCTGAAGAAGTAGTTTTGCACATGTAGCATGTCTGTGATAAACCGCATACCATGATGCTGTAAGTCCATGTATATCTCTTGTGTCAGGATGGATTCTGGCGCTGGACAGGATAAATCTGACGATAGCTTCTTGGCCGCACTCTGCAGCGTGGGAAAGCACAGTTCGGCCTTCATTGTCGATGATGAGATGTGCTGTGTCTCGTCTTGCCAAAAGCTGGCTTACAAGGCGCTCATGGCCGCCGCGAGCAGCGAGACAGACTGTTGACCGGGCTTCATCGTGCATTGTCCCAGATGGATCTTTGGCTAGGAGATACCAGACTGACCCAGCATCGCCTGCTGAAGCGGCTTCTGGAAGCGATGGCAGGGTATTTCGCTCAACAACTGTAATGGCATCGGATAGTGCATCAACCTGTCCTTCCTTTTGTTTTGCTCTTCGGGAGATTGATGGGAGGTGAAGCCGTATACACAAAGGTCTCACGGGATACTGCGTGAGGTTGAACCTGTCCAAGTCAATCCACTCCAACTCATCAGTCCTACATCTCTCAAAATGCTCCATCGTCAAGTAAACATCCCTCAAATGCACTGCAATCAATTTATCCCTCGTCCCAATCCTGGTACAATGAAGCACACAAAGGCCCCTACCCGAAGTATCCTGTGAAATAAACGGTGCCTCCATGTGCACACCCTTATTAGTGATCGTGAACGGACTGTTATATGGCGTGAACGGATTCCATGGGATTATATCATCTGAGTTCTTGAAGGCTGGTGTCGGGGCAAGTAATCCACCACGAGAAGTGATGGCTTTCCAAGCGAAGAGGCTGTGGTCGTCTGATACGCGCATGATCTCTTCTTGGAGCCGATAGAAGGCCTTGTCGCCTTCACCGTAGAGGAGGGGCATGTTGATCCCGAAGATACCCATGAGGGAATATGCACTGTCTTCCTTTCTTGTTGTTACTCTGTCGGCTGCCCATGACATTCTCTGTGCGATGCTAGTCGTCTCTAGCTCTTCGCTGTCACAGAGAATAGATTCTGGTATACTTGTTCTTTGCGACAGTACCTGAACTAGGCTTGTCTTGGTACCCAACTCACGCCAGTCTCTGTCGAAGAAGATCATTGAACTTGGCGCAATAAGTTCTTGTAGCGTCCAACCTCTAGTAAACCATCTGCTGTTGGGGATTTCAGAGGCGGTAGAAATATCTGCGAGGTATACATAACAAATGCTAGCCTCTTGATAATACCGATACATCGAATTAATAGCTTCACTCAATTCTGCACTGCTCGTCTTATCGATGCAGCAGGTATCGTCCCAGATATACAGAAACTCATTCTCTCTCGCTACGCGACAGCAGCTCTCGAGCTTAGCGTAGCCCTCTTTCGACTTGGCGCTATCGCGTCCCATGTCGTGGAAGAGTACCTCTTCCTGTTCCCAGGTATGAGAGAGGATTGCGTAGTCGGGCACATTGTCGTCGGCGACAAACTCGAGTTGGATGGTTTGGGTGTTGACGAGGCGCATGACTGATGCTGTGCGAGGAGTGGAGTTGAGATTGGTGATGAGGATTGGGATGAGGGATATCATCCTTGTTTGTTTTGGGGTTAGTGATTGGTTAGAGATAGAAGTTGGTGGCCAATTCTGACAGATGCGGGGAAGTTCGCAGAGACTATGGTCCGCTCGTCAAGTGACATCTTCTATCTTGACGCAAGGGACTCCGGTGTTTTGCTTTGCTCGGCAATGGCTCATTTTTTAACCTTTAGAATGATCATTAAGATCCAAGTCGTGGCGATATATCACCCGACCGTTTACTCGACATTTCATCGCTCTTCTTGGCTGGGTGGGTATGCATCTTAGTGCTGTGTTTCCCATTCAAAGGTCTATTGCAATATATGATTCCATATTGACTGTTGGCAGAAATGAAAAAATAGTTTAGATGATATTATAATCCTTGCCTAGTTCTAAGTTAAGCTACGCACAGATATTCTGCAGCATAAACTGATCTCATGGCCTTGAACTCCATCCCAACCTGCTAAATTCATTGATTGGAGTTGACTCAATCGAGTACTGTCTCGAAGCTGACTAGTTACAATTCATCTACAAACTCAGTCGAGCCCACTCAAGTAGGGGAAGAGTTGCACCTCTGCTCCTCGGTCATCTCGCCAAGTTGTGTTTTATCCCATATCCCCGTTTGCCTCATTGTGACTTGTTTCAATCCTTCCCTCTGAAAACGTTACATGTCGCTGTTTACATATCGATATCCGATTCGTCAAGCAACGGCTGAGCATCGAGCAGTTCCTTAGCCTTTACACGAAAGCTGCGAAGTACAGCAGGAAGAGATCCTTTCTTCGTAACCCACTCCCAAGGATAAGTGAGGACATATTTAGGCGAGGCGAGGTTGTGCGTCCAGCAGGGTTCAAGCGCATTTGCCAGGGCAATGTCTTCACTAGTGATTTGGCCTGCGTAGGGATACGGGATATCTTTGTGCAGCACATAGAGGAGCTGTAGCTGTCGAGCGCGAAGACGAGTATTCTTTTCAGGGCTGTAAGGCATGATTGCGTGTTAGTTCAGATGAGTAAGAGATGGGCAGTGTTGTCATAGTGGATAGTGCAGGAGATTGAGTTACAAGGCCATTTGATATGGACTTTATATACTATGATTTCATATCTACCAGTAGTTGTCACCGTGTGAATATATTCTCTTTGTGTAAAGCTGATCAAGTGAAGTCACACGCTTGAAAAGGGAGTACTTTCATCCTATGAATTCACTTTCGTCGCCTGCATGACTACCTTTGTCCAGTTGCGACGTGTATTTGCTTCACTAAAAGGTTCAAAAGGGACGCATGATCTTGCTTTAAATTCCATCAGTGAGAACTGTCTTTGACTTAGTGACCGCCTTGTCTCGATACGCAATTCACGAAGTGCTACAGCAGAAGCAACTATAACAAATAACTAAAACAGGGGTCAGTCCTTCACGAATAAGAAAAGAGAAGAGATATAGAGCTAGTTCGCGTCCTGATATTAGGAAATCGCTTGCTGTCTAGGCTTTTATATCCTACGCGGAAAGACAGGTAGAACTGCTCCTACCTCCTTGGTCTTGACTTAGTGACTTACACCTGGTTATGTTATATGTTTGCATACTTCTTTCTTTAATATTTAAAACGGATTCCATTCACTCAATAGAGCCAGCTGGTAAGTTAAGGCTTACGCTGGGATAGTTCTGCTGCTATATGCCTGCCACCAGCCACACCGTTAGAGAAGGGTTAGCCGCCATTATTCTCATTGCAAATAAAACATCTAAGCAGAAATGCCGCCGCCACCTTTTATCAGGCTTACTAATGAATTAAATCTCTTAGGGTTATATAAGTATTATTAGTACACCTTACTGAATTTTATCTTCGTTATATAATAATAAGTATTATTTAAGAGCTTAAAGTTTAAGTAAAGATATCAAGATTTAAAATAAAAGAGACTTAAATTATAACTATCCTTAATAAATTAAAAATAAAAATAAAACTCATATATAGTCTATTATTCCCAAAGGTCCTATTATCTCTATATCTCTATATAACTCCAAGGTCTATTTCCTACCTTAATGGCATCTAACCCGCAAATAAAGAACACACCCCCGTCTACCTAAATTACCCAATATTTCCAGTCATATCGACTTCTTCATTTATTGATTTATTGATCCAAGGCCCTTCTGTATATACAATTCCTCGATCTGTTGTTGAATAATCCTCGCTAATCTGTGCCGCCTTGCCTTCTCAACAAGCACGATGCGTCTACTTCGCTCAAAGATTGGGGCAACGACAGGTTCTTCAAACACCGATGTGTTGGTCTCAAGCAAAAGGTATTTGACAGTGTCCTTGGGCAGTGCGTAGATGTAACGAAAGTCGCTGGGCCGGGGTAAATCTGGGTTCATCAGACTGCAGTATAGTGCGTGACCCTGTCGCAAATACTCCTGGGGTAGCTTCTCGAACTTGGAAAGTGTCGCAACGGTTTGTTGGTTAGGAGGAGGATTGTGTTGGATATTTAGTGGTAGATTTTTGGGGCATGGAACGGCAAGGTTGTTCATACGATGAGCCATTTGCAGTGTGGTGCCCTCGTCGAGCTTTGGTGGGCTGATAGGACGTGTAGGGGTGAAGATGAAGAGAAGTATTGTCAGTGAGAATACTACTTTCCAGTAGCGGTTGATGAGCTGGCGTCGTGGCAATGGTCGGGGCTCGTTATTGGTCTTGAGCTCCGCATTGATGTGAGATTCCGCTTGGCGACCACTAGGTCTTTCGGGGGCGAATTTGGGAGTTTCATACTTCGGAGGAAGTGAGGCAATGGGCTGATCAGAAATATACATTTTGCTGGTGTAGATATAGCGGCATGTACTGGGTTGTTGAGTCTGTAAAATGGCTGGTTAATATGACTAGAAAAGCTAAACTCTTGCGATGACTAGATCGAGAATGAAAGATGGTGAGGGAGCGTTGCGATTTATGATTTCAATTGAGGTAATCTTTGACACCGAGCTGGGCCTTCAATCAGCAGAGCCTCTTTGAGGTGAAGGGCCATGTCATATAAGGAAACAAAGAGTTCAAAGAGCAATCTGTTGCTTACATCATTGTCAGAACATCCAGGCTATTTTCGTCAATTTGGCACAAAGACTGTTGGTTGAATCTATTAATAAAGTTATTAACGGAGTTGCCGCGTGCAGAAGCTACAAAGAACTCCACAGTTGGCAAAGACAATGATTCTTTTTTTCGCGCATAATACAAAGGCACAGAAGTTAAAGAAAGAGGAAGTTTATTAATTCAATGATTGATCTAATGATACTTTAGGGTGCAGTTTTATTGTAGCTGAGCATCATTGCGACGGTAAGAATATTAACCAGTCCTATGGCGATCCGCCCATGAATCAAGATGGTGTGGACAGACGATGAGAATAAGCTAGGGTAGAGGCGCTCGAGATTTATCATCAAGGCTGTTGGGGACGGAGTTTTCTCATCCTCCATTTTACTAATTTATGCAACTTGCCGTTTATGAAAGCTGTTTAATCAAATGACGTAGCTCCTCCTTTTCACGTATTCAGTCGCTTTCATGACCCCCAAAAGGTTCTGTTGACAATAATTGCACTTGTCACACTTTCTCTCTTAGCAAGGTCTGTGCAACCAGATTCTGACAGTATTGGCTGGCTGTCCTGTAGTCAGTGTTATTCGTAACGGAAGATTTCGGGACTGCTTGCTATTGTGGTTGCTTTTGTTGAGCTAAGCGAGACCGTCATAGTGTGTTGACTGTTGTTCGCCCGGCGGTTTCTGATCTATCAATTTTGGCGCTCTGTGGTTACCGCACTGTACATTTAAGCGATCTCAAAACTCAGGCTGTATGGAAGTAAATGTGATTGGCGGGGAACCAGATTTCGGGGACATACAGTATGTATTTCCATGTTTCTAGACTGTATCTCAAGACGTGGATGCCAGGAACTTATGGACGGAGGATTAGTGCCCATAAATAGTCCGGGTCGAATTCTAGTGACGCTCTCTGGGAGCCATATTGTATTGGGTGGCTTGTGTTGAGTGAAATAGAACGCGTCCTCACTAATTGTGATAACAGTAAGTTCAAAATCGACGCTCCACAGGATGAGACTTCAGTAATATCATTCACTCAGATACACACAAATCTCCTCGATTCTCTGAGCTTAGCTGAAGTCATGACAAGATGGACTGAGCAAGACAGAGAACATCGCTTCCTTCACACAAATCTGTGCTTTGACACTGGCCTTGCCAACATCCCTGCAGCAGCCCGTCTGCTGCAAGCCACGTCTTCTTTCCCTCTGAGATAGCCAATCACAAGCTCAAACGTGACTGTGTAAACCAAAATTCACCGTCTGCAATTGCAAGCCACACGCATTCAATGGTTGTGCCAAGGCCTTTTTGCTCGTGGAATTACATTCTTCAACTGTTACCGAAACCAGTGAGCAAGCCACAAAGCGCCCGCTCCACCAATGAATGCATTCGCTTTTGCCAAGAACCTGTGATAACTGTTAATAGTAAGCCAAACACTACTTTTGCGTGTTTCCCAAGCTTCTACACATGTTCCGTGCAGGGAGGCTAAACGGATCAGGGGACGGCATCTGACGTAACGGTTCTGTGTGTTCCATGAGCATGGACTAGTCGTTCCCTCTCTTAAGGTTCTTCCATTCCTTCCAGAATCTTGCCCTTTCAAGATACCACTGCTCTTACACATCAGTCTACTCAGCAACCTTCTCTGTTCCTGTCTTCCTCTGGTCATTAACAGGGAGTCTCTACCTATCTTTATACCCTTGACTTCTGTCAAAGATCGAGGTCTTCTTGCACTACCCCTCCCTCGCATTCTCTCTCCTGCTTCCCACTATGGCAGTCCTTCCCTTCATCCCCGGCATAAACATCTCCGTTCTTGTGGACGGTGAGCCAGCCACAGAGCACATACCGGTGCCCGAGGATTTCCCTCCCCTCATTGACGCAACCGGGCATCAAGACATCGCGCACAATCAATGCTTCATTCGGTCTCTTGATAACACATCTCATGCCATTCGCTTCAGGATCTCATCTGACTTCACGTTTCCCCGGGACAAAACCACCCTCATCATCTCTACCTATATCGACGGCGAGCCTTTTGATAATAGAGTTGTCCAAAAAAAGGCTCTCGTCAGCACAACGCGTGGTAACAAGGAGTACGTTGGCTTCATGACCTACTGTCACCGCGGCTATGCGGATGGCTCCTCTGAGTCATACGAGGCATTCTTTCGAGACATCAGAAACCCTGGTAAGTCTACTAAGACACTTAGAGATCACAAGATAACTGACGTCAACAAAGCATATCAGGCAGATGACGGCTCTGGCATCAGTGATGCCGAGAGTATCAAGGCTTTGGGGAGCATCCAAGTTTCTATTAAAGTCGCGAGGGACTGTGGTCCTGGCATGATGGGCAACGATGAGTTCAACGACGACAAGAGAAATGCGTCTCTCGCCATTGATAGCGACGCCCTCCAAGAGCATGGCTCTGGCCAAATCCATGGAACCACGTACATTTCTACGTATATTGACATGAACTTGGCTAACATGTCGCAGCTACACCAGAACAGCCGAAACTCTCGACATGGATTACCTTGCTGTTGATCGTGAGGCTCACATCGGAAACTTCTTCTTCTATTATCAGGCTCCTCGTATGTGACCTACTCTCCTGATCAATACCATTGCTAATGTTTGCAGCTGCTGAAGGCGCTTGGTTCAACTTACAAAAGAAGTTCCAAGACGACAACGCTGATAAGATGGTGCATCTGCGCTCAAACCCCAACCGGGCACCCAGATGAGCGATGCGGCACACGACAACCGGCTTGTCAAGTAATAGATGGTGGGCAAGGCTTCGTTGATCATTTTATGTGGGAAGCGAAGAGCAACTTAAATTGAGTTACTGGGTGTAAACTCGGGTTTACTGTTAGAGTGGTGGATCTACTTGGCTAAACTGGGTTACTGTTTTCCTTGTTATGTTTCTGTTTTTCTTTTGCCTTCTCTTGAAACTGCCTTGGCATTTGATAGAATAGATCTCATAACATGTAATAGAGGTTGGGTTTGTCGCAAGTCTTAAAAATTCGATGATGAGAGTAATTGTTGCAATTCTGACTACCCAGGTCTGCCGTGGCATTTCACGAAAGACTTAAGAACTGGAATGTCTAGTTGATCTCAAAACTGGTAATCTAAAGCATATGTCTGAACAATCTAAGTGCTTAGTCTCTGTGTAACTATACCTCCATGCTTCCCTATCCATAACGCCTGAAAATACCAATCACCTCCCATCACCAAGTATCATCAACAAACCAACTTGACTCCATGGCCTTGGGCGAAAGGAATGGCATTGGGTCAATAGCCTTCGGAGCCTTTGTCTCTTCAACCTCAATGATGGCCTTCAGGTTCTCATATCTTCCCAAAAGCTCTGTACACATTCTCGTCCTCTCACTCCATAAATACCGATCATGTGTTGACGTTGTCATCTCGGCGCCCATCATCATCGGTATCGTGATAGGAGCAGCTAAGCCTGCAGTCAACAGTGTCAAGACAGCTGCACCCGCACCCAAGCGCGTCCGGTTGAGTTCCTTGTTCCGACTGGCCTTTTCGACTCGCAGGTTGGAGAATTGATCAACGAGCTTCTTGCATGTGTCCACTGAGGACGTGCCGACGAGGAGGAATGCGAAAATAATGGCAAAGTCGATATCGCTCCAGTAAATATTAACATCATCCCATCCTTCACCAAGGACCTCGAAACCTGTATTCAGGCGGTCAGGAATATTCTCAGGCCACGTAGAGGGGTTAATAACTTACATTTGTTGACCTTGTCAATGTTGTTGTGCTTTTCCACGTGTCCAATGAATTGTACTTTGGAGATACTTCGAATCCGATCTTCATCCCATTGTTCTCCTTGACATGCTGGTTGCCCTGGCTGGTGATTCCAGTAGAGTCCTGTTGTGAACTTTTTCAGGACGGTCTTGCGGGAGTACCATATGCTCTTGGGGACCAGACACAGTGTCATTTGAATCTGGAAACTAGACGATGGAAGAATGGCCGGAAGAGATGTTGTCTGCGTATGGTCCCAGGTGATTACTTCACCAATTTCGACAATGGTGTTGGTGCCGAAATCGATGCCGGCGTCGTCGTTGATTAGCGGTGTTGTGACCAAGGCCGCCACCCATTCATCTGGTTTCGGCACAGGCTTTGCTTTCTTCTCCTCCTGAACTGGGGATTCGACTCCAGGTTGACCTAGAAACATATGTTAAACTCTGACTCTGCTTTGGTGCCCAATCCGACTCACCGCCACTAATCTGCGCCAAGGCCCAGTCCACCACCATCATAACCACGGCCCTCACCTCCGAAGACAAATGCCGAAACTTGGTCCTCGCAACTGCCAACTGCTTATTCCCCAAACTCCGCATCTTGTCAAATGGAGGTGTGATCTTGGGAAAGTCAATGGGAACAAAATACTTGACCATGGCCGGCGCATTGTCCCATTTGTCATTCAGCATGATGACCAGGTCGAAGCCTTTGGCCGTGAGCCAAGCTAGAAGAGGAATGACGGCGAGATTTCTGTATAACTGTAGCCATTCTGGACATAGGACAAAGAGGGTTGATGCGACGGAGACGACGACGACAAGTTGTTGTTTTACAACGGCGAGATCGTGCCGCCGTTGGGGGGGCGGCCGGGGCGAACTATCCATGCTCGCAGACTATGAAGAATGGATTCACGATATTTTGGAAGAATTATGTTGAGGAGGAAGTAAAAGAAGATGATTTTGAGGTCGGTGCCCGTTGGCATCTCGGGTATCAAGTTCAAGCCCCCCACTATCACCACATGGCGCACTTGGCCTCCAATCATTATTGTCCCCACATCCACTTTCATGCACTCATACGTGTCTGAGGACAACAAGCGAGAACCACGAAGAAGCGGTCAGTTCGTCACCACTCGCGTTCTTGACAATCGCCAAACGCGACAGCACTTTTCTTGTCGTGTTTTGGAATCAGTCTAGTATTCCTCTCATTTCAACAACAGAGGGCAGACAGATCAAGTAGACATTTGCCAATTACATTCACTACTATGAACTGTGCCTATTTATTTCTTCTGGGATAACGGGATTCCGTTACATTGACTTCCTGCATTCCGGAAATCCTCATTTTGGAGAGCTGTCCTGTTTTCAACGGACGTCAACATATCAAATCGTGCAACACCAACCGAGGCCAATTTAAAAGAAACAGCTCAGATATTCGTGCTTCTCTAATTTAAATCGTCATAATGCCCATTTTTACTATATTAAATCTTGTATATAGTAACTTACCTTAATATAAGAAACAGAAAAGCACTACATAGGAGAGTTAATAAGAAATATACCTTGCGACAAAGTTGATAGCACTAACGATTCAATGTTCATAGGATTGTATAGTATAGATCTCGTTGGCACGCGATATATTAAGATGAGCCTGCCTTTACACCCGCTTCCTCTTAACCATACCAGTATTAGACTATGACCTTTCCTGGCGACAGAGGTGCCTCAACCAGGAGGGAATTCTGAGTCGAGCAAGGCAGTAACCTTTATTAAGTAGGCTTGACTGCTTCATGGCCTAACTAAGGGGCAAAAGGTTGCAATTATTACATAGTTATCTTCTTGGGTGGCAGGGTAAGACCAGAAACGATACTGGATTAATTCATCTTTATTAATAAGAATCCCACCGAGTCTTGCCTAACTACCCTGTACCCATCCCTCCGAATCAGTATATCAAAAAACCAACAGTTACTAAAAGGTCTGCATAAACCATGGTAAGACTGGATCAGATCTATTCAGTAGTAAAGTAAATAACATAAGCATAACTGTCGCTTAATGAGCGTATATTACCCAGACACTGGGCAATACTAACTTGTAAATAGGTTTCAATAGGACGTTAAGGAAAGGTTATAGAAAGATATAATTCTCCGCTTGCCACTTTATGCCCTCTAATTAGCCCTCTTTAAAGTAAAGACATCAACGTTCCTTGTGAAGCCTCTGAAGTGCTTAGATACTGCTTTTTTACAATAAGGTATTTAAATAGAAGAGTAAGACAGGAGGATAGTGTAAACTTTCCAGGCAACAGACTGGTTCTTTATCTATAATTCAAGGCCCAGATCTGGTATTAAGCCATTGTGTAAAGGCTAAAGCTTCGTTTGTCCTCATGAACTTATCACAGCCTTTCTCAGCTGTAAGAGTCCAACAAAGACGTTGCTGGCTTGATTGTTCCATAACCCCGCTTTGGTGATGAATGGGTGGTGCTAATTTACAGCCTTACGGGTGTTGCGGAGAAGCTGAGCTGAGTGGAAAGGGCTAATCAGTTCAGGTTAGAAGGAGCCTAATCGCCCTGTAGGGCTTAGTAAGTTTTAAGCTTTCGTGCCTGCAGTAGACTGTCTTGGAGGCAATGCATCTTTTTTTCTGGATAAATACATGAACCAACCTCAATCAGGTAGTTTAAGCGAGCTTGATGCCCGATATTGCATTAAGCGACTCTTTCAACACATCGCTCCATGACGACAGTTGACCACGGTAAATCGCTGGTGCGATATACATTATGGCAATTTCTCAAAGGCAAGTAGAGGCCGCGTTCTTGTCACGGATTTATTTGACTTAATTGAAAGGGAACAACACTATTATAGTGTAAAATGAGCTCAATTTATACTCTTTCAGAAGAGGTCTTGTGCCTTCCTACGTTATTTTTACTGGCTTTTAAATACAATAACTTGCCTCTCGATTGCTTGAACTAGATGCAAAATTACACCTTTAACTGTAAGACTTGTCCGACCTGTATGGACTATTTGTGCTATTCCTACACTATGTAGACTTAGCTTACCCTGTAGCAACTGACTAGGATCTTGCCGCATCACTGTTGCATACCTTGACATGACTTTTGGTCATCTAACAACCGGAACACACCTCTATGTATTCCTTGGATACGCTGGATATTGCTAGCGATAGAGGTAATTAGCCTGCTACGACAGGCACGACGATCTCCTAACATTAGACTGTTCATCCGGCCGCTATATCACTACGTAAGACAAGAGTCTACCTACTGTCCTACTACTAGGCTAACCTCAATTTCAACTTATTGTTCTGTTACAGAACCGTTTCCTATTGATAAGCTAGGTCACCAATCCTACTCAACGCTTCTGTAAGCGGTCCAGGGAGCTTGAAGTTCTGGCACGAAATCGGATCGGAGGTGGATTTTTAGTCCGTCAGTAAATGCGGAATTATCCCGCAGGCACGGAAATCTACCGCTCAAAGGGACTGATAAGACAGCTTTTCCCGCTCACGACACCATCTATTGCCACTCTTGAACACTCTATCAACCTTGAGATGTCTCTGTTCAAAGACTCAACTCCCGCCATAACGATTATAAAGCCGAATCCTATCCCGACCTTGACAAAATGGAAATAGATACCCGGTGGTACACTATTCCGTTATCACCCTCTTCGCCACGCCCATGCCCCTGCTTACGCAAAACTCCAAGGGTTGCTGCCGGCGATATCTTCTCTGTTTCATTTGGCTAAAAGGCGTACTCATCTCCAGCGCGATCAGTAGTGAGCTGCTAACTTGGAAACACCGCGATGATCTTGTCCTTTCTTTTCACTTCAGGTTCAGTCAAATTTTCCTACAGGGTTACTTCGAAATAGCCCAGCGGAAGACTTCCACCAACAGTTTGTCTGAAAGTGGATACCGGGGTGATATCGATCTCCATGTGTATTGCTTGTGTAGTTATCTGTTGAGTAGGGCGACTCTTTCATTACCTATCTAAGAACTAGGTAATTATTAATCGGGTTAGCCAATGGGTGAGTTTAAGGATTAGGAGTTGTAATTATTTCAGTGCTATTTGTACCTTGTTAAAAGCGCGGTCTTATTTGCTTAAAATACTACGGCTAGAGTTACTGTAACTATGATCAGAAGATTAGTGTTATTTTTATTAAATCAGGGTCTTCTATTTAATTATTCTTATAGATGCCTTTACTTTACATACACTAAGAATATATAACTGAATGTATTATCTTAACATGAATATTCTGGCACCTTTCATCTATCTGATCTTTCTAATCACTTCACCGAGAGAGTCGACAGGCCAAGAAGACTAACTCACAAAATTCAGCAGCGCCCGTGGACCTTTTTGGCGCCCACTCAAGCAGTTGATTGGTCAAAACACAAAACAAAATCTTGCAATTGGTCAAATGAGCGTAGCTTGGATCCACAACTCCTCCTCAATTTTGTGAACTACCTCTTAGTCGCAACCGACTCTGCGATACTTGAGAATGATGGGCAATATATCGATCACTCCCTACTCATATTATCCACCTTCTACACCTACGAAATCACTCTAGATAGCATTCTTGCTATCACGGAAGCTTATTGCTCACCTCGAAAAAGGCCAGTATTTATTTCCCCCAGAGCCACTTCCAAAGCCCCTTCTCATTCGTAGCCCTGTCTTGACGCCACTTCTCAATGATGGGCTGTCGCCAGTTTGAAAGCCACTTTTGCATAGCATCATCATAGGGATGTCGGCCCGCCATCAATGTCCTCCATTGGGCGCGGCTAGACCGTAAGCGCACGGCATCATACCGCCATTCAAGAGGATATTCCTCGTTTGTTTTCTCAGAAGCTGAGAGTGGGCAGAGGGTGAAATAGTAGAGGTCGTATTCGGTCCAGATGGCGCCGGCGTCGCCTGGGTTGTCTTGGCGGAACCGCTGGAGCTGTCGGCCTAGGAGATAGGGATCTATGTTGCAGTTCATGATGGTGTCGGATGGTAAGTTGAAAGGTTGAGAATTGGTTGGGGACTAATGTTTCCCATCTTTATCGCTCCCGGCGTAACTCTTGTTATTATTACGTCTGTTCATGAAATACACGATGCAGGTTTCTTTGTCTCTCATCAATTGTTCTGTGACAGTTTCTTGTAAGACAGATGATGGATTTGAGGTTTGTGTTCGTTGTACGTGGATCAGCAAAGGACACCAAGCCAGCTGTTTCAGCCTGACATTGTCAGAAAGATGAAAAGACCATGGCATGTTAGCAGCTTTGATCGCAGACTCTACCATTTCAACGACCCATATGTACATCACACACACCTTAAGGCCGCGGTATCCAAAAACGATCGAAATCATGTTGCATTGTTGTATTTACCCCACGTAACCACTCAAGGCTTTAACATTCTCTCTGCTTGCAAGCGATCTTGCTCAGATAATTGTAAAATTGTGTAATCCAGTTTCGGTGCTGTTTGTTCTTCAGTCTTTATCTTCCCGTTTTTCTCATAGAATTCATCCATAACCTGTTTATAGTAATATCCTTTTTCCTTTACTAGGCCATGTCTTTCTAGCCAGCTCGGCTCTGCTTGCTTGGGCTCTTCTTTGCTATCTTTTTTGTTGTCGTTTGTTTTCTCAAGTAGGCTTACCATGCCTGACATAAGAATGGCGTAGAGCGTGCCGCCGACGAGGATGCCGCCCAGGGTTTCACCTGCTTTTGGTGCTTTTGGTGCTTTTGGCGCTTTTGGTGGCATGATGAGGGTCTTTGGAGGGGTCTCTTGGTTCAGTGGTTTCAGTGGTCGGAACCAGAGATTTTGGATGGTTTGTAATGAAGAGCAGAGTAAATGTCTTATTGAGACACGCTAGGACTATGGTGCGTGATGGCGATGTTGCTATTGATGTGACGATGTGACTGTTCAATTGAATGATTTGGTGGTGGGGTTGGAGCAAAGCAATTCTGAGACTTGCATGGAGGGAAAAGCTTGTCACTGGTTCCAAGGAACGGATCAACTATGCTTCCGGCAGTCCACATGACATGGGTACAGAAAAGTATCGTTTACAGAGTAAGCGCTAGGAAGCAAGCGAAAATAACAGAGCGGAACAGCACTTGAAACCTGCACAGCTGATCTGGTTTATTTTATCATATAGCTCTGCGCTAACAAGTATTTCTGACGACATCGACAGCATCAAGGCGGGGCAGAGGCTGCACCCAGTACCATTCACGTAATTGACTCACCCTGGAGCGAATTGAATGTCGCATTTTACAACCAACCTCGACATGGTAAACTGCTTGCACAAGACGACTGATTAACAATCACGCAGATCTTATTTCTCTTAACTGGTCTAAGAAAATAACACAGATTCTTTTATTTTTTGTATTATCTTCTATCAGGTAAACCAGAATTCCAACCAATCGTGCGAGATCTTGCACCACTACTCCGTACTCAACAACTTGCCGTGGGCCTAGGTAGCTCGCATGTGTTCCTTGAGACAGTTAGCTCTAGTCTTTCCTATGTTCTGATTGGAGAAAGGTTTGGGAATTGTTACATAGGTAAATATGGGTACCAGCTTACTGGAGCGACATAGACGGAAGTTACCGAATAACAAGGAATACCATGCGCTATTGGACTAATCGAGGTTATCGACACTTCAATTTTTATTGTCAAATCACTATGTACATCGCCATTCTCGATACTAGATACACAAAACGAACATTTCCCTCACAAATCAAGTCCCTTAGCCACTCAACTTCTTGACAACAAAAGTCGTTCCAAGGTTCTGAGTCGCCGCATCATTCGGATACTGAAGGTGCTGAGCGTTGATGCCATACCCATGCGTCGTGTCACAGACTCCATCGCCCTAATCACATTAGTCACCTATCCCAAGTCCTAGATCCGATGTGAACTTACAAAGATACAAACATCAAGCGTGCGAGAGATCCAGTTCTGGGGAATACCTCCTCCCCCAAACGCCTCAAGCCCATTAACATTCTTCGTCGTCGTGCCTCCATTGTTATCAACATTACACGCCAACCCGCTCTTGTGCAGCGGATCACCAATCAGAAACACCCCCTTTACAGCATCCCCAGCACTCCCCGTCAACTGCGACAGCGCATTCACCGTCGCCGCAGCGCCCTGGGAGTAGCCCTCCAAGATGAAGCATTCACTAGGGTTGGACGCCAACACGCTGTTCACCTCGCGGATGATGTCCTGTGTGCCCTGCGCCGAGTTCTGGTCGTAGCCAGCGGGGTATACGGTGTTGTAGATCTTGCCGCCGGGGACTTGGGATGTGATCTGGGAGTTCATGGTGCGGAAGCCAGCGGATGGACCTTGGATTTCGCCGGTGCCGCGGGTGTTGATTATGGTGTAGGATGTGCACTTTGTAGCTCTTGGGTTGGGAGCGGCGGCTGCGCAGCCTGTGAGGGCGAGGAAGGTGATGAATTGGGAAAGCATGGTGAATACTTGGCTTGATTGTTGTTGAAGGTATGTGATGAATGTTAGGTAAGATTTGAACTGAAGGCTTTGCAGCCCGCGTACTTATACTAAGTTATCACTGCTGGTTTAAGCTCCCAGCCACAAGTCCCAACTGCAAAAGCGCCATCATCTATGATCACTGCTATCATCCACCATCTCAAACAACTCCCTCGCAAGAATCCCCCAAGTTGTATTAGTTTCGTTGCCCCCGTTTCTCTTCGGCACGCTCATCCGACCGCACGTGGCTGATCCCTCTCGGCACATCATCTCGTTTTTGTCCCATTTCAATGCCGCGATGACTCCATATTTTCCCCTTTCTACAGTGGGGGCCAATTGCATTGGCTAAGCTACGGGACCGTGGTGTCGGGACTGACTCGTGTTTCAACTGACTCGCGATGTCTAACCGAAAACTACTCTCGCTAGCCGGAAACGGTGTCGATCATGGCTGTCTATGGGGGTTTGTTCCGGGATCGTCTGTGTCAGGCTCACCGGACGTAAAGTCAAAGCGCACCCCATAAAATGCTTAGCCCCGTGTTTTAGGTCGATTACCGTGTCGACTAACTCGGCCCGACGCGACGATTCATGATCCAAAAGTCTCGAATAAGGCATCTTCCAGATGAAGTCATTCGAGTTACGTTTGTTATCTTTGCGCTGGGATGGAGCTCTCTGATATGTGCACACGGCAGATTATTTACTTATCATCCCTAATAATCCCCCTCATATACGTTATCGCCGGCTCCGTCTCTGACCAGGAGTACCACGACTGGCGAAAGATAAGCACTGCCTCCTCCCGCGAACCGGGAGAATAAATGCTCAGCACGTCATAAGCATACAGGTTCGGGTTCTCAATGCCCGGACAGATATGTTTGTTGTTCTCCTTCACCATCTTGTACAACTGCAGTACCTGACGTTTCAGCTCAGCAATCAAGTCCTTGTAGTCGTCTCGCGCAACGATATCCGCCCGCTGTAGAAGGATGTCGCTCATAGCCTCCTCCTGCAAATAATCATATCTCTCTTCCCCCGTCGCGTTGGCTTTCTTTTGCAAAAGCCCCTGCAGCGATTCTAGATCCTTCATCAGGCGGATCTTGATAAGCGTCAGGGCCATTTTGAAGGAAACGTCGTAGTATAAAGGTTTCTCGATAACAGCCTCGAATGCATCTTCTCCCTCTAGATCAAGGTACGGCAAGCTCATGTCGCGCCAATCATAAGTGGAGCCGCCTTTGACCGCATACCACTTGATGAAATCGTAGGCCTCTTGATCCCTTCCGAGTCGGAGATACAGCGCAGGAACTTGTGAGCGGACGCCAAGGTTGTCGCCTCGGCAGAGACGGAGCATTTCAAGAGATTCTGTAAGGGCAGTCTCGACGGCTTATCCGGTGCGGACGTTTAGAATAGCACTGATATAGTCGTGGCGAGCTTGCATGTAGGGACGGGTACTCTTGAAGAACCAGAAAAGACCTACGATATTGTCGAAAGGGTTGCCATCGGTGTCGTCGCCGGGATTGGCACGTAGCTTGGCCTCTTCCTCAGTGAGTTTGTCCTTGGTCTGCTTGATAGGGACGCATTGGACCTTGTGCCTTGGCCGGTCTGTCTTTTGGTGCGGCTTGCCACAGTATTTGACTGTTTGACAAGCTCCACAGCGGAGAAGGTTGGGGCTTTGGAAGCCAGCTGGGCAGGGCGAGTGGCTGCAGTGATTGTAGGGAAGGCCAAGATTCATGCGTGGCATTTTGGGCAATTATGTCTCTCGATTGGCTGGCCTCTCTCTGGGTATCTCAATGCTTGCTCTTTCGTACTGTTACCATCGCAACGATGAAGGGAGAGTATGAGTGGAGCTCCTTTTGCTATGACGAAAGAGGCTGCACCTGGAATATCCTTGTTCCAAAGCCGACCCCGCAGTGTCCGTTGACAGCTTGAGATTTTAAGACACTCGTTTTCAACAGTGATCAAAATTTAAACAGTCCTGTTTATGCTAATAAGACTCAGATACACTTTAACCGATGCTTAGAACTATTCTAAGCTCCTAAATTTAACTTGTATTCTTTCTATATTGCACAATATCCCAGCTCAGCAGGAGGTCTTAGTAAGCGCAGATTCGAAGCAACTGTCTCATTCTTCCCGGACTCTTCTCTCAACATTAGGCTTGCACTTCCGAGCTCTTCGTAATAAAACACGCATTCTTAACGGAGGTGATCTTGGCCATGCTCAGGTCGTCAATTACTGTGCCTCATCAACAAATCTGGTTTAAAACGCGGGGTAATGTTAGTAGAGCGGCATATACGACTGGGGTTCTATGCATACCCTACCGTATTAAGACATCAGCAGATCACGGAACTGCCCATTCTGGGGTAATAAACCAGGAACACTGTTGCACTTGGCGAATTCCCCGCGTAAAGTGCCATCCTGGACAGTGGACCTGCCTGAAGAGAGCTACAACCCATCATCTGATGATGTCAATCGCCAGCCCGAGGTTTAGTGAATGCAACCTTACGCGGGGATTTAGCGATTGCTCGGCGTTCGAGCTAGACTTTCACATGGAACTCGCGTATCGGAGCGCAATTAACTCTATGTCTTTGGTTGTTTGGAATAAGCTTAAATACAATAGGACTGCTTCTAGGCTATTGAAGATAGTTGCCACTTAAACTCTATCGCTAGTGGTTCATCGATTGTCTCACCACCATGGTAGTTCTTCCATGCTTGGCCGCGTTGACCTTGATCTTCGGGGCTAATGCTCTCACGTACAACACTTTCGACGGTCCCGGCTTCCCAGCCTGTCAGAACGTTTCGGCAGTTTATGACGCTACTAGTGTCAAGGACATCCAAAACACCGTTCAAAATGCCATCAAAGCAGGCCAGAGAGTTCGCGCCTCGGGAAAAGCACATATGTGGTATGACACAATGTGTTCCGATGACCCAAACACTGTCATCATTCGTACAGAGCAGGTCAACCAGATCTACGACCTAGACCTCGACGTTGGCACTGTGATGATCGAAGCTGGTGTGACATTCCTACAGCTCGCAGATTACCTACACCAGCGCGGTGCGTCTGCGGGATATACCCTTGTCAATTGGAACATCACTCTCGCCGGGTGTGTAGCCATGGGCGCGCACAGGTCTTCTATTCGGGAGGATTATATGGTTGCGGCTGGTGTTTTGGCTCTCGATATCGTCGATGGTAACGGCGAGTTGAGACACTTGGAACGGGATGATAGTGATGAGTGGCTTGCTGCCTCGACATCTCTTGGTCTCCTTGGTGTCATTGTGAGAATGAAGTTCAAGATCTATCCCGACTTCAAGGTCTACGCCGATCAGAAGACGCTCGACGAGGCTGATGTTCTTGATGGGGATATCTATGGTATGATTTCGCCTTATGCCACAGCGAATCTTTGGGTTAGTACGCACCTATACTTATTGACTGGAGCTAAATGATAGTAGTGGTGGCCTCACAAGAAGAAATTCCACTGGCGGTATTACGACGTTATTCCAACCGACAAGAGCGACCAGGAGGGTTTCCAGAATACTTTCTCAATCACCCAACTCGAAGCCGGTGCCATCACAGCTCTCTGGAACACCGGAAAAGGCGTCGCGCTTTCAAACCTCCTCGCCGAAGAGATCCTCTTCGGACAATGGGAAAACCCCAACTTTCGAGAAAAGACGACCAACGAGCCTATCACTAAATGGCCCGTCTATGGCTGGGACTATGACGTTCTCATCGGTGGTCTGTATCCCGACCAGAAGCCAGTTTGGGAATATGGTATCCACGGTTATACTCTCGAGCTTGCATTCCCCGTGACTCAAGCAAATGCAATGCTCAAGCGAGTTCGTCAACTCTTCGATAACGAGGCCAAGAAGCTCAAGTTTATGGCATCGACTTACAGAAGCGGCATCAACATCAAGTTCGGCAGACCGTATTTCGATCTCCTCGGCCAAGTTACCTACGGTACCTCTGACGGTGCTGATTGGGATAAAGGTGCGATTATGTTAGACTTCCCATCTTACAAGCCAAGCATCGGTGACGGACTGCGATACAACGAACCGTTTTGTAAGTCGGCTCCATGGATCAGTAGGGAGGTCCAGCTGACATATTGATAGATCACAAACTTGCGGAAACACTCATTGACGAATTCCCATGTCGTCCGCATTGGACCAAGAATACAAGAGAGGTGTTTGAGCGTTCTGCTAAGAATCTGGACCCTGATGTAAGTTTGTTTCCTGGCGGTTGAGACTAGGATGTTAATATGTGTTTGCAGCATATTGCTCGTTTCAAGGCAGTTCGAGAGAAGTTTGACCCAGATGGTATCTTTCGAAGTGTTGTTGGCGAGGCGATTGGTGTATATTGATGACTTATGGCTTGGATAAATGCCTCGTCGTGTCTGGAACTTTAGCTTTAATTCTTCTTAGTACCTATTTATGCGTCCAATTCGGATGTAGAGACTGGGTTTGGGGCTGTAACCATTGCCACCGTCTTATTATAGTTTGATATAGCACAAAAGCAATTCTTTTGGGCACTGCCATGTGTATATTGCAGGTACTAGATCTCTAGCCCCAAGTTTCGACGACACGCTCGGAGATGTCGATGAAGAGCTTATAGTATGCCCATAGCTTGCAAGTACGAGGAGACGTTCCAATACACTCTTGAAACAGCCTGAATGCCCTTTAGCTCAGGAACGGGAAATGGGGGATACATTAATTTCGCATGTCGTCACAGTTTCTTATTAGCTGTTATCAGTCAAGAGCATTGTTACTCGGCACTATGTATGCTTAACGATTTGAAATTACGAAGTAGGTAAGGTCATAATATTGATAATCCTACTGCTATCTTGCTGTTTTAACCTCTAAGTGCATCTCGCATCACTGTGCGGTTTGCTTGACCAATCATATTGCTTAATTCTATAACAGACCCACCTTTCTTCGTCGTGGACAAATACATGCACAGCCGGGTCACTTAAGTGTACCAGTCAGGTAGACTAACAGGGTCACGTCAACATCACACTGTCATGTACCTTGTCGTAGTCATAAAATCGAGAATTCAAGGGAATGCAAGGGTTTTAGAGACAATCATTATTTCTTCAGCCTACAGAGCTTTCTAAATACTACAAGGAGTGCACTATCGCTGCACGGAGAAATCCCAAAGCAGTATATCCTATTCCTGTGGGTTGGTGTCTCTAGTCTCTGTGTGTCGCAAAATCAAACGCCAGAATACAGTCTCATACCGCCAATATGACGCTCCGGACTGACATGTTTAGTAGGTAATTCCCTCCTTGGAATTGATGTAGACGACCTTGGGGGGAGGGACGCCGTTAAAGGAAGTCGAGTAGTCGGGCCCATAGGCAGCAGGGCCATATACCCAGACGAGGTGATCCGGAGCAAGAACATCGGGTAGATCAACAGTCTTCTCCCTGCCGTTGGAGTCCTTTCCAAGGATGATATCGGAGCTATCACAGCTGGCACCATACAGAACACAAGGCTTGGTCTTCTCAGAAGGAGCAGAGGTGTGCCACTCGAAAGAAATCTTGTTGGCCTCGTTCAATCCGTGGAGAGTGCCGACGGAGAGAAAGACGCGCGAGACGGAAGCACCGGCGGTGTGCTTGGAGACGTTGATGACATGGGTCTGAAGCCATCCAGCCTTGGAGATGAAAGCGCGCCCGGGCTCAGTCATGATGATCAGCTTGACAGGCCAGTCCGCGAAGACAGAGGAGAAGGTTTCGATGGTGGGTTTGTTGTAGGTGACGAACGAGGGGGCAGTCTTGGTCGAGATACCAGCCCATCCTCCACCAATGTTGGCAAGAGTCATGGTGATGCCGAGTTCGGTCTTGACACGGTTAAAGACACCACGGAAGAGTTGCGCGAACTGGACGAAAGCGTCGGTAGCCAGGTTCTGGGTACCAGGATGGCCAGAGAGACCAATGAAGGTGAGGCCATGCGCCTGAGCTTCTTCGATGATAGTAAAGGCCATTTCGGGGTCGACACCGAACTTGGCAGAGAACGGCTTGTCGGAACCCTTTCCAGAACAGACAAGACGACAAAAAGGCTTAATCTCAGCGAGAATAGCGGCCAAATCGCAACCCTTACGCTTAGCAACACGAGCAGCAGCCTCGAGCATTCGATGGACCTGCGAGGTGCTATCAACAGCAAAATACTGGATACCAACTTCAATACCCCACTCAAGCTCGTTGGTAGGCAGATTGCAGTTCCCAAGCGAGATACGAGCGGGATTGACACCGCGGTCGATAAGGGGTTTGGCTTCGCCCTTGGAGGCACAGTCGAAACCACATCGGAGCTGGTCGTACACGTCAGTGACGGGCTTAGCGGCACAGGCCTTGACGGCACCGAAGTGAACGACGTCGATGTTGGCGGTGGAAGGCATGGAGGCCATGAAGTCGCGGACGGTGTCTTTGACGGTTGCAACGTCGATGACGAAGAGGGGCTTTTCGCGGTCCTCGAGGGGGAAGGCGTTGTGCTGCTTGAAGGTATTTTGGATGCCGGGGGACATCTTGGATGGGTAGATGATGGGTGTGGAGGGAGCCATGATGGGCAGACAGATGGGATGAAAAGGAGACTGATCTTTGGTGAAGAGTACTGTAGGGAGGTTCTCGATGGTAAAAGTTGGATGGTGTTTCTCGGATGGAAGTTGTTGACGAGATGCTTGAGTCGAAGAGTTTCTGTCCCGGATCAAAACATTATATATGGGAGTAGAGTGTCCGTCCATTCTCTTCTTTATCGCACTGGCAGTTCTTTTGTTCCAGTGGCACTCCATCTTGCTCGTTGTTTCTGACTCAAAGGGTAGACCCGAACGGAGTCTGGCAGTGCCATTGTAGTCTTGTTCGGCCCGCGACGCGTTGATCTCTACGTTCAAAGCCTGTTCTCCGCTCAGCCGTTGTTAGTTCTTTTGTTCTGACAACGAACAACTGCTCGCAGTCAATTCCCCGATTCTGTAAGAGGACATGGAGTATGTTCATTTACCTGGCAAGAAATACTAAGATTATAAGTATCAAAGAAATGCCAAAAGCTTGGATACAGACAGCCCCCAGGCACAATTGCAACTCAACCTTGGAGTAAGTCCTCAAAGATAAGACTTTCATCTTAAGTTTGATACTGTTGCGCTTAGAACCCGTTGCGATGGAGCTACCTAGAAGTCTCGACGTCTACAGAGACGACAATCTCATCATCCAGGACCATGACGGCATTTTTGCAGTCCCACGTCCTCTTCCATCTCTGCCTACAGACACACTCGTCAAATGCATTTTCGACGCCTACAGGAATAGCGTCAAGGTACGCCTGATGGCTCTCACAGACATCACTCCTTCTCTCTGCGCAGTTGCCCCGATTGAGAGAATCCAAGCTGGTATGGTGGCCATGGTGGTTACGTCGGAGGTGGAGTACTACAAATTGCTCAGGAGCAACCCTTCAGACGGCGAGCCGCGATCAGCCTCTTTGTCAATCTTTTCGATGTACAAGGATTCATTTGACTTAATTGAGAACGCTGGAACTGTTATTCTGGCCTGGAGATTCTATGGAGTTGATGATTCCCCCTTCATGGACCGTCAAGGTAAGGTGTTGCCTCTTCGAGCTAATACACACCCAGACCTATCTTATCCATCCCCGCAGTCTGCCCGGTCTTCTCCGGCCGAGAGTAACGATGCAGCTGAAATCAAGACTCTCAGACTTGAGCTAGGCCAGGCAAGAGCTGAGGCGCTGAACAACAGGATCCTCGAGGAGTACATGCAGGCGAAGTGGTTGACAACCATTTACGAGTACGAAGATCAAGTAAGCGAGAGACGCACCACTGAGCTGATCCAGAAGTGTATAGCGAAGAGATTTGAACAGGCACAGCAGAAACACGGGAAGCCGCAGAAGATTGTTAGGTTGGCTACAGAGAAGCATCTGGATAGCAAGGCGAAAGAAATGACGGAGGATAAAGATGAGGAAGCGACGAAGCCGTTTACAAAGTATGACTATGAGGTTTTCCTCCGGACATTTTTCTCGGCTGTTAATGCGATCCAGAAAGATGAGGAGAAAGTAGTGAAAGGGAACTAAATGTCTGGCTGACAGAACAGCGACGTGATGGGGGAGATCGTGAGGGCAAATTGCTGGCGGGGAGATTGCATTTGAGCATTTAGATACTGGGGACCTAGGGATAAGGGTGTAGTTTTCTTTCGTAGCTGGCCTAAAATCCTCATTTTGGCCTGTGAGAAGGGAAATTGAATATTATTACTTGAGACTTAGTTTGTTCTATCGAAGGCAAGGAGAGGCTTTTTTGAAGGGTGGCATTGCTGACTAACAAATCAATTGGGAAGAAAAATAAATTCCACTGATTACTTTCTTCGACCCCAACTTGTTCCTCTCCACTTCTCAACCTCCTGGGCTCTCTACACCTTCCACAACATAACAGGATGGATGTGGTTTCAGATGAGATAGTGCCACCGCCCTGGAGCGTGCTTGAATTCACCTTTAGTAGCCAGGATACCGACACAGAGTTTGTGATAATGTGTAACTACCGCCAGTTTATTATCTCTGCCTCCGCAGACAGCTTCACCCAGTCACCGGCCTTGAAAAATAAATATTTGTTCTTTTTAAAAGTTGCCGATAACTACGAGCTCGATGGGTATACTATTGGAGATCTTTACGACTGGATTGTCGAACCGCTTCTGTCTGAGTTTAGACAGCTGCCAGAAATCACTTCAACCTTAACACTACAACACTTTCTCTTCCCTGAGACACAGAGATATGACATCCGAGGGGATGGAGACCAGCTAGTCGCTGTTACGTCCAATGACAGCAGTGAGATGATCCCGATATTCGGTATCCAACTACCAGAAGAGGCTTGCGCGCCTTGGCCTTGCTATGATCCGAAGGACATTCAACTACCTGAAAAGAGGAACACCCCCGGGCCGCCATCATACAGACCATCAAAAGTTCTTTTGAGAGATGGGAAAAGCGCCCTTTTCAAGCCCATGAGACACGGAGACGAGAAATCATTCATCGAAGAGCTTGAGAAATACAAAAACATGCGCGACGCCCACTTGCCCGAGTCGCTTCAAATCTCGCGCCTCATTGGCCTGGTACGAGATAACATTGGTCGAGTTTTCGGCTTGCTCTTGACTTATATCGATTGCGGTCATAAGACTTTGCTCTGCGCGGCAAGATCGGATACGTCTATGGAGCTCAGAAAGTTGTGGGCTCAGCAGGTTAACGACACGGTCCGACAACTGCATACTGCTGGTATTATCTGGGGTGATGTGAAGCCCGATAATGTTCTTGTCGACCAAAAGAATGACGCGTGGCTGATTGACTTTGGTGGAGGGTATACTAATGGTTGGGTGTCTAAGGAGCTGTCGGGGACTGTGGAAGGGGATTCAGAGGGAGTAAGGAGGATAAATAAGTTCTTACTTCAAGGAAGTCTATGAGCCGCAGACTGGGAGACCCATGGTGTGGGTATCGTAGTCGCAAGAATTTATTGCAGCCGACGATTACAAAATGGGAGACGGAGACAAGAAGAGCAGACAGGACGAGACTTAAGCTGACTCACCTCATGCTATTACCTTGGCTCTTCCATATAAGTCACTCTTTCAATTAGTTGGCAACGATCGGAGTCGGATGGTTATGTTTCGCGAATGCGGGGTTTGAGACCACCAATTGGTCGAGCAGTAATCCGTCAGCACTAACAGAAATACAACTCTGACAATCTCATCATGGATAACTGCTGGCTTGATACGCATCCGTAAACTCCGAAATATCATGCAATAATATAAAAACGCCATCTCCAACTTAATAAAGTCAGAGTGAGCCCCATAAGCTTTGCTCAAACCACGACACCATGCCGCCCATTGAACGCGGCTGGATCACCTTCTTCGTCGACCGCGTCTTCGGCTGGTGGTCCGGCTTACCCGGAGAAACAAGTAGCTACACAATCGAATTCCTCCAAATTCCAATCGACGATGTAAAACTCGCTGCAAATCTCTACCAACCAACCA
Source organism: Fusarium circinatum (assembly GCA_024047395.1). Lineage (NCBI taxonomy): Eukaryota > Fungi > Ascomycota > Sordariomycetes > Hypocreales > Nectriaceae > Fusarium > Fusarium circinatum. The sequence continues at coordinate 229,493 of CM043928.1, forward strand.
CTCCCCCTCTTGGCACCATCCTCATCCGCACATCCTACGGCATCGCACCGCTCATGGCTCTCGGAAACGCACGTATGCTCGCTTCAAGAGGTTACCAGGTCCTCCTTGCCGCATGCAGAGGCACAGATCCCTCCGATGGTCAGGAAATCGTCCCCGCAGTCCATGAAGCATACGATGGTCTTGCGACTGTTGCGTGGATGCGCGAACAGCCTTGGTATACTGGATCTTTCGCTACGTATGGAGGATCGTACCTTGGACATACGCAGTGGGCTATTCTGACGGATCCACCGCCGGATATGAAAGCTGCTGTTATTAGTACTGGCCCAGTCGACTTTGGTGCTTTTAGCTGGGGCACCGGGGCGATGGAAACACATATGATTGCCTGGGCGGCTTTGATGACTGCTCCGAAGCGGGGGATAACTCCTGGTTTGCCGTACATAAGAAAACTGCCAAAAGTCCTGCAGTCTGTTTACGATTCTCTGCCTCTGATGGATGGTATAAAGGAGCATTTGGAGAATAAGGAGCCGCCTTGGTTGGAAGAGTTGATCAGTCAACCTGACACATCGACTCCGTTTTGGTCACGGGCTAATCAGAGTGCGGCACTGGAAGAGGCCAAAATTCCCATCTTGCAGTCTACAGGCTGGAACGATAGCGTTCTGCCCATGGTTCTGAACCAGCACCGTGTTCTAGTGGAACAAGGAGCACCGGCTTTTCTGACCATCGGTCCATGGTCACATCTTGGCTCACAACAAGGACCAACATTGGTTGAGGGCTTACAGTTCTTTGATCACTATCTCGCAGGGCACGGCACCGCTCCTAGAACATCCTCATGTCGAGTCTTCGTTACAGGATTGAATGAGTGGCGAGATTTGGCCAGCTGGCCACCGATCACTTCGTCCACGCAAAACTTCTACCTATCCCCCCAAACCCTCAGTAAGGAACTACCTGGGCCGACGTGGAACTCAAGCTTTACATTCAACCCCAGTTACGCAACTCCCCCTATCGGTATGCCCCGACCTTTCGATGATGTCCAGCCAGCAAACTACAACGACACCGAGCTCGCACAGCGCTCAGATGTTGCAGTCTTCGATACCCCACCACTCGAAAGTTATATAGAAGTCTGCGGCAGGCCATTGATTGAACTTTATCATACAACCGACAATCCACACGCGGATATTCTAGTTCGACTCAGCGAAGTGGACAGCAGGGGAAAGTCTAGACGTGTAAGTGATGTTTATAAGCGCCTTGATCCTGCGAGAGGTCTTGAGCCGCTGGGTCTCGCGTTGGTGGATTGCGCGCATGTTTTCCGCAAGGGAAATAAGATTCGTGTGATTATTGCTGGTGGTGCACATCCAGCTTATTTGCGTAACCTGGGAACGGGGGAGAACCAGGCATATGGAGCGAGGACCGAATCCGCTGTTCATACGATTTACCATTCTAAAGACGATGTGTCGAGATTAAGTCTCCCTGTCACCGGTTGAAAGCAGCCATCGTCATGGTCCGGCTGGGAAACTACGGTGAGGACCAGCTCAAGCAGGCTATCCGTAAAATGGTACAGATAACATGTCACCGTGATTCTGTATTTGTATTTATTAGGCTTAAGCCATCACCATACTCTCCACAAGACACACTTTCGTATCAGCGCCAGAAATGTATCCTCGTGGCCCCCAAATAATCCTCCGACTATGGAGCTGAGTGATCTTGCGCAGGTCGTACTATGGCATCAGGTAGTTCCTAGACATTCAAAAGATTAGCAACTCAGATCATTAACTGTTCCTGGGTCTCTGTATTTCAACACGACACAAGGTACAATAACAGAGATCACACAAGCAGTAATAGTTTTGTGAACACAGCATTCATAAACACAGGGCACATTTATCACTTTAATCAGCATACGATTTACTTTTTTAGTTTTTAATTTTTTTTTTGTATTTTGTTATTTTCTAGGTTAAGATATATTTCCTCCACAGCCAATGCCTTTTTTTGTTGTGTTCTTTTTTGGTCGGGTTTTCTATTTTTCGTCTTTTTTTGGTGTTTTCGTTTTATCGTATCCACTTGTTGTTCATACCTGCATTTGTATCAGGTCTTCTCCGAATGTGCACCATCTTCTGATGGCTCTCGTGTTGGTTTCTTTTTTTTGTCGGGTTTTGCAGTTTTCATTTGTTTTTGTGCTTTTTCTTCGTTTTCTGGTATCAACTCGTCATTCGTGCATGCATTCCTATCGGGTCGTCGCCCAAGGTTCAGCAGTCTTTGGTTCTTGATACAGTGTCGCGGTCATATTCCGATAGCATACTAGCCACCCGTATTCAGTTGAATGGCGGGTTGGGGGTAGGCCACCCGAGGTTTTGGTCACGGGCATGCACGTACATCGAGTACTCGTGCTTGCAAGCGTCGCAGTCGGCCCAGTGGCAGTGCTTCGTCAGGTGATCGACTTTAAGAGTAGAATGCCATGAAAGTCGTCGTCGTTGTCGATCATCACACATGCGTCGCGATTCCACCACCTTGGTGGATGTGCCGCAGCGGCGGCAGTAGGTGGTGGTAACAACGCGGAAACACATGGCTGCAAAGGGATGGGGTTTAGTGGGGAGGTATAGTCGTGAACGAAGTAGGATGAGTGTTGATGGAGTGGTGGTAGTTGGTGGAGAAGTCGTGGTTGATGAGAAGGAAAGAAGAGAAAGAAGAGTTCTGGAGGCTCGGAATCGAATATAAGGGAGCAATTTCGAGGTGCCACTGTTAACTATGAATAGGCATACCACCGGCAGAGGAGACAGTGAGTGCTATCCTGAGACGTTCAACAGACGCTGCCAGCGCCAGACAGCTGTGGTTACCGTACAGAGGATTGAATGTTGACATGAACATTAGTAGGTTGCCAGCACCGGCCATAACTGCGTGTACGGGCAAACCTCGACAGCTGAGCTTAGCCTTTGGTTGTTGATGGGTGCAATGGTCGCTGTTGTCAAGGCTATCAACAAGCACAATGCCCAGTCATTGGGCAGCCTTTGATAGTGCTTCGCGGCTGTCCCAAGTATCATGAAAGTCGCGGAAAGGGGGTTTAGCACGAAGTTCCAGGTCATCTCTGTATGATGAGACTAGACATTAACTACAACGAAACTGAACCGATACTCTTCTCCTCTAGGTTCTCACGGGTAGTTGCGCCATTACCTTGACCAAAGATTGATCGAGCTCACTTTGAACAGTGGGGTTGCTCTCGAAATATTGGTTTGAGGCAAACTCTTTCTCTATCTGTCAAGCTCGCGGACCTGTTACCAGATTAAAAGTCGTGGATCATTGAAACCACCAGCACATCGGTTTTCTGATCACGTATGCGATATCATCTGTGGAAGTTCCGAGGTCCGACAAAAGTAAGTTTCTAGTCCGCAGTGATTCGCTTCTTTGGCCCATCGTGCTTCATGCCCGTAACATCGCACGTCAGAGTTTCTGACTCTGAGTCGCACATAACCATGCCACTTACCGTTATTAATAGCATAACTACGCTGTCTGCAACTCAACTTCCTCATGTCGCTTCACTTCAAAGATGAGGATGTTGTGGGTGACCACCAGGCAAGTTCCCGCTCTTCGCATCACATTCAAGCAGCAAACTAAGCATATAAAGCTCGCCCGCTCCCATAGCATTTTTTCCCCAATACAAACTCGATTACTTTCTCATATATCTCAAGCTTCTAACACTCTACACTCAAAACATTTAATACACCCACGCTCTACAAAATGTCTCAACCTCAACCTAAACCCCGTCCCAAGCCTCGACCTAGACCTCCTCTAGCTCCCGATCGTTCTGATGCCCAGCCGCAATCTTAACCGCGGCCCAATTCTTAGCCAAGACCCCGACCTTGACCTGCGCACAAGCCGCAAGGCAATTAAGTGCCCATGTGAAAGGCAAGATAAACACTGAACCGGACCCGAGGACGGTGAGGAATGTAGTGATGCTTCGGGGAACATCTATGGCTATGTGAGGCTGGGAACATCCATAGCTAGGGAAATAACAATGTCTCATTTTTAAACACCAGATTTTCTCAAGTGTATGATTCTATGCTTAGGGAAGATATTATTAAAATCTAGAGAGGAATATCCTTGCCTATTTGTGAGGTACAATGAAGAAAAAGAAGTAGTAGTAGTTCCACGAGAAAATTAGAAAGGGAATAAAGTGAACTTAAGTAGCCGTTTGAATACCGGCTTTGCTCAATCAACTCCTGGGAGGCTCATTTATTCCGTTGCCACGCCGCTGCTTGTTATTGCTCAGTGAGTCGCATTGAAATTCATTGTCACCTTTCATTTCCATATAGCCGCCATAACCAACATATCTTCATCTATTCTTTCTCCAAGCGTTTGATTTATGTCTAAGAGTACAGGTCCAACAACAATAATCTGTCTACCGGCAGCGTGCTCGCCCTCCGCCCTGATTACTAGTTTGCCATTTTCGGCTCTGAAATGTTACCTAGCGTGCCATTTCCAAGAGACTGCCGGTCTCAGGCGATTGTTCGTCCTCACGATCACACATCTGCGCGTCTTGTCTCAAGAGTCTTGGAACAGCTTCTCGGCTATTGCGCAGACGTCTTCGCTCTGAGGTCGAGGTACAGGGCACTATAGCACCTTGCCGGAGCAGGCCAGGTCTTTTGGCTCGAAGCGGGCTTCTTTTGAAGTCACTTGACCCTTGATGCTCGAGACCCATTTTGTCCATCTCAATATTGAGACTTTGTTCCATGGCCGAAAGCACCTTGGCTTCGACGTCCTTCAGCTCCTGTCTTTCACGGTGCAAGTTCTTTTCCAAGGTCTCCGACATGAGCGCACTGTATGTTTCGATTAGTGCATCTTTTTCCGCCAGGATCTTCAACAGCCCTTCGTGATCCGCAGTCATTTCGTCCATCTGAGCTTCCAGCTTCTGAACATAGTCTTTGCTCTCCGAAAGACTTTCCTTCAACTCCTTACATTCCGTTTCGAGGGCTAGGCACTGCCTAATCCCTTGTCGGATAAGCTCGGAGCTTCTCTGTGACTCTCTCCTACCGATTTCTGCCATTTTGATCTGTGAAATCTTGGTATTATTGGTGAGGCTGATGTGTTAGTATTGGTCTCTGAGTTGTATGTGTGCGAGTGAGATTCAGCTTCAGTGTCGGAAACGTTCTTACCTTTGGGGATTTGTGGTGGTTTGAATGTTGGCCAGAGTCAGCGGTATATTTATACATTGGAACCTAGACAAGGCTGTTCTCAGAAACGACATGTATCGTGCTTCTGATACTCGAATCCCATGTTAGAGACCATGCACTGTGCCTCTGTTCAGAGAACTCGCTGTAGAATCATTGATTGTCCGTTTGAGGGAAAGGTGTGTTCTTTGTTTTTAACTGACCATTGTTCACTGCGAATACCTGTGGGCAGCTTACAGTTCACCTAGGCTTGTGCCTCGTGTGTTCATTATTGCAAACAGTTATTCACCAAAACGCATAGACATACAATGTGTGAATGAACAAAGGGTAGTTTGCTGTGAGCAGCGACTGTTGTTTACATGTTTTATGCCAATCGCCCTCCATGAATTGTGTATGCATTAAAAACTTAGTTGATCGGAGCGAGAACGACGATGTCAGTAAGTGTGGCGCAAAGAATCTATTGGATGTCGCTGCAGGGGTCAGCGTCCAGGGGCGCGGCCGGTCAATTCGTTGTGCAATGTTTTAGTGGCGCGAATGGGTAGGTCATTGATAGAGAAGCAACCTCTCACACAAGGACCTTTCTCTGATTGACTCTGAATCTTGGTCATATTGTAGGCGATCGAGCCTCTCTGCTGGAGATGAATACATAGCGGGGGACGAGACATGAGCACAACGATAAACCTTCTTCAACCAACTCCGAACATAAAAAGCGTCACACGAACCCGCCGCCATTATTGCCAAGATTGACAAGTGTAAGTGGCGTTCAGCAGCTGAGTACTAGTCACTTCGCTTAGCCTGAGGAATACCGCTAGTCCCTATCATTTCCTGAGCTGAACCGTGCTACATGAGATTGACATGCTTTGAATAGGATGACAATATAACATGAAGTACTGACTTGTACAGGCGTGAATAAGCGACTTGCGTTTTAATCCAGGACACCGCAACAAGTCCCCGGTTGGGATACAGGCCATCCGTGAACTTTGCGATATCTGCTATGCCGCGCTGCGGAAATGGGGCTAGTACTGGACTGCTCATTGGTCCACTAACCCAGCTGTCAGATCGATATCTGATAGAGACGGCTTGAGATGAGCCACCTCATACTACTCTCCTTGAATTGCGAGCCGCCAAAAGAGGGAAAAGACGAAATTCAGTATCTCGTTTTACCGAAGAAGTCTTTTCCCCCAAAGAACACACAATACGTTCTTTGAGTCTGTCTCTGAACGTGATAATCAATTATAGGCTGGACCTCTCCAATGAAGCAATGCTCCCAGCACTTGAGCTTTGCTGTTCCCGTTTCTCCGGCTGTCGGAGTGGGTATATGGCCTGCGATCTCATTCTTAAGCCGCTCTCCCGCTTGTTTTGTCCTGTTTCGTAGGCTATCCACGCTAATGCGTGAATTCCGCAATGCTCACCCCCGTAGTGTGCGATCGGCGGCCTAGCTATTGACCATGCTAAGCAATTTCACTGGAATAAATGCATAGCAGGCACGGCAGAGTGACAGGGGTAGAGAAACCACCAAACAACAGACAACTGAATAAATGAACGCTGCGAATTGAAATCTGTTGAACTGCCCGATTTACGATTGTTATACGCTCAACTCCAACTCGTCAATAGCCCACATTTTCCAAGTTTAAAATCCGAGCGTACTTGAATTTCCCGGCCGCACCTCTGGACATGACATAGAGAACCGAGATCCTGTTGGTTCCAGCACGACAGAGACGTAAGGTGGCTTGGCCACGATGATATATCATTTTCCTAGAGTTGGACAGCGAAGCACAGAGATGAGAGAAGAGCAGACAACAAGGAACGTCTCCTCTTTTGCTGACCTTGTCTCTTGAAGGGGGTATGAAGGCTCCCTCCAGTGACAGCTTTCTCAATTTCCCTTCCTACTCTCATTTTCACTTCTGGCCCAACTCGGAGGGCAAGTGAAAGAAAGGTGTCGCACAAGCAGCACCTCTTAGCACCCTAAAATCCTTCAAATAACTCGTTATACCTTCGAACTGTCAACCGAAGGTCTACCACATCAATCATGTCAGATTCAGACATCGAGATGCCCTCGTGCCCCGAAACTCCACCTCACACCACCCAAACCATCTCAGACTCACGAAAAACAGCAGATGAGTGTGAAGATGACTCTCCCTCTCCCAGAGAAAGATTTGGCAAACCCCTCAAACCGCGCCCCAGTCGCGCTCACCGTCCACGAGCTGCTTCGTCATCAACTCTCCCCTCCATCAGGCGCTACACTACACCGCCTCAGCACCCCGGACAACAAGTCACTGAAATTCCCTCCTACCGAGTTGAGAAGCGTCGCCCTGCCGTGAGCGGACATCAGCGAGCAGAGAGCTTCGAACACTACCTATCTTCAGCCAGACGCCTCACGCGCCGCATTCCAAGCAACGATGAAATCACCACGGTCGGCTTTGCCAACGGCTTACTGCCTCGCCGAGGACAAGCCCTCGCACCCACTTCTGGAAGTGTGCTGCGTGAATCGCCTCCGCTGCCCCGACGTCAGGTTATGGAAGAGCTGGGGAAGCGTGTTGAGGATCTCCAGATGACATCACGAGGAAGGTCTGATGGGCCCAGATCTCCAGGACCTCATTACGGTGTAGCATTTTCAACCCGTGCTATCGATATCTCATCCAGACGTCCAGGCAAAGCGCTCGAGGAGGATGTATCACTCATCACACCGGCCTGCCACTGGTCGGATGAATCTGACTAGGGCGCCATTTTACTCCTGGCAGCTGCTGTGGGCCGTTTTTTTAAGACAGCATACATAAGCATGAACTGTTCAATCAAATAGACGGTTGAGAGTATTGTGGGAATCTAAAATCATCGGCTTCTAGGTCTGAAGAAGGTTATTAATGGCAATAAAACTTACAAAGGACTGGTATATTTAACCAAAGAAGTGAGCGAGGGAGATCTAAATGTAACTAATCAATGGATATCTAAATGCATTTTACTTTATTGATAGCTTAAGTCCATTACATTATAAGGACTTATCTCTTCTCCTACGGAGTCTAAATATAGTCACACGAAATGCTAGTCACCGGTGTTTGCACAGACTTGAGGACTCAGGTGGAGGCCGACCAGACGGTTATGGGTCATAGATTGCCCGACACCACCCGAGGAATACTCTCCTTGTAGTCATTCTTCTAATTTAGAAGTTTTAGCATTTCATCAAAAACTCACTCTTACAATTTTCAATCACCAAGCAGGAATAAGTATACCTGAATCACTCAGAGGCAAAGCCTGGCAAGGTAACGAGTTCTAAGTAGGCAGAAATACGTGCAGCTGTAATACCGCCGACATGGCTTAATCTAGATAGCAGACGAGAAACAATATTTCGAAGGGAGAGGCCGATCAAATATTGAAGTGTTATTTGGCCATAAGTCCCAGACTTTAGCGTGTATTCTGACGACGATGTGTCTTTGTGACAATTCCCTTTCCCTTGTTCAGAAGTATCTTGCTGCAACGTATATTATTCCACTGAATGAGGCCCAGGTCATGTATCCTTCTATGTATTCCCCTCTTGTTGGAGCTTGGAAACACATATGTTGTGCAAGAAGAGCGTGATTCGAGAACCTTAGGATTCCCGAGGTATACGCGGATTCGAAGAGAATGAATGTCAGCCGACAAACCATTGGGGACGTTGCATCAAGATCGGAATAGAGTTGCCGAACACCACTAACATCACCTTGCACTTTTACAGACACAGAGGGGGAAATGAGTGTGATTAGCGGATCTTATTACCCCGTACCCCGCCAATTTGTCCCCATGGGCAATTGGAAAGTTAATTGGGAATAGGGAACCCCCAATGCACGATCTGCGAGACAAATCTGGGATGGCTTCTGGCTGGATGGGCTAGCGTGACACTATCTCCGGTCCGTTAGACCAGATCTCGACTAAGCTTGAGTGATGGCTGGTAGAGTTTGGGGAAGTCTGGAGTAATATTGGGCGTGGATTACGGTTCTTTTACTTTGTGTTTCCCGCTAGAGGAGACTTTATCCAAATTGGGTGGTTTGGTGCACGCAAAGAGAGAAGAACTACGGGTTTCCGGCGGGCTGGCGCGTCAAAGTTCAGATGAATCAGATTGAGAAAGGTAACCAGTTAATAGACGAATGACAGACGTTACAGGGACTCCGGAACATTTGTCCATATTTCAAGTTTCATGATAATTGAGACTTGGGCGGAGTCGGAATGAAAGGTCCCGATCCGCCGAATCTCAGGTACCAGCATGAGCCAGAAAGGCAACATGGCAGACATAGAGAAACTGATCTGAGAAACAGTCACTAATGCATCGAATCATTCCGAGAAACACGAGTCACTTACAGCAAATTTGAGGGTAGGCAATGGCTCCTTGGCGAAACACTTTAACCCGTTTAGGCAATCCCATGCATTATCCCACGAATCACACCAAGGCGCACCGAGCTTGAAGTGCCGTACTGCCGAGAACTCGTTGGACTACCATGCCTGTAAATATTTCCGACGTGGAGAATTCCCAATTATAGCGCGACTTGCATGTTTCGAGCGTGCCGTATACCCAGAAGTGCCGACGCCGATTTGGACATGCTGAGTTAGGGGTATGGTGAGTGGAATGGGAATGACTACGTTTTGGCACGATGAGACGGAATTTGAATATTCCTTCAATGGGACCGGGGAATGCAATTGCAGTTGGGGAGAATAGATGATGATGTATAAAACATCATCTTGTGCCAGCTCGACATAGGGTCTGAATTGATTCATCGGCAAGCACTTCAACATCTCTTGACTTCCTCTTGTCTTCATCTCACACGAATATCACAATGGTTCGAAACATTGCTCTCGCGGCTTTGCTCCCAGCTGCCTGGGCTCTGCCTTCAAGCTCTGTAAGCCAAACAGACCCTTCAACAACAATTCAATCACTAATGAACTGAAATACAGCTCCAGGAACGAGATGCTTGCACCGTGACTGACTACTCTGGCCTCGCCACCGCTGTCTCATCCTGCACAAACATCGTGCTCAACGGTTTCCAAGTCCCGACTGGCAAGCAACTTGATCTTTCCAAGCTCAAGGCTGGTACAACCGTTACCTTCAAGGGCACAACTGTAAGCAACTTCCTTTGTTTTTCTGAGGTCTACTGAAGCTGAATGTCTTAGACCTTTGCCACCACTGCCGACAACGACTTTGATCCTATCGTCATTAGTGGAAGTGGCATCACCATCACTGGTGCATCTGGCCATGTCATCGATGGCAATGGCCAAGCATATTGGGATGGCCAAGGTTCCAACAACGCAGACAACCCAAAGTATTTTCCCCCAATACCTGCTGCAGAGGCTATACTGACCTTATAAAGGCCCGATCACTTCATCGTTGTTAAGAAGGTTACCGGTACCTCAAAGATTACAAACCTCAACATCCAGAACTGGCCCGTTCACTGCTTCGACATCACCGGCAGTTCAGATCTGACCATCTCGGGGCTCATTCTCGATAACAGAGCAGGCGACAAGCCCAATTCCAAGAGCGGTGGTTTGCCCGCTGCGCATAACAGCGACGGTTTCGACATCTCGTCCTGTGACCACGTCACGCTGGATAACAACCACGTTTATAACCAGGATGACTGTGTTGCCGTCACCTCTGGCACAAACATCGTCGTTTCTAACATGTACTGCTCCGGTGGTCATGGTCTCAGCATCGGTTCTGTCGGCGGAAAGAGCAACAATGTCGTGGATGGTGTCCAGTTCTTGAACTCACAAATTGTGAACAGTGAGAATGGATGCCGCATCAAGTCCAACTCTGGCACAACTGGCACGGTCAGTAAACACTCAAGTCACCTTATTATGTAGCTAGGCTAACTGATGATCAGATCAACAACGTTACCTACCAAAACATTGCTCTTACCAACATCAGCAAGTACGGTGTTGATGTCCAGCAGGACTACCTCAACGGCGGCCCTACTGGAAAGCCCACCAACGGCGTCAAGATTAGCAACATCAAATTCACCAAGGTCACTGGCACGGTGGCTAGCTCAGCTCAGAATTGGTATATTCTGTGTGGTGATGGTAGCTGCTCTGGATTTACTTTCTCTGGCAACGCCATTACTGGTGGTGGTAAGACTAGCAGCTGCAACTATCCAACCAACACTTGCCCCAGCTAGGTTAAAGTGGGAAGGATATAATTCTCTAGTAAGGGAGCTGAAGCCCGGGTAAAGAGGGGATATACTCTTTTGTTGGATCGCAGCGGCGGACACCTGTGAGCTTGGGTCCATAGTTAGCAGACTTATCTGAGTAGCAAATTCTATGTATTGAAGCATTTTATTGAGCCTGCATCCGTCTATGCTTGGGAGGTGTCTACGTGGTGAGTGCTATCGAATTAGCCTGCCAATACCTTATTATTTCCATCAATTCCACTTTCTGGATCTAAAGGATAACAGCAACGGCACAATGTCGGAATACAGAACATTTATCTCTGTCTCTTTATTATGCCTCTCTCGAAAGGTTTCATTAATGCATTTACTAGAAACGTCTATTTCCAGTCAAGCGAACAAAGCCGCACCAAGGAGACTGTCTTAGGACCACAACTCAGTAGTTTCCACCGTAGACAGGCAAGGTGAATCAGAGCGTTAGGACCAGTGGATAAATCGTCACACCTTCAATTGACACGTACATTCTATGTGGTGATGGGAGGTTCATCAACCTTAGAGGGAGACACACACAGGATTACTTCAACGGCCTTTCACTAGGTCACAACGTCAGCGGTTGGCAAGTATACACTTCTCAAAAGGGAATCTCAATTTGCGTGTGGAAGAATTTAACTATGGAGCCCGTCCTTTCGGTTCGTCGAAGCCACTGAGCATTCGTCAATCGTCTCAAGATACCATCGCAAGCCCATAGCGTTTCCCAGCAGTTAACAAAGACCAGGCAAGATTCATCGGCCTGTCTGGTAAAGTGAATCCTCCTCAAGATACCCTAAAACACTCAAAGTTTGCACTAAAATTGACAAATCTTACAATACCATCCTAAGTCACCCTAAACTCCTCTCAAACTTTTGTCAATCTTAGGTAAGTCTTCCAAATCACTCTAAAATAGTCATAAACTCATCATAAGAGATGTGGGTCTCTCTAGTTAGGCAAATCGACATCATAGCCGTGTCGCGCGATGTCTTCCAAAAGCCACTGCATAGGGGTGGCGTATGTGACATCGAAACCGTCCGGATTAGGCTTGTCACTCGCTGCCAAGCCCGCTGTCACGATACCCCCGATACGACCCCTGAGATCGAAGATGCAAGCCCCGGAATCGCCACCTTTGGAGAACGGGGCTTTCCTTTCCACACCAACAATACACCAATGATTTGAGACAATCCCATCAGTAGTTGCAGCTCCAGGAGGATGAGGGTGGCGAACGACAGACCGGATGCTGTTGGAATGTCCAAAAGTGACCCCGCTGCTACAACCAAACTTGACCACTACAAGACGCTGCTGGTCTGCTATACCACTGACTGAAGCATTCTCCAGTTCGGCTTCAGAGATCAAGTCTGGCCCGATCTTGACTTCTGGCGATGTATTGACGGGAAGCAGAGCGCCGTGGGTCACTGTGTCTTTGTGTTCTTTGAGCCCGTCTCGGAACAGCTGGGTAACCGGTAATTTATTGGTGAGATCGCTAGGACTGGTGGTGAAGTTCTCCTGTGAGAGTTCGACAAGTGCCCAATCCCGGATACGTTTAGAGCAGAGTTGCATATCGTCGGTGTAGAGTTGAATACGGGGCGCAATCTCGACACGACCGAGGCCAAAGCTTCCAGCACTCGTGAGGTGATCGAAATGGGCCTGGAAAGAGTCCAATAGAGCTTGTTTCTGCACAAGTTTTGGAAGCTCGGCTTGGAATTCCGGGATGTTGTAGCGCGGGTGTGTTGTTAGACGTATACTGGTTTCAATCGTAAGGTTCTCGGCAGGGAAATACCTGAGAAGGTCGAAAGTGGTACCGAGTGCGGGCTGGATGACTTGTTTGATGTTATCGCTATTACCATGACGGTAATCGATGGAATCCTTTGGGAAGAAAACATGGCGACATGTAAGGGCGTAGGTCTTGCTGTCCTTGCCTTGTAGGTAGAGACCTTTTGTTCCCTTGAAGGTTTCTGTCACCCCGATCGATGTTCCGATATATTCCGAGACGTGATGACTGAACTTGAACTTGATGTCGTCAACATCGTTGTTGAAGGGGCCTGATTCGAGGCGCAAAACTTGCTGGTCAGTGGTCGGGCATGAGGCAGCTGTAGCTACAATACTCTCTTTTACCTCGACTTCAACATCGTCAAGGGCGAAGCGCGCGAGGATCTGTTTGCACGATACAATAACAGCTTCCGCCCGGTGGAAAGGAGTCGAGTTCGGGGACACTGAAATCAGCATGGTGACTGGACCCTCGAATGTTCGTCCAGGAACCTTGTAGTTGACCTCGTACCCAACGCGCAAAATATCGATGGCGGTCCAGTCGATGTCAGTGAGGGTTGCGAGAATCAGCGGCTGAAGGCTTCCTCGGGGGTTATTCCATGGTTGCTGGATGGCGTGACCTGTAGCTACAGACAGCTTCTTGTTTCCCACAAATTCGTGGGGTTGGGGCCAGGGCGTGGAGCTGGAACGCGCGATGAGCTTTGGGCAGGTTGGAAGGCCGCAATAGTACATGCGGCTTTCTCGTTCACTAGGTTCCTGGAGAGGCATAGTGGCCGGATGAAATAGAGATGAAAATGCCTTGGGTAGGGACGGGAATGCTTAGTATAGAGATGTAAGTTATTGGGGGATGGGTGAGAAGTCTTTGACGGAAGAGGCTAAAAATAAGCAAGTTAAGAAAAAGGTCGAGGGGGAGTCAAGATCTGTAAATGTTTATATACTCTGGGTAAAAGTTAATAAGCGGGGCTAGATAGTGTGATTCACGAACGATGGGGGTGACAGCTGTTTATACTGTGATTCACGAACAAAGGCAGATGCTCGAGTAGCTTCATTTAAAAGAATGAATAAATACTCCTTAGACTAGATTTGTTATAATTTTAGTATAGTTTTGTTTTAGTAAACTGTATAGCATGATTAAGGTCGCGTAAGGCGCGTGATGTGATGTGAGCATTAGCTGCCAGGTCTATCAATTCCAAGTAACACTCTTAAAGTCTCAAACTTTATCACAACATGCCATTTGGGGGTAATAAATCTTATTCAGTAGACTGCTAAGTCAATGCTTCAACGCTATGTTCTGTGATACAGGCTTGAAATACGTGATCAGAACCGTCATCATGGACAGACATTGTATTCAGACCTAATGCATAAACTCAAGCGGTCTGATCTACCCACTGGCAGACTTTGTGCTAGGCATTTCACGGTTGATTCTGAGCCGGTTCAGAAACACCAGACATTTGTTTACCAGTGCTTGCATGCTCGATGTTGATATTGTTGGAAGTGATAAGCAGATTGACCCGTGTGACAGTGTCTGAGCAAAGAATACATGCCTAGCGATCTCAAGTCCTGAAATATTGAAATACAATGCCGACCGCCAGTAAGAAAGCCTCTCATCACATTCCCAACATTCACAAACCTCGCAGAAGTAATATCTTCCGCCAAGATAAACTCTACACAACATCACCAGCTCGCCACTATCCCCACACTATCATCACGATGAAGTCATTTCTCAACATGCTCGACGGCCTTCAAATTGGAGTCCAAGCCCTGACCAAGGACTTGAAGTCGCGGGATTTGGATCAAGTCATTGAGCTTGTCGATCTACTCATGAAAGACATGAAAAGTATCGCATCTGCTTTGAAGGACACCAATACCGAGGAGCTCAACGACCCAAACCTTGTGCAGGAGCACCAAAAGCTCCTTCAGTTGACAGAGTTTGACGCTCAGCTTGCTTACTCAGAAATGGACCGCGAAGAGGCATTTAAATATCCTTGGATGACTATCAACAACTGCGAAGAGCGTTTCAAGACACTTGAACTCGCTATTCAGCATTTTGCCGACCATGCAGTTGATGCTGGACCCAGCATGCGCACCTGCACCCCGCCATTCACAAAGCTTGTTGGAATGCTTAGAGGTATTGTGATGGAATATCTCAAGCTTCGCCACCGTCGCATCGTCATGCAACTAGATCAGGCGGTCGAAATCAAGACGGAGGAGGGTCTAGATACGCAGGACCTGGACAAGGATGAGGTGCTGAGCTACGTGTCTCGTCCATTCTCGAAGGGGTTCGTTGGCCATTGCCTTCGTCAATACTACCAAAAAACGCTCCAGCACAAAGCTATTTCCATCAAGCTAACTTGGGACGCTAAAAAGGAAGAGTGGTCCGCAAAGAAAGAGCAATGGGCTGACGCGCTGGTGCCGGAATGGGAGAGCGGTGCTATCCAGGTCATTATGATCGAACCCAAGAACCTGCTCAACTCTTCGTGGAAGACCAACCAACTGTACGACGAGGAGGGTGAGCGTCCTAACCATCCTCTTCTTCAGTGGTGCAAGCTTGATTTGATGGATCGTCAAGAGGGTGTGCTGCATTGGAGTCTTGGAGGTGTTGTTGCATGGAGATTCTATGGCGAGATCGAGTGGATGGATCGCTCTGGCCATGTCATTGATGAAACTGAGTACTAAATAGATTTTATTTGAGTGTTCATGAATGATTGTATGATAGAATAAGGAAGACTGACTGAGGGTTCTTTCATAAGACTGTTGTTTTGGGTTAGTAGACCCCAAAGCTGATACTAATATCTCACGTCTCACACAAGTATGTAAAAAGCTTTTACACTGGGCGCTTGTCGCATTTATCAAGCTATGGAATAAAGATTGTCCTGGAATTTTGCTTTAATGAATACAACTGACTGAATCTACATGGAAGCTTGTGAACTGTCGTGAGCTGTGAACGTGCATTGGCCTGTTCAATTTAAAAGCTTCGCGAGAAGGCCATCGTAGTGACAACAAAGACTTGGAAGGCTAGTCGTCGCCCAAACCCTTCATTCCCGATCTTGCTGGCCTTGACAAGGTGGCGAGCCGTTACGTCTTCTAGAAGGTCGCCCCAGAAAATGTCGCCCTGGCCTAAACGGGAAAACAACATGTCAAAGAAAGGGACACTTTCGCCTAGCTGCAGCTTTAAGGTTGGGTTTAATATCCAAAGAATAGACATCAACTATATAAAATGCATGTTTATCAGCGGTCATGTAGACTATTCTTGGTCCTTTCTAGAGATAGTTCGGTTTCCTTGGGACAAAATGCAAGACTCAAGAATGACCCGCATCGTGAGGCCGAAAGCCACGGGCTGCGTTCAAGTTCTCCGTCGATCAATGGTTACTGGATAAATCTAGGATACTAGAAACTCGTTAGCCGTAAGTTTGGAACTGTTCGCAATTTTGAATGTATGTTTCTGGAATACAAAACAAGGCAAAGGCCGATACTTGTTCTGGTGAACAGCGGTGTTTGTTTGACGGTCGTGTGTACCTTTGCTTATCTATGAACACAATCTATTGTCACATTCTACTTGCACATCATGAGAATCACCAAGTGTTTTAGATCAAGACACAAAGAACTCGTTGTTAATACAAGCAAGCAAGTAAAATAGGCAGAGCAAGATAACTGCTTGTCCACCAAAGTGTGTCCTAATAATCAAAGTACAATGCGTAAAACTCCAAAGCAGTGCCTTCACTCTTCATTCATCCAGCAACGGTCACGGTCATTACCATTGAATCTCCAACGCACATCCTCTCACTGGTCCTTCTGCTCCTCGACCTGACCCCAAAGACCATCGGATGCGACATTCCAAGGGTAGAGAATGTCGGCGAGCCTGGCCGACTCCATCTGCAAGTCCAGTCTGTCGATCTTTCGGCGAAGCGCCAACCGCTGGATCAACAGCATGTACATCTGATGGCAGATGCTATCCACTATTCCAAAGCATTCTTCTCGTTCCTTGGCGAGATGGCGGATATGTTTCTCCAGTTCAACTCGCTTAGCAAATTCGTCTGCCGGGCCACGAGGGGTCGGATAATCTCTCTTCAAGATTTCGGTTAAGTTAGAAAGTGTCTTCTCTATCTTACCACGCCGGGCGTGAATCTTGCACAGCTCTGCAAAAGCAGCCTGGCGATTCTGTTCGATTTTCTTGATCTGCTTCTTGATCATCTCTTGCGTGTTATGATGGGCCAGTTCAGGCCCGGTGAAGGGTCTCCCACCCAAAGGGGGAAGAGAATCGTCGTAATCCGTCTGTAATCAGGTTAGAGTGTGATGTGTTATTTATCTAGGAACTTACACAGCTGGGGTCACCGTGCTCAGGTTTCCCGAAGTCAAGACATTTTCGCAGGCCGTAGAGAAGGGCAATGATCAGGAGGAGCGGCAGGACAATCTCGGTGCCGGCGGGCACATCGACAGAAAAGGTCATCGCCATTATAAGAAGATGGTTTTGGTCAACAGTTAAGTGTAGAACGAGATTTATGGTTGTGGAGGTAGATGTGACTGTTGTGATGGTGAGGGAGGAAGGAAGAAGGAAGAAAGAAGGAAGACAAAGGGCTGCTTCTTATTCTCTGTGGTTACCGTGACGGAACAACATAAATCATGCTTGATGCAGTGACACTGGCAGAGCGTCTGGTCAAACGTGTCTTAGTGGCTGCTTGGACGCGTCCTGACATCAACGTGCTATTGGCCAAAATGGCAATACTGTTCTAGCAGTGACAGCTGTCACTACTCTCTAGCACTGGTAAGCTTTCTGGCAGTCTTTAGTCTCTGGCGAGCACTGTCATGGCAGGTCATCGTCTCGCCGGTGTTTACAAGCCATGTATGATGTTCATAATACACCAGATCCAGCCTGACAAATTACAGTAGTCTACATGCTTTCAGGTTGTTCTAGTGATACCGCATAATACTAAGTAGCAGTGCAGAGGGATGCTGAGCTGAAGTTTGAGTAGTGACTGACTACTGCCAGCGGAAGATTTCGATCCAAGTTCGCATTAAAGGCCGGATAATCCGTAAAATCGAGTCAAGTCGCATTTGGCAGTGGCGACACAGTTTTCAGTTGTTGAATGGGACAAGAGATTACCGAGAGTTGCGACAGCAGAGTTGGTGGACGGACGTTTGCCATGGGATTACACTTGAAGAAATACTTAACGCTAATATAGTATTGAGCCGGAACTCAATGTCACAGGCAGAATGGTGACCCTCCTACCACTTCCCCAAGCTCCAATCCATCACTTCCATCCTTACGGTATAACTTCTCACAACACGACTGCAAGCGCGCAAACAACACCAGTAACGATACCAACAGTCCCAATCATCAATCCCGCCGCAGCATTGCTCATATCAACAGTCGCCGAAGGAGCACTTCCCGTCACAGTCCCATTAGATTTGCTTATCGGAACGGCGTAATAGTCAATGCCGTTGCTGCGGGTAATTGTCGACACGATCGTCAAGCTCTCGTGCTCGGTGGACTCGGGGGAGTCTGAGATAATGTCGGTAGTCATTGGGGTAGTAGCAGTGGTAGCAGGAGCATCAGTGATTTCAGGGTGCGCTGCGATAGGGAGGGCAAAGAGAAGAGCTGCGAGGGCGATTGATCGTGCCATTTTGTTTTTTGGTGGGTTGGACGACTAATGTTTGAGGAACGAATATCAAAGAGAGACCTTAGGAAGAGGTTGCAAGTGCAAAAGAATGGAATTGTTGTGCATTTCTATTCGTAGGTACTGATCAGTATTTATACTCTTAAGCCCCTGCCTGCATTGGTCATATCGCGGTGTATCATTCAGCTAAACTCAGACATTTATACGATAATGGATTGGAATAATTGTTCCACTCTGATCCTTCAAGCTATTAATAGCGGTAATAAAATGAATTGTGTTAAGCGATGTCCTGTCTATTCCCGTTCAAGACCGTGCCAAGAATTCCAGTCCAACCGAAGAGATCGTCCTTAACAAAAGTTCGCGACCCACAAATGGTCACGATACTGAGTACCCTATACTAGGAGAATAACAAAGTGAGACTTTAAGATAGAGGACCAATATTAACTTTATAGAGGAACAGTCTGCGAGGAGCAGATCTGTCTGCATGGCAGGCTTGGCAATACTTCGAGACGCAGAATCATCTTGAGATCTTAGAGTTTAACCATAAAAAACGATATTAT
Organism: Fusarium circinatum; assembly: GCA_024047395.1. Classification (NCBI taxonomy): domain Eukaryota; kingdom Fungi; phylum Ascomycota; class Sordariomycetes; order Hypocreales; family Nectriaceae; genus Fusarium; species Fusarium circinatum. The sequence goes on from CM043928.1 coordinate 248,743, forward strand.
CTTAGAGCTCCAAAAAAGGTTATTTGCAACTTTTAGTTGATCGTGCTATATGATGCATGCAACGTCAGAATCGCGTATGTCTCTGCTGCTTGTGGAGTGTTGGATGGTGGGCGCTGTCTCTGCCGATCCCACGAGTAGTAATTCTTTTTGTTCTCATAGGCCAAGTGTATGCATGATCTAGGCTTGAAAGTGCTTGTTTCTCAGCTTTTCATCATAAGAATTATTAAAAATGCCTGTTCTCCATTGTCTGTCACTAGAAGCCGGCATTGGATTTCTGTTCAGTGTTCTATCCATTGTTCTGTAGTTTAGAAATTCATGCCGAGCATTGAAACGGAAAGAATCTGAACGCTAGACATGTAACATCTCCCACTACTAAGTATGCCTATCTTCTGTAGGCCAGTGGGTAAAAAGGTCTTATGGTCTGAATTCTGTTCGGTTAATGACAGTGGCATATCCTTAGGGAGATGCTCAAATTTCCTTACTAAATAACGATTGTTGCAACACTGGAGCATGTTCTCCCTTCTGTTCACTTCCCATCAGACTAAGAAAGACTGCTGTCTCCTTACCAACACCAACCCTCCCGATTCTTGACCGAAGACTTCCTATCTTGATACTACTGGCGATCACAGCCACGACATCATGGCACCTAACATGCAGAACGAGATCGAATACCTGGTCCGCCACAAAGTAGACCAGGAAAGCAAAACTGTCGAATTTCTCGTGCAGTGGGTCGACGGCCCACGATCTTGGGAGCCTGAGGAGGTTCTCCAACGGCTTGATCACGAAATTCTCTATGACTACTGGTTGGATCGTGGTGGTCGAGATGAGGCGACGGGCTTGGAACAACATCGCGTCTTCAAGGTCAAATGCAAGGGCTGGAAAAGAGGGGAATGGTGCTACAACTGTCATTGGGTTGGATACCCGCCTGATCAGGATACCTGGGAGCCTGAAGCAAAGATCTTGGACATCGCTCCGGCCGCTATACAGGATTGGGAGGCCCGCGAAGCCGTCCGCCAAGCGAAGGTGGCAGCTCGAAAAGCAGCTGCGGCGGCTGCGCACCAACAATAGGCTGACGAGAGACTGTAGTGGCGAATCCTTGGGGGCTAAGTCAAGATTGGAGTAACGCTGTTTCTGGAAGTATGCAAGTGTCGGTGGGCCGTATGAACTACACCCTGTATGTGGTAAATAGCGAATTTTAGACCCTACAGAGTCCTTGAGAGACACGATAGATAACTTAAGAGAGGTTAAGACAATAAATTTGCCTTATTCTGTACTAAATTGACCTACGTCTTTGCCCATTGCTCCGTTAGGCGTGATAACCGGAATGTAAGCGAGAAGGCCAGACTATTATAAGAGAATCTTAGTTACTTACTGTCAGAACTTACTTGTATATTGAGCTTTGACCGCAAATCAAAGGGGTAATGAGATGGACATTGGAAATAGATATGATATTCATGCCTGGGCGATGAAATAACCCATTAGTGACCAAAATCATAGCCTTCGTCCCCAGTAGAGGAATTCGATGCTTGGATATGCAAGCGCGTCCAGTGTATGCGAATACTATACATTGCCCGAGTCTTTAATCTTGATAATGTTGACTACATTATGAGAACAATTTTATCTAGTATCCGGTACATCCCATTACCTTACAAGATGTAATTGCGGGCTCTGGATTGGGTATCTTCCTGTTCTACTATACGGAACGTTCTGACAAGGATGTAAATAAAATGTATCTTGTCACCCAACGTCCAGCAAACCCTTGCGAACTGACTGTGCCGTATACAGAACACGGCCGTTAAAGGCTTCTTTACGTATTCTGTGACATGAAAATTGGGTATGTTCTTGAAAAGAGATTCAAAATAGATAAAGCGTACAATTGATGGTCTTACTGCACAGCGACTCATCTTTGCGACACAGGCACTCATTTGTTTGATATGTCCCATGTTCGCGATGTGTCAAATTGTATAAAATGCATCTTAGGGATCAAATAAGCCTACAACAGAATAGAAAATTTTAACAGGCTCAACACTCGAGTAGTAAATACAGTTTCAAAATCGGCACTACTCATCTTTATACAACATGGCCGCTAGCCAGGACGACCAAGAGTACGAAATCGAGCGCTTCATGCGCCACAGAGTCAACCGAAAAAAAAAGACCGTCGAAATTCTCGTCAAGTGGACAGGCTACACCTTCCCAACGTGGGAGCCCGAGGCCCCCCTACAAGAAACTGCTGGCCGCACATTGTATCGGTACTGGAATGAACTCGGTGGCCGTGGTATAGCCACGCGTCTTCGAGATTATCATGTATTCAAGATCCTGGCCAGAGTGTGGAAGAAAGGTGCATGGCATTACAACTGCCAGTGGGTGGGATACTCGGATTTGAAGGCGGATACTAGTTTGGAGACCGAACGAAAGGTAAGGCGGATTGCTAGGAATGTGTTGGCTGAGTTTGAGGGTATACACGGAACTCCTAATCGGCGGAACACTCCAGGAGCGGATCCCTAGAGTAGGTTTGGATAGAGGACTTGGGCCGCTGGGCAGCGTGTCAAGGCCGATCGATTGGCTCTCGGATTCAATCTCAGTGGGAGTTCATTAAATAGCAAATTATCCGGCCGTTGAGGGATGCGATGGAGAACTTGAAGGAGATGTAAAGATTTGGAATGAATACTTATTTTCTGCTACAATGCTTAATTTTGCTATGAATGACGGTTTATAAAGACAAGATAACTCAGAGAAATAATCAACTGTGAAAACCTGGCACTAGGCGTTTCTAAAAAAGTGACCATGTCTTCACCAACTAAAGCCACCAGCCCCAAGCCTTAAGCCTTGTGCAACATGCGTCATGCCTTCGTTTGGGTTTGATAGAACAGAGCTGTACTTTGGGGTCTCCATAGCCATTAAACATACCATCAATGATCGGTCATGTTGTAGATAGAGACAGAAGCACGTATTTGTGCAACGGCGTAGTCATATCTATTGGAACGAGAAATAATGCCATACTACAGCGCGGTCGTCAAACCGAGACGGTTCTCAATACGCACCGGTAACCAAATCTCTTGAATTCCAAGCTCATTCTCAACAAAGCGATTGCAGAGTTAGCTAAGGGACGAACAGGAAAAAATCTGCGTCGGATGGATAACTCGGTTGGTCAGCGATTAAAGAATATTCTTTGTTCGCACGGAGTTGGAAGAACACTAAATCTATTTATATTTCTACACTGCCCAGAACATCAATCACTACAAAGGGCATTGAAATACAAATCAGTCCGTGTTCAGTACTGCTACTATTACCTGACCAGAAATAAACGCCTCTCGAGAAGAAACTTGCTAACCTTTGTAGGTAGTGAACATTATACTAAAACGTCACAAATAGTTCAGACAAAGACCTAAAATAAGGGATGCATATATATCAGTGCCCTCATATTACCTATTTTCACAATCAGCAAACACTTCCTCAAAAGCCAACAACAACTAAGCCACTATCAACTAAGAAAAGCAAGCATGGCCGAATCACAAATTAGACCACTATTCAAATCGCACCCTGATATCTACCAGCGGTTTCTCAATCAATTTGACTATACAATAGATCACCTCAACGACCCAATTAGAGTATGCGTCCGCTCTTTAGACAACATCATCCCACGACTACATGGAAATGGAATAAATGACACGATCATTGGACTCCATCTTGAGGGAAGTCGAACCTTCCTATCCAGTGCTGGGGAAGACGAGCACCTTCATCCCTTTTGCTATCTCGAGTGTTCAAGTTTGGAATACAGACCAATGGCACGGTTTTATCCTCGACGTAAACATGGCTGCTGGAAAACAGGTGGCTGGCCACTTCAAGAGACTTGGTTAGACTATCTTAGATGCCGAATCTTACCCGAGCTCATAGAATTATCTGATGATGCAGGTAAGAAAAGACGCGTCGGTGAACTCGGGTATGCACCTTTAGCAAGTCCATGGCCCAGGCAATATTCTGATACCGTCAATCCATTGCCCCACACTGCGATTCAAGTATATATCCCCGGCCTGGAACCATTTCAGTTGGAAGAGCATTACTCACTACACTACATTGAGCTACGGAAATTTTCTGGAGGCCTCAACATGGGACATGAGGAGGCACACAAAGAGGCATATAAAGGCACATCGGATCAGTATTGGAAATGGAGGAACCGGGGCATTAGCAAGGGATACATGCAACTGATGCTCACTCGGCGCGATGAAGCCATCACGGCGCGCAGTGAGCCAACGTCGGACTATGGAATCGAAAGTGACGATGGTATGGATATCGATGACGAAGACGTCGCCTTGTCTCCGGTGGATGAGATGTTTGGGCTAGAGGTTTACGGTGAGCCTCAGGGATGGCTACAGAAGTCCCGGAAACGTCTTTTTGATGATGATGATGACGACGAGGCCAACCACGATGTGACTAATAAGCGAGGAAAGTTTACACATTGGTGAAAGCAGGTTCATAGGATAGAGGCCTTCATCGTGCCATTCTGGATTGAATCCTTAGGCTGGGACTTCTATTTTGCATAGAAAGGAACAAAGGTAGGTCTTTGCATTTCTGTATCACCAAGTTATATACCTATGAAATAATAGATTTACTATTCTGCAAACTGAAGATGACTCTAGTATACCGAGCTGGAAACTTTGCAACGATGACACTAGAAACAACTTCCAGATTTTTATTTTTTATGAGAAACCACAGAATGCACCAGTCTGCAAAGAGCTTAGCAATTGAACCGTACGTCATTTCAGGGCTCTAGCATGCTCAAGAAGCAGGTTGATTCCGCAGCGTGTTAAAGCCGCGTATCTTTGACTGTTTTTCTTAGATAAAATACTCGCGGCGGTCATCAACACATGCGGGACCATACATACCTACTACCATATCGCATGTTATCTCAGTGTTTCGAGATATAGCCGGCTTTGACGAGGGCTCATTAGATACATTACTTGGCCTACAAAGTTATCCAATCTTGACAGAAAACAACCTGCAGCCTGGTTTCTCATCAGAATAGAAAGAAGGGAGAAAAAATGATATCACGAGGGATGGTAACAATAAACCTGTGATACGAGTTGAGTTTCTTAATTATAACTATCAGTGCAGTACATTTGCGCTTTTTATGAATACGCCTAGTGCTTTCGGACTTCTACCTTCTTGCTCGACGTATCCCCTTGAGCAGGTCAACGTCTACCGAACAATGCCACATTTATCGGAGTCAATATTGAGTGGACATCACCAGCCATGTTCATCAGAAGGATCTTTATCTCAACAACTTTCAAACTTCTGGAACGAGGTGACCATAGCGGTTCATCCACGCCTCAGTTCCGTAGTAGCGCCAAGCGACCACTAGCCCAAACTCACTCATATCATTGGAGTCGGGAATATGAATCTCATCCATCCAGTCTGGGAGCAAAGGGTGGGGTGCTGGTGCCTCCATCTCCAGAACAGGTCCCGAGTCCCAGTATTCATATCTGAGTCGCTCACGAGTCGTGGTGAGGATCTCAACGTCACCCTGCTTGAACAAAGAAGACGAATCTCCCTCGGCGTCGGGAATCACGGGCTGGTAGGCATAGCACCCAGGTCGGCCTTCTACATGAACAGGAATCAGTCTATGCAGCTGAAGTCCCAATGGGAGAGCCCACCTACGGACCCGAGCCTTTTTATAATGAGCTAAAACGTCTGAGATTACATCAGGGGTGGGTGGAAGTAGTAAATACTTTTTATGTGCAGCAAGCTGCCCTTGAGCCCACTCCCTGAAGTGTTCTTGCTTATAATTCTCATCTTCTGACAATTCCGTCGCGACAGACTGAAAGGATGAACCACTGCCGAATGAATCTTTGACGGAAGCCATTGCAGCGGCCACCCGATGGAGACTGCCTCGGAATTGAAACCTTCGGCGCTGACTTTCGTAAGGAGGTGGAGGCTGGTTGGGAATAGCAACATTTGGCACATAAGGCTGGCCGTGATATTCTAGCTCCTTGATAGCAAGGTTTTCGAGATATATAGCCAGCTCGACGAACAAATCTTGGGGGTTATAGGGCGAGAAGCAAAATTTGGCAGGCGGTACGCCAGCTTTGAGACTCATAAAACGGTCGTGACGCTCTTCTTCTGCCAACTGACGGTGGTGTCCTGTCTCAAGTTCACACCGTTTGATTATGTTGCTTCCGTCAACATCGAAACGCATGGACCGCTGATAGTCTCGTACGTATTCTATAAACTCGGCTCTGCTCATGGAAAGAAGAAAATCATCAGCGTTTGCGATCAGACAATCAGACGCAAGGCTCCGAATAGCTTCCATACAGCTGATGCATTGCTTACTGAACTGCTTTGTAGAGAGATGCGCAAAGTTATTTGCAAGATCCTCAAAACGGAGTTCGAGGCTGTCCAATCGATCCTGCATGACCTCCATCTTGATTTTCTGTAACTGCTCCTCCATGATGGCGATGAGAAGACGCGGGTGTAGAATATTGGAGCTTATGAGGTAGGGTCGAGGAAGTGGTGTAGCGGGTAGCAAAGGCTTGGAGGGGACTTGCTGTTGGGGTTGAAGATGTTGGCAGAGATCTTAGTACTTATAGCGTTGGTGATTGAATTGCAGTGGCACTGTTTTGAAGTTCATGATGCTTACCTACCAACTGTACCGGGTAGTTCTTTGGAACAACGAGGTCACAGCTGGTTACGCATGAGAACAATGGTTTATACAGGCTTGGAACAGTGTTCCACTCATCGTTTCAACTCAATTTGCTGAACCGTCAGTCACTCTCCATAGCTCACTTGGTAATTCTAACATTTCCCTCTAGTGTTCAGCACCCCTGCCTAGTACTCTACAGGACATACTTACGATAACAAACAAAAAAGCAAATCTAGCATCTTTAGTCTCAATTTGAAAAAACATTGCATTTGTCAAGAAATCACTAGCCACATAATTATTACAATCCCATAGATCCGCTTTCACAAAATGACTTCAAAAGGAGGTAAACATACACAACGGGAATATTTGTCAAACGCCGCTGTGAAGCGTTGTCCCCAGCGAGATGATTTGTCATGGAACCGAACAGTGTGAATTGGCTAATGCGCCACCGAAGGGCTGGATTGGCTGGGCTTACCCTGCGGCAGCTTCACCAGTCAGCTCGCTTATAAATGACGGCGGTCAGCGTCATACCGGACAACTACATAAGTATTCCGAGTCAACATCTACAAACAACCGAAATTCAATTGGTGTCCTAATATGAGAAATCGTTCAAAGGGCGCGTCCAGAAATTTACAGGCGTTGAATGGTGGCTATTCTTCATGTTGCACAAGTCGTTAAATATAAGTCTCGATCGCTGCGTCCAAAGTAAAATCGTCTCTAAGCACGGCAATCAATTAAAACAACCAAACTCATAAAGATCTCAAGACTTCCTTTTAACTACTAAGCAGTATCTATACAAGTGATGTCTGCTACTATGAGAGCTATCCTGATCTCCGAGTTCGGTCCAGTTGAGAACTTGGTCATCAAAGACGTCCCCAAACCATCAGCAACAGTCTCCGGCACAGCCCTCATCCACATCAAGGCCTTCGGCATCAACCACGCTGAAATGCACATGCGTCGCGGCGAATGGGCAGAATCAGTCCCGATAAGCGGTATTGAGTGCGTCGGAATGGTCGAAGAATGCCCAGGTGGAGAATTTACTCTCGGCACGCCAGTCGCAGCGCTCATGGGCGGCCTTGGTCGGACCATACCCGGTAGTTATGCAGAGTACACCGTCGCAAATACTAGCAACATGGTCGCTTTGGGAGATCTTGGAGAAGAACTACCGTTGTCTTGGGCAGATGTAGCTGCGTTGCCTGAAAGCTACGCTACAGCTTGGACGTGCCTGTTTCGGAATCTGGATCTGCAGCACGGACAGAGAATTCTAATTAGAGGGGCGACTTCGTCTTTTGGGAGAGCGGCTGTCAATCTCGCTGTCGAAGCAGGGGCTGTTGTCACTGCGACAAGTCGTAGCGAAGCCAAGTTTGCTGCTTTAAGAGACCTTGGAGTCGCCGACACAGTTCTCGAAACGACCGACTTGAGCAAACACCTCCTCGAGAACCAGGACTTCAAAAAGTTCGATGCGGTTCTAGATCTAGTCGGCAACAGTACAATCGTCGACTCACTACACCTAGTCCGTCGCGATGGCCGCGTCTGCTTGGCAGGATGGCTAGGAGGGTTGGATCCCATCAAAGGACCTACGGGGCCTGATGAATCACGGGGATTCAATCCGCTGCTACAAATGGCAAGCGGAGTTCACTTGAGCTTCTTTGGAAGTTTTGTATTTGGGACGGAGGAGTTCACAGTGTCGGATGTCCCGTTAAGGAGTATTATACTCAAGGTGGCGGAGGGCAAGATTGATGCAAAGCCGTGGAGGGTCCTTGGGTTTGAGGATATACATGCTGCTCATCGGGCTATGGAGAATGGAGATGCGAATGGGAAAATGGTGGTCACTGTCGAGTAGTCAATGAAATATGTATAGATTAAGTTGCTTTACATCGATCGAGAGCAATAGCTACTGCAATACCCTGGATGTGATAATCAATATTGCTGAGAATGACATCGCTGAGTCCTGTAGTCGTCTTTCCTCCAAAGCTTGTAATTATTGCCAAGCGTTGAGTGGACACGCGAGCAGCATCCGTCGAACTGAGGGGAAATGCTGATGTCGAAGTGCGACAGATGGTCTCATCCAATCAGATCGCGCCTCGATGGCTCAGTGGTAGAGCGTGTCACTAGTAATGACAAGGTCCACGGTTCGATCCCGTGTCGAGGCAAACTACTCCTACATCCGTGTAACGGTTCTTTTTTAGATTTTTTGCAACTCATGATGATAGCCAAAGTTCAATAAAAAACATTGTAACGAACGTGAGACTCCCAAGACACCTTGTATTTTCTATACTATCTATCTCAGGTAATCTCGGATAACATCCTCAGGTACATCCTTGCCCAAGTAGTTCGGCACCCTCTCATACATCTCCCAAGCACTCCTCTTCATAAAGTTCGTCTGCTCTCTAACCCATCCCTCAAATTCACTCCTATCAACCATCTCACCCCTCTTCTCCTTTTCAACCAGCGTCTCCAAGACCGCATCAATCCGCCCCCTCAACCTAAGTAACTTCTCCTGCAGGAAAATATTACAAAACGTCGGGATATCGTCATTTCCCAAATCTACGCTACGAAGCGACGTGTACTGATCATCCAAGTTGGGATCCGCAAACGCATAGCTGCTCACCATGCTCAACCTCTCCGGTACATTCGTCGCGCGCAAAGCAGCATGCTCAGTACATCCGCCCTGCATGATGACGGCGCCTCCCACTCTTGGACTCTTCACTTTCACGATGGAGCCGTCTCCAGTGCGTATGGCGGTCTCGCCGCCTAGCATGCTGCTTGTGTCGCTAAGCATGACGACGCATACAACTGGGACTTGGTCTTTGTGCCAGGCGTCGATGGGTATATCGTCGTAGCTGGACCTTTGCATCTCTTGGGGTGAGAGCGGGGCTGAGGGTGTTTCGGTGAGCTTGTAGACGCCGGGGAGACCCTCGGGGCCGAGCTGGATGTTTACGAGTCCGAGGTCGGCTTCTCGTCGCAAGAGACGGAGGCCGAAACCAGCGGCGTGATCGATGGCAGCCTGCGTCGCGGGATGTTGCCACGCCTGAAGCGTAAACTTTGCAGTCTTTGGCAATGAGTTTAGTTTTAGTATCGTCGCTGCGATGTTGAACTCACCTTTTCATGACCCGCGATGTAAGCCGGCGCACGATCCCACGAACGGAGATACTTGTCGAGGATCGGTTTACTCAGCATCTCACGACGCAGCATGCGTACACCTTCTTCCGAGAAGAATTGAAAAGGTTCTGTGACGCAGAGATCAGGTGCATTTTCTGGCTGCGGCAGACCAAGGTCCTGAAAGATGTGGCGTCGAGTAGGGGGCTGGAAGGCGAGATGTACGGCGGGATCAAAGTCCGGGAGGTCAAGGTCGTTAAGAGCGGTGAGGGATGGAGGGGAAATGGTCGCCGGGGCCGGAGCTACTTTTGCAAACATGTTGTTGAATGTCTAGAGCTGGAGAGTGATAGGTTTTGTTGATTCTGAAGCAAGAAATTGACACTGCGAAATGGCAAGTCCTGTATACCAACAAGATTGTTTTTAGACCAACGCCGGGCCATTTGAGCCTTTTATCATTATTACCAACCTCGTAAATGACCCTTTATCGGCGTCGCTTGCTGAAGGGGGGAGGGGCGTTATGTTAGTCTCTTCTTATATCATTTCCTATTCTGGCAATGGTATCCTGACTCCATCGCTGGGCTTATCATCTGACGCTTCGTGCCAGATAAGACACCAAAAATAGGGCCGGCAATTGAAACGCCACTACCTTTCTTATCACGCCCACTTCTCCGCACTTACCCCACAGCAATGGCCTCAAAAATACCTGGATTCGGCTTCTGAGAGCCTTGACCCTCCTCGTTGCTACATGCTGATTGAGATCGAGAGAGTCACGTGACATCTGAAAGTGGTCATCAGTCCATCAGGGTCTTCCTTGCTGTGATCATCTTAAAGACAGCTGACATCAGAATAGACTGCTCTGGCTGACTCTTGTGAGATTAGGAATCCTGAAGGAATTATGACAACTGCAATGAGCATTTAGCCGAGAGTATACTCAGCTGGATCACAAGACAGTTCTGGCCCAAGAGACACAGTAAACCTTTTCTTTTCTGGAGCGCGCTGCGTACAGAGTATTTTCTTATACCAAGGCGAGGACGCCTACAAACGATGCTCATGTAGAGTATTTGTCAATATGCAACCGCCAAAACCAGGCCGACCTCTTTCCACGACGCCGTAAACATCTGTCCGTACCTCCAATCTACTGAAAGACCACTCAATCGTCAGTCAGGGGCTCAAGACCTTCGGGTCCATAAACGAATCTGTCAAATGACGGAGGGAACAACTGCACTGCTGTAGTAAGCTTATCCAAGAATAAAGCCACCGCGTTGAGATACCCGACTACTCGATCACAGACATGTTTGACACGAGTGAAAAAAGAGGAAATGCACTGGATCAGATACTGAACAACCGGAATGACCATGATAATGATGCCAATAATCGCAGTATTAGCCAGGACCGAAAAGTAGACGGCCATGACGGTAAGGCCCGAGATGCAGACACAACTTGCGGCAGCGACAACGAATGCAGTTCCGCCGGCAATGGAATAGAAGAGGATGTCGCTGAGCTCGTAGAGGCTGTAGAGAGTGAATGCGATGATCCAGAGGAGAGAAACGATGAGGACCAACTTGGTGGTCCCGGGATCAATGAGGTCCGCCATGTTGACGTCGGGTCAAGGCGCGGAAGGGGAATGAATGAGTGGAGTAGTTTTTTTCGGCGGCAATGTGCTGATTATTGACGAGGATTGCGGGAAAACGATGTGGCAATAGTGTGGAAGATAATGCGTTGGAGAGATGTGTGTTTGGAAGAGGAAGCTATAGCACGGAGTCGAGAGATGTTGAATGAATCTTGGAGGTTCACAAGCAAAGTTGGTGTTCCACCTAGTTAACTTTTAGAATGATATGGTGAATTGACAGTGACACTCGCTGGCAGTCTGAACTCTGACCAACAGACGATTGTGAGGGTACACTGCTATGATTAGTTTTCTGGTATGTTCACACTAGAAACGTAATCTGAGTTTCGTTGCCACTGCCAGAGCATTCTCGTGAAAGCGAGGGTCAATTTCTTCAGTCGATCTATGCATGACTACCAGAGACTCTAATTCTTTCGCCAGTAGGGGACGACGCAGCAGGTCGGCAAAAGATGACCATCTAATATCGTAAGATAATGCCACCATACTGTCTAGTTTTGGAGTGTGTCTTCCCCGGCTTTCGATCTCGACTGTAAAATAACCATCGGCGTAAGGCAGGAGAATAACTTTGGCGATAATTCTATCGCAGCCGATAAACACGCAGTCGTCAGCATCATTGCTTGCTGATAGACTAATCAGCATGCTAAGCTTGTAGATGGGGAAAGTGGGGAATATACTGAGCTCATAGCCAACCATGATGTCTATGGGAGGCGGCTTATACTTGAACCGCGGCGGGGAAGGACCATCACAGTTGATGGCGTTGATTTGATCCATGATATTGACTTGATACAGAGTCTCTGGGGAGACATCCCCGAGAGCTTGTAGTAGATAGTTGATTTTCTCGCGAGCGGCTTGGGGCAAGTCGTCCAAATCAGTAACAGGCTGACAAGGCAAAGCGGGGGTAGTCTGCACAGAACTCGTAGATGAGACTCCATCGCTGTCATTACTGTCGTCAGACTTCATCTTCTTCGCTTCATGGCCCATCTCGGGTCCTCTACGTTTCGAGTTCATGGTGGAATCAGAGGACCGGCAGTAATGTCAGATGAAGATGTCGATGGTGAGACTGAAGAAAGGAGAGAAAACGTAAGAGTTGAAGTAGATGGAAGCAATTTATACCTTTTGCGATTGACGAGCTGTATTGAATGTGAGATGGGGTCCGTCAATGAGACCGCTAAACAAAGCAAAAGTTCAACGTGCAGATTGCCAAACATCAGAGCCTACGACCGATATTGACAAATTCGGCATTGAATGACGCCTGAGATATCATTCAATTATACACCAAAGGCCTGTTGCGCTCTTGGTACAAAGCAAGTCAAAGCCTGATATCGGTTCACTTGCCCATTCGCCCTTCATGCAAGTTGGCTGTACCTATGCGTGTCTCCCTCAAATCGTCACACAAATTAACTATATTCACTCCTATGCATACAAACGGGGGACGGCAGCAATTCAATATATGTATTTGTAAGGAAACCTGCCCTATATGAAATAAGGTATCAAAAGCTAGATACTAATAAATTAAAGAGATTTACAAAAAATAAGAAACACAAGAGCTAGTACAACAGTCGCAGATGCGATTCAAGACTCAGATAAAACATCCAACAAAGCTAAAAAAAAAAAAAAAAAAAAAAAAAAAAAAAAAAAGAACTATAGGCGGGAAACACAGCAAGAGCATGCAGAGAACCTTAGTGGAAATAGGCCCAGATATGCCCTCCACTCTACAAAAACAGGAATAGCAAATATAACTTACTACAGTCAGGCAAGCGTACACATAAATATAAAATGCCAAGGCTGTATCACAGTACCAGATGCTTTTGATTCCAGCTGTTTTCCTCAAGAACTCCATCTTCTTGGTGTAGAGTAGTAGGTCTAGATACAAGCTTGCTCGTGTAGCTAGCCCGTTACGTCTTCTCAAAGACAGGGACCATAGTCTGCCCACGTGGCTGCGCGCAGTCTCCCTATTCTCAATCCCCAGCGCAATTGAGATCAGAGCCGACATGGCGAGGTTGTCCACGGAAGTGGGAGGCAAATGAGGAGACACCTTTGCACCATATTCCCATCCTTCGCGTCCTTAGTGCGCGTTTAATGCATTTGCCCAAATATTAGTCCAGCTCATTATCATCAAGCAACAAAGCTTCCAGTACATGTCACTAGTAAAAAGAAAGGGATGTCTTACAGTTGGCAAAAACATACAACAGCGGGGATTCGCTGGTCGTCACCGACCCAACTACTAATCCGCCCCTTACAGGCTTGACTATGGGAGAGCGGACGGGATCCCGTATTTTCCTGCAGGTATGGTCGTATGTGCTTGGATAGCCTCCCAAGACAGTCTATGACCATGGGCATCGCATAGAGTCCTTTAATTGTCCGGCCACAGTCCTGTCACAGCTTTGGTTCCATGTGGCGCAGAGGAGATTCGTGAACATTCTCATTTTAAGGCTCATAAGAGTTGTAGTTTACCGTAGCTAAAACTTAACAGCGCTCGCAATCCTGCGGTATTCAATGGTGGAAGAATCAGCGTAAGGGCCATTGTGAGAATCCCAGAGACTTGAGGCCCAATGCTTGAATCGAAGAGACTCTGCAAAGGAGGAAAACTCAAAGTGGCTGTCCTGCAAACCTTGTTATTCTGAGACCGATGCTGAAGGATCCATCAGAGAGCGGCTATTAATATACTATCCTCAAATGATACACACTGTCTCCCTCTTCCTCTCCCAATTGCCCTCTCTATCAAACACCACCGGACCCCACAGTTCATTTTCTCGCGCCTCTCTATTATCCTCATGAAGATCGAAAGTAAATGTCCCGATTCGACGGAAAGTCTGGGACAGAACACAGAAACCCTCAGACGTCAATAGATCCTCTTCCTCCGCATCGTGGGGCACAAGGATTAATCCTTCGTAACTCTCCCAGACGGCCTGTTCGTAGCGATCGGTTTGACACCAACCTAATTGCAGAGGAACACAATAAACCTGAACCCACTGCGAGAACGGTATGTCTTCTGCTATATCGATGGTACAGGAGTTGGCGAATTTGTGTACTTGCTTCATCCCTTCTGTGGGGTCTTTGAGGGAAGGATTTGCAGACATCTCGTCATATTCATTGGAGGAGATGATGAGATATCTATCCTCCTCTTTAAGATTCGGCGAGTCTTCCGATTGCGGCGTCTTCATCAGGTAGCATTCCCGCAAATGGCATTGCATCTCGATAAGGCCCGATTTAATCTGACCAGTTGTCGAATGGGAGTAGCCAGTTTGAGGCTCAATGCAAACATCCAAGATCCTCGCAAGTTCTGTTTTCTTGCCGTTCCAGATCCACGGTATGTATTGCTCAAAGAAGTCTACCTCGCCGTCCAACGACGCCCAGCTCCATGACGGAGCGCGATAGTAATCTGGGCGGCTAGGTGATGTTCCAGCCTTGGGACGCCACAAGAGGCTCTGCTGAAAATTCGTATCTCTCCAGAGACCAGCCACGTATTCCAGCTCCGGTGTACCTTTGTTCAATCCTCGTCTTGCTTCGGTGATTCTTTCAACGATACCTTGAAGCGCAACAAGTGTGTCGGAACTGAAAGTCAGTCGAGCTTTGGTATACCTGCTAATAAAGCCATTCCAAAACTCCGAGGGCTCTTCCTCCAACTTTGAAGCTCTCATGAGCTTTTGTCGAAGATACGACAAACTTGCACCCTCGTTCACTACAGAACTAAACTTTGGATCCAAGCCAATCGGGAACGTCTCGCTCGCTTCTGTCGTCACACATGACCAGACCAATTGTTTGGATCCAAAGACCAGAGTCCGTGGTGATACTAACAGTTCCTGCAATGCCCAGGCTCGACGGCTCAAAGGACTGTCTTTGATGGTGTCGAATAGGAGGCGTTCGGGTTGGTGCGGATAAATAGCCCATGGGTAACTTACTCGGTGATATACCGAGCTTTGGATGATGTTTGTGACGCATGGTCTTACGGCACGGGGATCGCGACGGCTGAATATTGAGGCTTTTACACTTGATGCGCCAGCTGCTGCGAGGGTGAGAGCCGCTGAACCGTAGATGCTGCCCATCTGGGAGGACTCTTTGATCCAATCGGGTTTGGAGTCTTGAATGATGCAGAGAGCATCTTCCCACAGATATTTATAGCCGAGATCTCGTGTTGTAGCGATTGCATCGCGGATGGTGGTTGGTAAGGTCGCTAAAGGAATTTCGTTTTGGAATGGAATCAGTGTTGCTTCTGCGAGGGTGACGGTGTTTTCGGTTCCCCAGCAGTAGCTTAGTGCAATGTAAGGTACTGCTTTTGATGGAATGACTAGTCGAGGTTGCTGGGCTTTTGACCCAATGTGGATAAGTCTCGTTGGACGCCAATTCGGCTGTTGTGGCTGGAATTCTTTGCAAATGGGATGTGAGCGATTGCAGCCTTTGATCCATTTCAGGGCAAGCTGCAAATTCTGGTCGTTCATTGTTGATGCATGTTTGCCGGGGATGGTCTTGATAACATGGCTCGTATCCGTTTCTGCAATCAAGTCAGTCAAAGTCTCCCCATGGATTCGCAATCTTACCTTGAAGTGGCCGCATTCGCAGATCAAATGACACGTCGCTCAAGGCCGAACCCTTATCTGATCGGACCGCCAGCCAGAACTCATCTGGAAGATCAATCCCCAACGCAATATCAGTGATCGCCATGCTCGTCCTCTCATCCCAGCCCAACTTCCCGCTTGGATCTCGCTCAACAGTGCGATATTTGAAGCAAAGCCGTACAACCTCATCGCTTCCAAGACTCTGAAATAACTCTTTTGACTCTTCATCAAAAGCATGTGCGATTATTATGCAGAGATGACATCCTGAAGAAGTCGTTTCTGTGAGAAAGTCTCCCTTTGTCTTTGACCACTTTGCCCAGCGCGACATGTCGTTCAGAAAGTTCCAGCTGCTTTGATAAGAATTGTTATAGTCCTTGGGGAATTGAGATCTGTGCTTTGAGCAGGTATATGGTGCGCAGCCGACGATGGACATGGAGCATGCGTGGGTGCATTCGTCGCAGAGTCGCGATCTCTCGAGTGGTGTTGGCCGCATTGTGATTGACCTTGTGAAAAAATTGATTAGCTGGGGCAAGGAACTTCGAGAAGGGGGAAATACAATTAGAAAGTGTAATGGTATATATGAGATGTTGTTTGTCACCTTTTGGTAAGGCTGACTCAAGAATTAGCTCGTATACCGTATGACTCAGACCGCTCGACACCCCGGTCAGCTACAATAGTCAACGAACGTAGTGTTAGATAATATGCCTCTTCGCGCTTCTGCCTATTATTTACTTTAGTATAAACTCTATTTATATAAACTTGTAACCAATCCAGTAACTGACGAAACCGAGTCTGTTTGTCCTTACCCTAAGCTAACTAAGATACCTCGGGATTATGGCGCGACCTGAGGTTAATATGTATAGAGCACGGAGCTTTCAGTTTTCTTTAAAGGTCAATTTGTAAAGCAAAATCAATTATAAACGCAGGCCCCATTGTCATGCATATACAGATTGTTCAATAACAAATACCGGGCCGTCAATCGCAGATCGGATAGCTCAAGGTCAGCAAAGAACTAAATATTCTCCCCGGTCCAACTCTTCAATGCAATCACGACGCCTGCATCTCTGGACATGACCAGAACGCACAAGACCGTGACTTATCAAGACTCCCATCCACATCAAATGCCCACGTAGCCCTCCTGCTTTTACGACTTCCACCACAGTGACCCTCAAACTGATAAACCTGATCACTCTTCTCAAAAGAGCTCCCTGGAGTCGGTGAAGGAATACTCCACCGACAAGGCGCAAACAACGCTGGCGACCGCAAAGGCTGGCGATCTGGTTGCTCCATGCAAAGCTCGGTCAATTTTATATCCAGGCCCGAAGTGCAGTCGCACAGACTATTGCGTTTCGTAGAGCTCTGCTGCATAAGCGCATTGCTTGGATTGCGTAAGGTGAGACTCTGCGCGGAGCAGAGATGCGGCTGCAAACTCTTGCGACGATCAGTTGCGCTTTTCCGCCTGCGTGGGGGCGACTGCAAGGCGAAGTGGGGAGGTGTTCTGCCATTGAAGGCGATTACTGTAGCGCGGCGACGTTGTCTTGGGGCTATTAGGCGTGGTGGACTTGAGGTCTGCGTGAAACTGGGTATATCTGTTGGTGTCTTTGGCCCAAAGGCACGTACGTTTGGAGCTGATAGAAAAGAACTCTTGGTGAGATTGAGAGCTTGGGGCACCATTGTGAAGAGTATGGGCTAGTGTAATGATGTTGGAAGAGTTTTTGGAGTCTGCACGCCAACATAGTCGCGACGAAGTGCCTGATTATATCCGTTTGGCAGTTCGCTTGGTCACATAACGTCGCACAGCAACGAAAGCATTTTGTTTACTCATGCCGAACCAAATAATCAAATTGAGAAAATCTTGAAGTCCATTCTCTTTTATGCACTTACGAACCTTCTTTAATCTTTTTCACCAGCTATGAGCCGTGCTAGAAGACAGCTGATGGTCCGGGAGCGCTGAGTCTTGCGTTTCAGACCATTCTGAGTTTTGGCCTTTGGGGCTTTGATCGTCCCAACTCCTCATGGAGGCTTCCGTAAAAAGCTGACATGACTTCAGTACTTTATGCGCCGCCCTTAGAGAACAAGATGGCTTCAGCTGTGATAGTGATGGATAAGATTCGACCGGTTTTGGCGAGAGGAAAGGCCATCTCGGCCGTGTGAGTAAGAGGCCAAGCAGTTATCTAGCTGAATGAATGAAGTTGTTATGTACTGAGAAAAATGTAGTAGAAATAGCTATGTACACAATTTGCCCTCTCTCCTCCCTCCTTTGCCTCCTCCCCTTAAATCCTGAAAGATTCTCGTCCTAACATCGGCTCCGCATCTGACATTATCGCTCTTAACCCGGTTCCTGACAACAGCGACACTTAAGACAGACCGAACCACTTAAAGTCAAGATCCTCATGAGTAGGTACGACATGTCCGACTCCAGCAGCAGAAACAGCAACAAACTTAGTTCCGTCCCCATAAATCATAGTGGTATAGCCAGACTGCGGAGTGTTGGTCTCGTTGCGACTAAACGAAACACCCTGAAGGATCGACCACTCCTTGATCTGCTCAAGAAGGTTCCGGTAAAACACGAGATTATCCGCAGTGCCGTGCCAGGTCTTGAATCGCGGGTACGCCCCGTTGTAGCCAGGATACATCGCCTTAACCTGATCAGCCCACTGCTGTCCCGTCTTGATGATCTTCCCGTCAGAGCAGACACGGTCAGAACTGATGGGGCTCGATCCAGGAGATCCAGCCATGCATCCGGCAGCAACGCCAGAGTAGCATGTCGCAGCGGCGAAACGGTCTGGGTACGTCGCCGCGAGAACATTGGTCATCATGCATCCGGAGCTGGTACCCGTGACGTAGACTTTATTGCGGTCGGCTTTGTATGTGTTGATGACATAGTCGACCATGCTGACGAGAACTTGACTGTCACCCTGACCATCGTGCTTGAGCGTCTTAGTGCTGGCGACATCCCAGCAGTTAAAGTCCTTTTGGGATGATGGAAAGATGAGGATGACGCCCTTTTGATCAGCGAGGGACTTGTACTGGGTCTGCTGGAAGTAGCCTTGGCCGGTTCCACCACAGGCGTGTAGCTATATCTGGAGGTCAGCTGAAGAACGGGGAGATTTGATGGGGTTGACTTACGGCGAGCACGACTGCTGGGTTCGCAGGCCGGTTTGCAGGGATGTAGGCCTGCATGATTAGGTTTGTCCCGTAAGTGTTTCCAAAGTTGTTGATGGTCTGGAGCTGAGCCGCAACAAGGCTGGCGCCCAGGCTCAGCTGTGTGAGCAGCTTGCGGGGCGAGGGGAGTCCGAGCATCGTCAATGAATTCTCCGAATCTGCTTAATTGTCGGTGTTTGTTGTTCAATTACTTGGTCGCGGTCGATCTCCTTACTTTATACTTGAACCAAGTCGTGATTCTATTGTCGGCTCAAATGCCGGTGTCAAATACCGCGAGATCCGGAGGCAGCATGTCCGAAGCGAGACCCCGCAGCCGGGAAAAGAATAAATACTGCATGTCGGTCCTGGGCAGCATCAAGTGGTAGACAGCGTAGCATGCATGGATGAAACGAGTATTGTTTCAAGAGGCTATTTCCATTCTCCAACTTATCCACCCGAGGTAGTCTCGTTAACCCCGCATACCTGGCGTCATATGTATAAAAAGGGTATGCCGAAGCGTACGGAGGGTTGCTCTCCGCAATTACCAGAAATAGCAATTGGTACCTGACTAGGGATGATCTGGATAAATAGGGCGCCTCGCGGATGATTACGCTCCGCAACCACCAAGAACAGGAATCATTTGTTCAGTTTTGATTGTCTTCTTCACCGCTGGCAGGCTTCATGCCACTGGGACCACATAAGCTGACCTAGTTCCTTTCTAGCACATAGTCAGTCGATTTCTTGAAATCTGGGCAAGAAATGATGGTACTTTTGGGCTGACTGTGGCGGAAGCATTGGCCGAAAAATTAGCAAGTGTATTCTTTGTATCTAAGAATGCTCAGAATCAGTAGGTGGTATTTCACAAGACATCAAACCGCTTTAGGTGAAAAGGGCATGGAGCGCACTCTCTATGCAAGCGATGTCGATGTACATGGAGACAGTGCGAGCGGTGGATTTAGTCAATGCGAGCCTATGTTGAGGAGGTGCTGTATGAAGGCCTGCGGGCTATGTAGTTGGTTATCTGTCTATCGCCATACGATACACTACTCGAACTGCTACGAGTTGACACAGTCATGACTGACCTCTCGAGAGACCCGTACGTGCGTGCTTTTACTGAAGGGCATGAGGATACTCGCGTGTCGTAGAAAGTAGATTTGATAAACGCCCAGCCAAATCATCTGGACATGCGCTCATTCAAATTGTTCTTTAAACATCGACATTTTCGGTCATCTATGTTCTCCGTTCTTTCACGCTCTCCCCGTAAGGTTTACTTATCTTAAGCCATGTACTTCTTTATTCTTAGAACAAAGAAGGAAGCTATTTTCTTTAAAGGTGTAAAGATTTCTCATTAAGCCAGGCAAGTTTACCAACGTATCCAGGTTACAAATATCTCCTCTATGCGACTTCTCAGAGGATTAGTCTGGCTACTTAGAGGCTCCCGATTACTACAAATTATAAACCTCACTACAAATGGATCGTCTTCATCCCAGCTGCTCCTGCGAGGTGGAGGTGACTCGCCTCGCAGCCCGAGTTGCTATTCTTGAAAAACAACTAGCCCAAATCCAACCGACAAGATCTTCGGACACGGTTGGACCGAAAGCAAAGAGAAGACTGCCTGAGACGACCGCAACAGCAGCTCGAGTGCCATCAAGAATGAAGGCAGCTAAGCGGTCGGAAACCACTAAGGCAGAACTCTTGGCCTGTCCTCCAGAAGCAAAGGATGATCGCAAGTTCGATCGGCGATACCTTACAGGAAGAGGGCCTCCGATTACCCGCCGAGCTTTCTCTAAGGCCTACCTACAGTGGACGCTGGATGACATGGATCCACGTGTTACAGCGTTTAGATATCGGCACCGGCGCGCCACCATTTGTCCCATCCAAAACTCCTGCCAACACTGGCATATTGTCGATGGCACTGAACCCCACGAGGAAGGGGATATCTACGTGATACTCTTTTGTATAGACACTGAATCTGTCGATGAGGGAGATAATTGCTGTGAGGGGATCAACATGTTTGATGACGAGGAGCCGCGGGCTGATCGTATTACTCTTCAGCCTTGCCGTATTTTCAATGCTTTGGTGCCTGATTTCAGTGCTATATGGGATGAAGGTTATACAGTCCTTCATTGCCTGCTCCTTGATTATGGTAAGACGGAGGAGGAGGATGGAGATGAGTGGAAGTGGATGGATCAGTTCGGACGGCTGCTATCGAGAATGTGACTCTAACGTCACCTGGGGACGGCTTGAAGTGGATATGGAGGATGTATTAAGAAGACTTGGATTCGAGATGCTGCTCTAGATAACCTTCAAATATCGTTGGTACCGGAAGTTACTCTTTGCCTTGACATCTTGAATTGTGCTACGTCGTGATTTGCAAATGCTAGTTTATCCCTGCTACAATATCGGCAGGGCAGCATGGAATATCACAAATAATGAATATCAAAAGCGGTATTAAGTATACATTGCTCTACATCGAATCCGACTATTGGAAAGCCATCAGGCGTATCTTATTTAGCATCGTTACTCATATTGCGATGTAATTAAACTGTTCAACAAGGATATTCGGAATGGGTGAACAGTGTCGCGGCCAATCTTGCTTGAAAGACAGTGCCTTTACTGTTCGCTGACCAGACGTTAAAGAAATCGATAAATGAATACTCCGGGGACAAAGGCCCAAGTGACCATTTCCATCAGTGAACACAAACATAAAAGAACATGCACTCGCATAACAATGGTTCTTTATGTAGTCAAAGCCACTCAGTATTTGTCTTTCACCTCGATCTCTCAGGCTAGGAATGTTTATAAAGTCCTGGTACAACTGTTGGTTTTGATGTTCAAATAGCATCCACAGTCCAGAATCTCCGGCAACAACGATAGCAGAGCTTCACCAAGTCAAACAATCCACCTCCACCACAATCATGTTCACCATTTGGTCCATCATCCAACTCATCAAAACTCTTTACAAAGTCATGAGTGGCTTCTCATTGATATACGACTTCTACCACTACCCACTCAGCTACATACTACCTTTCTTCGACGTCGTACCCGGCCAACTCACTCCACTCCGCAACATGATCATAGGGCTCACGCTCTTCTGGTTCATATTAATAGTCACCTACACTATGTTTGAGTATATCATTAAACCTATGATATACTTTACCAGGAAGCTATTGTCCTTCGTATGGATATTATATTTAAACCCATTTTACTTGGCGGTCCAATTTGCTATAGCAGTGGCAATTATTATTCGACTAGTAGAGATGTACAAGTACGGTTCCTTCACATGAAGCGAGCAATGGAGGCAATTACATTATTAAAGGGCGACAGTTTTTGCACATGAATTCCTTGGCGCAGGTCGCTTGGTATATGGGACAGATTATTGCCTTATAGTTTGAGGAGATTTAGGTATTTCAAGTAGAAGTTTTTTACAGACTATTTCTTTACACCTTGTTTAAGCTATACATAAAAGGGCTTATTTCCGATATGGATAGAAAAGTAACATCAGCTCCGCCACCAGCATACATGCCCTGGAGATGCTACAACTTTCACACCGGTCGGCTTTTTCCATATAAACCTCGAAAAAAAAAGGTAACAAACTCACCGAGCCTAGGTAAAACCGTGATTAATATTTTATCGGTTAAATAGCCTTGGGCCAGGGGTATTTCTTTACATCTGATGCAGGTGATCTTGAGGTACATCCCTGCCATTCGATAGATATTCCATGTAAGATGATTGGGCCGATTGGTGACTTTAACTGGATACGAACTTTCCTCCAGAATCAGTAAGACACGACGACGGACAAGGTCAAAGGCCTTAAGATCTAGGTTCCGGTGCGTGTTTGCCCTTTCGTTGAATGATAACTACACTGAAACGCATCGTATCCCTAACAGCCTAATCAATGCGACTAGGGCCTGTTTGTGATTGAGACAGTGTAACGATTGGCGACGAACGGCAATATCTCGGTTCTCAACATTCACGTGCCTTCTTACGTTATCTGGCAATACCCTTCTCCACATTGACCAGGGCAATATTTAATTCAGCGATTGATTAGCTATTGTTGTATAGAGTCCAGATTGTGAGTTCGATGTGTTATCTGCAGTAAAAGCATATTGGGAATGTCTTTTAGCGGCCCGGAAGCACTTGTAATCTAGACAAGTTGGAAACTTTACATCGGCTAGGGCATCCCCTTCTTGGAGATTGGCCCTGTTAATGCGAATGCCCTATTGGGAAATGTGTAATCTGTGACAAGAGACAATTAAATCAAGCACATTTCCAAGGCTCTAAGCGGCGAAAGGCGGTAGATACAGCTTAAGTATGCCTCCAAGGCTGACATATGGTGGATTTGGGAAGCAAGGTCTCCGATTCAGGCAAAAGTCCAGCCACGTGGCGATATCGTCTAGAAGCGGTAACATTCTTTGACTGAGATTGAGTTGAGAATTGGGACAGGGAGGATCGACGCTTGTGGTCGATTGAGAAATTTGCCGCTCACCACAAACCGCGCAATGTAAAGCTCAATACAGGCGAGATGAGAATGTAAATGCTTCACAGCTTCACCACGCAGGCTATATCCGGATGTAAGTGTCACTCAAAAAGGAGTCTGCTTGGTCTATAACAGCCTGTTGTTATAGAGAAGATATGAACCAAGAAAATGGCCCAAATGTTGACTCAGTCGTTTTCATTTTCGCAGTCTTCCGTTTCACAATTCACCACGTTCACGGTCGCCAACACTTCCGTTCCTTGAGGTTATCGCAACGCTTCGCATCATTCAGTTGACATGCCTGCAAAGTTCAATATATCCGATTAGCGTCGTTCCAGGCTATTTCAGTAGGTAAGCACTGGCATGCATTGGGACAAAGTTCAAGCCCGAAAGACCACTAGAGAAGATGATGTGTAGAGTCTAACCCCGATTCGGAACGTTTTAGCGCTGCTGCCCTACTCCAGACTCTGCCATTGACTAAACTCGGGGACTAGTTCAGGGGGTTTGATACCTAATGCCTCTTCCCTCTTTGCTCTTATCCAAAATTTGACGACCCTGTTCTCATGGGTAAGTACTTCTACCAACAGCCATTGTAGTCAGTAGAGCGCAATCTCTTCAGCCTGTCCAGACCCAGTAACTACAACATCAGTGCACGCCCAACTCGTTGTCAGTTTCAGTTGTGGCTGCACTCGAGATTCATGCCCGCCCAAAGTTGCATGACAGCTCCGCTCTTCCAAGTCTCGGCCCGTGGTTCTCTCCAATATTCCCGGCCCGGGCTAATCTCGAGTCATTGAAGATCATAGCGTAAACTCTATTGCGACTCTCCAACCAAAGAAATTCGTTAGTGCCGAGTCTATTCCCGAACCTCGCAGCCA
Source organism: Fusarium circinatum (assembly GCA_024047395.1). Classification (NCBI taxonomy): domain Eukaryota; kingdom Fungi; phylum Ascomycota; class Sordariomycetes; order Hypocreales; family Nectriaceae; genus Fusarium; species Fusarium circinatum. The sequence continues at coordinate 273,158 of CM043928.1, forward strand.
CCGTCAAAGCGCTGCTCTACTTATAGCCACTCATGTTGCGCAGAGAAGAGGCACACGAAACTGGGTGCCCACCAACATCTCAAGTTGATTGATCTTTGGCATGATGACGACAAATTCGGCGGCCCGAGTGGCGTGTGTGTTGAACGTCTGTGGAATGGCGTGTCATCTCGCCTTTTGCTTAAGTGCTTTTCTTCTCCCATGTCCCAGCCGAGTCGATTTCCCTGTGAGATTGGGTTGAAGCGTCGACCCGTTCACTCGCTAAAATGCCTGCAGGGCCGTCTGGTGTTGTTGTCTTGGTATGCTGTCAATCGCCGACTATCTGGATCCTCAATCTCTAACGAACGGTCGTTTAGACCGTCATCTACGTCCTCATCGCCGTGTCCGCTATAATTATCGGCGCCCGAATCTATCTACGATTGGCAATACAGAAGCAACGCCTCGTAACAGCAGACTGGCTGCGCATATCAGCATGGTGCACCGCGTTTGTCACGGGCTTCTTCGACATACTCTATGCGAAAGAGGGCGTTTTGCATCCCGGGATCAATTACACTCTTTCTAATTGGGATGCCCCTCTGGAACAGCAGATCAGAATGCGCAAGGTATGTGTTGTAATTTCTCGCGAGGGAGATTGAGCTGATTGAAGGTTACAGTACAATTGGGTCAATCCGTTCCCATTTTACACGACGTTCTATCTGTGCAAGGCGTCGCTTTTGGTCATTTATCTACAGCTATTTCCGCCGTTCATGGTCATGAGAAGACTCATGGTCTGGATCGTGGTCGTTTATTGTGCCTGCGCCTACATCGTTACCATTTCACTCCAGCTCTTTCTCTGCTATCCAATTGAACGGAACTGGTATTACAGGACAATCATCTCCGACGTTCATGTTTCTAATATGCTTTCTAGGTCTGTAACGAAGCCTGAAGAAGCATGCAATGTATCTACGATACTGCTTCTCTTCCAAATCAACTGGGTCTTGCATTTCGTCGGAAGCATTGCTCGAAAGTTTCCCCATTGCCTTTGACTCTACATAGAACTAACATCGTGCTAGTCTTCTGCCTCCCGTTCTTCATCATCCACAATCTCAACATGCGAAGGAAGGTCAAAGTCAGTGTATACTGCATCTTTCTCTTAGGTATCATCGACATCGCGTTTTCCCTCACGCGCTTCTTGACCATTCAATTGGGCGATAGCGAAGACTTTCGATCATTCACGATAATAGGCAGGTCTAGTTCAAGATACAATTATAACGCCATCTGACCTCTCATTAGAACTCTGGTGTTCCCTCGACGTGTACATCGGTCTCGTCATCTGTTGCATCCCAGCTCTCCGACCATACCTTCACCGGAAAGGAGTCAACTACAACATCCAGGAGTCAGGTCGTCCTTCGAAGTCTGGCCATGCGATACGTCGGACAGGTCAGAGCGGGTTCGAAGAGATAATTGAGGGGTCAGGTCTTGGGGGCGATGGTCGAAATGACTCGTGGTCTGGGTCTCATTCGTGTGGGATTACAGCACAATTGAGTGATAAAAAGGACAATGGGAGCGACATCGAACTAGTTAGTATTGAGGTTAGTAAGAGTAGTGTATAGGTTGGATATAATTAGCGCCATAGAGCAACCGCAATTAAATACAGGATAAATTACCTGCCGTTGGCCCCTCAGCATTACTTAGGACCTTATCAAGCTTAGACTTATGGTTAAGAAAGCAAGTTCAGGACAGCCTAGCTTTCCAACAGAGCATCGCCGGTGGTCTCAACCTTTTGATGAAATCATGAACAGTGTCGATCCAGGGGATGTTCCTGTTCCTGCCGCCATGAGTGGATAGCTTGTACACCTCTTGCACATGAACAGAAAATACATGAAAATTTGATCTTCTCCAATGGATCCGGATGTGGATAATTCACAAGAGCTTCGTTCAATGAGATTTCCGGATAGACCAAGCCATAGATATCCGGGTGGAGGCTTTGTAGCATAGCGATACACCGTTGAAAGAGGTCGTATTGATGATGCGCAAGTCCAGATCGAAAGAATAAAGGGCTCGACTTCTAGAGCAGAAAGTCTTTGGCGGACTGGTGTATGCACACGACAGAGCTCCCTTTTGTCGTCAAAAATGAACCACATTCTGCTATGAGATCTGGAACTATGTCCTCATCTATCTGTAGGTTCTCCATAGCTATTAGCTCTGTAAAGGTGAGAGGACGGAAGACCCTTGATGCGACGGCAATAACCCTCATGTAAAGATCGCAGCTATCGGAACTGCGTATCTGGTCCATCATCTGCGCATAAAGCTTATTGAGGCCCCGGGGAAGCTGAAGTAATTGGTTGGGAATTTCCCAGGCTCGGCATCTCTCCAGTTGTTGACACATCGGAGCAACCCACAGAAAAGTACCCTCTGCGTTGTGAGATAGATGATCATGAAGGTCTTGCGATACATCCTGTTTCAGTCTCTTCCTACTAGCCAACTGGCGAGTTTTGTAACTGATATAACAGCTTACAGCCTCAGAGACAGATTCTTCGTGGGGTTCCAAACAGAGTACGACTTTCGATGATATCTGTCTAAAGAGTTCATCGATTTCACAGCGGTTGCGACTAGTAACAATCCACTTGGCGCATGAAGACGTACTCGTTATCAATCCTAGAAGAAGAGGAAGGTCCTCAACGCACTCATTCAGGGCATCTACAAGCAGATATACCTCGCCAAGACCTGGATCATCAAGCATTCTGCGGAAGATGCCTTCCAATGATATCTGTGAGTTCCAGTGATCCCCATCGTGCTTATCATCTAGGTGAACAACAAGCCACGGATGTTGAATGACTAGCAGGTAGATGAGTCCTTTCAATATCGCAGTATAGTTGTTCAAACCAGAATTTGTGTCTTGGCAGAAGAAATACGATATCGCGTTGCGAATCCGCGGGTTCCCTAGTTTTGTGGAAGGTTGCAGTTCGTTGATAAGACCAGATAGTAGCATTGTCTTCCCTTTGCCAGGGTCTCCTCTGACCCATAGAAGCCGGCCAGCCTTGCTTTTGTCGCGCCAATTGATGAACTCTGCGCTCTCAAGAATCCAGACATATGAATTCTTCAACAAACCACCATTAGTCTGTTCGATCCTGCCTTTATCATGGCGAGGATCAGTCGACCTCAATCTGTCCAAGTACGTTTTGATACCGTCTTGCTCGGACTTTTGGTGATAATAATGCGTTACGTTGTAGTTATTGCCGACGTGTACTCTGGAAGAGCCAAATGCATTCAGAGACTGCACACTTATGGAGTATGGATTTTCCATTGTGAGATAGGTGATTTAAATGTTATGGTCGCTTAATCGAAGAGGGAAAAGAGCTAACGTGGAAGAAAGTCACGCTAGAGTTGAAGGGGGAGAGAAGGGGAAACAAGGATACATCCAATCGCGAGAAAGATTTGGAGTAATATGCGGTATTTTGCGTCTCTGAGGTTGCGATACCCACAATAGAACAGGTCACCAATTGACAACCATAGCCTGTGAAATTAATCATGGCTGAGATATTCGGCACTGTCACTGGAGCCATAAGCATCGCCAGCCTCTTCAACAACTGCGTCGATTGTTTCAATTACGTCCAAATTGCCAGGCATTTCGGCGGAGACTTCTCCCCATATCAACTCCAGCTAGATGTCGCCAAATGCCGACTAGCAAGATGGGACGCATCAATCAACATCAACAATGACCGACGATTTAGTCTCATGGAACCAGCCGATCCAACGGCTGTCATGGCCCAAGACATTCTCAAAGAGATAGTGGCTAGGTTCGAGGCCGCATACAAGGTCTCCAAACGCTACCAAAACAGAACGGAAGAGAAGGGAACGAGGATATGCACGGAAGCCGATCTCAGTCCGGTTTCACAACGCGTGCATGCTCGTTTTGATGTGCTCACTAAACAGCGGTGTAAGAGCTTGGGATTGATGAAAAAGACAGGCTGGGCGCTCTATGATAAGAGCTATATGGGAAGAATGATTGATGATATTATCGCGTCAATTGAAGATTTGGAAAAGGTCTTTCCAAGCACCCCACAGATCACGAGGCAATTAGCCGAGATGGAGATTGAGGAGATTAATGACGAGCAGGAGTTGGAATTGATTCATGATATCGCCGAAGGTTCAGATCCTGTGTTATCCAATGCATCTAAGGCCAAGATCGTGGAAATCGCTGGCAAAAACACTGCGGGGAAGATCACTGGACAAGGCAGGGTTAACATCGGTAATACATTTGTAACAGGGTCGTTCTCAAATTCACAGGGGATTCGGGTCAGTACAGTCAACCATGTGGAAGAGGTCAATACCGCTGAGCCGTCAAGGGTTAATATTGGGAATACCTGGGGCGGCAGGGGGTTTTGGGATTGACAGATGATTTGGGCTCGTCAGTCTTCATTAGGCGCTGAGGCGAAGTTGTATCTTTAGTATACCTGCTTGACAGGTTAAGATTGCTTTGGTGAGTCTTTGCTACTGACTTGTTGCGTATCATTTATAGTTAGAGTGCATGTATAAAGAGCGATCCATGTTAATAGTTACTTATTTTACTCTTGATTGATAGGCGGCGGCGGGCGCGTCGAGCCTCTTGGCCATATCTTAAGAGATCTCATCTTAGTCTCATCTTAAGAAATCTTATCTTAGTCTTATCTTAAGACATCTCACTAATCTTAGGCTTATGGTAGGCTTATCTAAGGCTCGATCTTATCTTATCGATGGATAACGATAAGACAGCCACTACACTATAATTGTCATCTTAGCGCTACTTACTTACCCTAGATGTCTTGAATTTCATTAATGTATAACAAAAAGTTTCTATCTTACTTTCTTAATAGATATAATTAGCTTCATGGCATTGAGTTAAGAATAGTTTTCTTAATAAGATATTTATTAAAGAGACCATACTCCAAATTATAAGCAGTACACTCTCCATAGGCCTCATTGATGTGATACGCTCATCCATCATTATCATCGTCGTCATGTCGTCCATGAAACGCTCCAAAATACAGCCATAAGTATCTCAGACTCCCAGTGAACATTTCGCGTCTGAAACGATCCTCTCAAGGCTTGCTTCAAGTCGCTTGCTCTTATCACCAAGGGCTACATTCCTAACCAACAGGTCACTGTTCTGAGCAGTGAGGAAATCCTTACTGCTTTCAAAGTCATTGACCATTGCAGTGAGTCTGGCAAGTTTCTCCTCGCAAGACTCTGCCACCGTCGCAGACTTGTCGTATCTCTCGTTGAGATCCTTGGCCTGCGCGGCACAGCGTTTGGTATCGATCTCCAAGTCTGCAAGTTTCATCGCGAGGGCCTGGTTCCCTGCAATGAGAGTCTCCTCGTAGTTTTTCGTAGCCTCCCTGGATGCCGCACGTTTATCCAAAAGGGCCTGGCTCATAGTAATAAGAATATCGTTATCTGAGTCCAGATCCTTGATTTCCGCATCAAGGGCTGCATTCTCAGTAACAAGATCGAAATTACTCAACTCCAGTTTTCCGGTTTTCTTAACAAGCTCTTCGTTCTCAGTGACGAGAGCTTTGTTACATGACTCCAGCTTTTTGTTCTTCTCAACGAGGGACTCATTCTTGGTCTCGGATGCATGAAGTGACTTTTTAAGTTCCCGAATCTCGGCGTGGAGCTTCACCTTTGCTTTCATGTTAGTCTCGTGGATTCTATTGTCGGGGTCAAAAAGCGCTCGATGAAAAGACTCCGACCTGCGCTGAGGCACTTCCACGTCGCGCTGTAGCTTGAGATTGTCTCGCAAAACAGACTCTTTTTCTTGCTCACATTGTCGGAGCTTCTTCTCAAGCTCCTTCATCTTGGCATCCCAGTGCGCCTCTCGCTTCATTGAATATGACATGAACGACACATTCGCGTCAGCCTCAATGTCAGTCTCTGTCGGAGTATTTTTGATCTGCACTGGAGTCTCTTCCATAGGGGCTGTATTGCTCAGTTTGGTCGGGTCAATTGCCCGTCTCCACTCACGAAGTGCAGTAGCTAAGACACCATCATCTTCAACCCACTCTCGGGGAAACTCCAAATCAGAGTGTCGGCGGTGGGACGTGATGTTGGTGACGGGGCTAAGCACGCGCGCGGTCTTGAGATCGTTATCTGATAAGGGAATGCCCGGAATGGGATACCCTTGAGACAAGAAATGAGCGAGATGCTGGATCTGCTGCGCAACCTTGATGATATCAACGTAGGCCCCTGACGTGGGTTTCTCAGTAGATGACGTGGCCATGGTGAGATCTAGATCACCTTCAGATGTATTCAGCGTTTGGGAAAAGAAATCAGGGTCGTTGGTAGCTGTCAGAGTAAGGTAGAAAGGTGTTGTGGTTGGGAGGTTGGACATGGGTAGCATGTCAGCAGAAATTGTCTATTTATAACCTCAGTTTACGTGTTCAGAAGCTAGGTGTTCCAAACAGTGGCTAACTCACTTTAAGAAGCTACCTATGAGATAGGCAGCAGCCTTTCTGTCACTACCATATCTGCTGCCTATGTAATAACGAACAAGAGGAAGCCATGTTCCTGATATTTGCTACCTGACGAAAGCAATGATCACAGGGGATGGTCTATATCTCGCTACAGGGCAAATATTTTACTTATCGATATACACCTTAATCTACCAAGAGTATAAAGTAACCATACTTGGCTTTCTGGCCAAAGATAACATGCCTGTAACAAAACTGGCATGGTATTGTCTTAAGGGGGCTCCGGGTATCTGCCCTTTATATACTTTCCAGTGTATCCACTTCTGCACGCCATTGGCTTGTGGAATTAAGAACATGCTGCCAGTGCGTTTTGGTGGGATGTTTTGAACGCATACGTAGCAGAACATCCGCGAAAGGGGATGCTCACGGCTAGAAGTTTGAACATAGCAGCGAACTCTGAGTCACATCTTGAACAACCCATTGTCCTTCCAAAAACAAAAAAGTCATACTTCCTCGGTTATAAATAAGTTCATTACCCCGGCACTAGAACTACGTCCCAGCTTGGCGCCATCGCAAAAAGTGACCTGACTCTTGCCCTAATCACCTGAACAAGCGGCGATCTAGTTTTAGTTTCTACGAACAGCCGCGATTATGGATTTCAATGAACTCGTGGCCAGTAGGGCTGAGCTAGAAGCTGCAATCAGGGAAATACAGGGAAAAGTCACAGATCTTTGGCGCATCAACCACCAGCAAGAGGGAAAGATCAAAGAATTGGGGAAGCAAAATGATGACCAAAATGTCAAATTTGAAGCCACGAAACACAAGCTCACACGGACTGAAATCACGATTCGAGCACTTGAGGCAAAGATCAAACTCCAGAAGGCTCACATTGAAGATTTGAAAAGAGAGTCTCAACAGCAACAGGACGAGATTAAGGCGCTGAAGACCCAAGAGCAACGCAACCACTTGAAGCATACCGCCAAGGTCTCAGAACTGAAGAGGGAGAAGTCGGTTCAAGCGTTCAAGATCGCCCAGTTAGAGAAGGCGAAGACTGGCGAAGTCTCGGGAGTCAAAGCCAACTTTTCCTTCCTCCAGTCCAAGCTGGTGCGCGCTGAAGCAGAGTGCAAAGACCGAATCACAGAGCTGAACAGCAAGCATCTGGAGCAGAAAGTTAAAATGAGAGATTGCATCAAAGAATTAAAAAGTCAGAAGGAAGATCAAGAAGCTGAGATTGAAACTCTGAAGGATCATCTAAGGGACAAAGAAAATCTCGTTGCCGAGCTGCTAGCCGCTTCACAAACAAAAGACTCATCGTGGGAAACTCAATCGCAGCGAATTGCCCTGCTAGAAGCCCAGATTGAAGCTCTGGAGGTTGACAAGAGACGCCAAGAGTCTAGAAGTGAAGAGCTCGAGATGAAGTACAGTACAGAGACGTTCCGGCGTGAGAAGTTACAAAAACAACTTAAGTTAAACGAATACGATGTTGATCAGGTGCATGAGATTGCCCAAAGTTTGGAGTTTCACTTTAACAGTACCTATGTCAGATTCTCTGGGGATAACAAGCTGCATACAAAGGCGGAACTGGAGGAAGCGTATAAGGAAGCGCAAAGGCTGCAGGATAAGCGGAGAGCTTTAGTGCTGGCGAGACGGATGCGGATTCGTGAAGAAGAAGATCGAGAGAGGAGTGCGTACTCGGAGGAATAGCGCCACCACTGGCCAGGCGGTTAGACCAGCTAAGTCAGGGATACATAGGTTTCCGTCGAATTATTGTACGATTGAATGATAACGTGGTACGATGGTAGAAATGACTGACTTGACTCATGGTCGCCCCAGGAGGGTATGACGAAATGCATGAAATAACAAATTATAAGTATTGTTTTTAGACCCAAGTCTTGAGTTGTTAAATGTGGCATGATTTCTGGGTGTCGCGGGTAAACGCGGGTAAACTCTGATGTGATTGACAATGTACAACGTAATCATACAAGAACCCTGAATACGCCCGGGGGCTTGAATATTGGATACGGAAAAATTTCGATACGTTGTAGAGACTAGATACGCCATAAAGGTTCGCGCGAATTAATTGAACAATGACCTAATGGCCGAGTGTTCACGTACAACGTGGTCAGGATTACAGATCAATACACATACACATCTCTTTCCAGAATCCAGGACAGTCTCAACTACTGTGTTGGAGCTGAACACTTTTGATGGCATTGAACTATCTTCTCGATAACACTTCCATCAAACACTGCCAGAAACATGAAGCAAAAAGACAATGGAGCATAGGGACACAGATCTCAACTAGAGCGAATAGCCATCTTTACTAAAGTCAAGATGATTGAGCATTTGACGTCACCATTGATAAGATCACAAGTGGCACGAATAGAACAGTGGAAATGATTAAAACAAGTATCATAGAGCTATCTCTACTACCCAAATCCCCCTCCCAAATGTTGGTGTATTTATCACCACCAGGTCCTCACCAGAGCTCACAAACGGGTTCTTTCTTGGGACAATTAAATGCCTTATTAAATCCAACAGTATTCTTGAGAGGTAGCAGGACTCTCGCAGGGGCTGGGCTGTGCACATCATCCTCGGGTAGCTGGAGACCTAACTTGGGCGGCACGTTGGAACACCAGGTCTGACCCCATTTGATGAAGAAGAGCTGCTCGTGGGTGAAGTCTTGCAAACCTGGAAGATTCTTCGCCTTGCCCTTTTCGCTTTCCCACTTCTTCCAGGCCTCATAGCTAGAGGACACACCGCCGGCATCAGCGATGTTCTCGTCAAGAGTGAGCGTTCCGTTGACATGGACATCTGTACCATTGGGCGCTAGGATAGTGAAGTTGTTGTACTGTTCTACAAAGCACTTTGTCCTCTCTTCAAAGGCCTTGATAGACTCCTCATCCCACCACTGCGTTGCATTGCCAATCGTATCAAAGTTTCGGCCGGTGTTGTCGAAGCCGTGTGTGATCTCGTGCCCGACAACGCTACCCATTCCACCATAGAGGAGATAGGACGGAAAGTCTACATCGTAGATAGGAAACTGTTGGAATCCTGCGAAGAGAACGATCTGGTTTAGCGTACGGGCGTGGTAGGCATTGGCGGTCAGAGTGCTCAAGACAAATTGACCCCTGTTGTATGGCTTTACAAGAGTCATCCAGTTGTTCTTAACCTTGGACTTGGCAAAGCTCAGCGCATTTAAGGCCAGAGAAGGCTGGATCTTGACATCCGAGTAGTATTCCTTGAGGGCGATAGGGTCTACGGCATCAGGAAACGTCGGAAGACCGATGATCTTCCGCATAGCTTCGACCTTTTCGATAGAAGCCTTCTTGACCTCATCCGTTGCCCAGTCCCGCGATTCAATGCGCTCTGAAAAGGAGTCCTTGATGTGTTGCACAAGATTAGATGTAAGCTCGTTAACTTCCGGACTAAAGTGCTGGTCCACAAAGAAGCGTGAGAGTATCCATGTCAAGCCTGTCGGGCCGATGAACTGTGACGTTATTTGGGAGCCTTGGGTCCACGCAACTCCGTAGTTCATCAAGTTGATACAGCGCTTCCATCGGGGTGCTGGACTCTCGGGGTCTCTATCCCTTATCTTGTTCACCAAGTCGTTATAGGCGTTGGTTAAGTCGTCCTCAATGTAGATAGAAATGGAAGTAATGGCCTTCCATACAAAATATGCTTGGAGAATTGTAGTCGAAGTCTCAGAGATGATCTGGGATGCATTGTTGAAATAAGCGGGCGAGATGAATTGAATATCGCCTTTCCAGTTCTTTGGAGCAAGCCGGTCGATCACATACTCGTAGTTCAGCTTAGGAAATTGCTTCTGGGCCTCTTCAATCGAAACAATATCAGACGTCGATCCGTTCTGTACGGCCAAGGCAGAAGCAGCTACTAGTTTCCCTTCTAACTCAATGACCGAAGCGACGAGTTTAGAAGCTACTGCCGTGCTGATATTGGAAGGATGAAGAGTGGCCATAAGCTGAGAAGCGATTTTGATGTACTCTTCGAGATCCTTCTCTGTAGCGGGGAGGACCAATTCATCAGGCTGCAGGGGGAAAAGGGTCAGTTGGACAGCGTCAGGGTCGGTGTCTTTCTGCTTCTGTATGAACCGCTGGAAGGTTTGAATGCCGATGCTCTCGAAAAAGGTCAAAGTCTTGCCCATGGCAACAGAGTCCTGGGTGGTGTTTGAAGCTGTCTTATTGCCAGTTACAGGGTACAGGTCAACGACTGTCTTGACAACCTCGTGCAGAGTTTCAAGACCCTCTTCTTCGAGCGCTGTATAGTTAGTGCAGACCTGATAACTGTCTTGGATCTTGGAAAAGATCTCCTTGTCTGCCTTGGACTGCTCCTTAGTCAAGTTGACAGTGATCCATCCAGCGTTTTCGCGGGAAGGGTATGGGCTCTCGAGGATCTGTCTCAAGGCACTATCGACATTTTCCTGAGCAAGCGTGAGTCCATCTGTGGAGACTCCGCCAGCGGGGATCTCGTGTCGAGCAGCCCAGTTGCCGCAAACATCTGTACTAGTGGTTAGAATTGACAAGAGATATGTGTTTAATAGGTCTCACATCGTTCAAAGTCTTCGCAAGGGTCAATCTCGGTGTAGTTCAAAGCCAAACTTCCAAGAATCTCGGAAGCGATGTGCACGCAAGATGCTGATGTGCAAAGATTCGACCCGATGGCGTTGGGGGCCATGATGACGCTATGCAGCCAGGAAACTGTGTACGGGAGGCTTTGGAAAATAAGTAGATAAAACGTCAAGAGGATAAGAACAATAAGTAGGGCTCTACAAATCGCGAGACTCTTGTTTCGGAATGGATGTAGACTATAGAGATGATCGCACAACTGGGCTATCTAGCTTATACTTATATCAATTCAATCCATTGCAAGAATAGCATAGCCATTATGACGTTCTGGTAAGCAGTAGACTCGGGACAGAGCTGTGCAGACGAGGCGGAGCTGAGCGGGCGATTTTACCTCAAGAACAAGGTTAATTATGCTTACTGTACTAATATTATCCGTAGCGTCTGACTCGCCTGGTCCTGTGAAGATTTTGGCCAATCAGACATTATGACATGAATCGAAGATCATCGCCACCAAAATGTCACACGAAAATATGCCTGGAGCCAATTGAACTAGGCCGTGAAAGGTATTTCCCACCGCTCTCACTCTCCAAGGCGTAATATTCTTACGTCATTTGCTCTTGGGGAAACACATGGTACTGTACCTCAGCGCTGCAAAATACCCAAAGACGGTAGGCGGTAAGAACTTGTTGGCGATCGCAAAGTGGCTGTATAAAGCCCGAGTCTCACGTAGAACGAAAATCTTCAGAGTCAATTATTCTATTGGTTGTAACACACTTTCCTTTTGTCACTTTCGTCACTATAATGGGTCAACGCTACTCTCAGCCTCGACCAGGCACCAGGCTTCAAGTCATCGGTGCTGGCCTTCCCCGCACCGGAACTGCATCCATCAGCCGGGCGCTGGAATTCTTCTCGACGGTCCTGTATATCACGGTGGGACACAAGCCTTTCTTGGCCCCGAAGTTGAAATCAAAACTTGGATTCAGGTGCTGAACCAGTGGCGACCAGAAGGCATTTCCATAAGGCGCTCCAATCTTGATCTCATCAAAGAACGCGTTGATGGATTTGTCGCAATCACTGACTCACCCGGCTCAACGCTTGTGCGAGAATTCATGGCAATCTACCCAGATGCCAAAGTGATCTGCACCGTCCGCGATATCGAAGCTTGGGAGCGAAGCATGGCTACAGTCAGCAGCAAATCAACCCAATGGTTCCTGCGCTTCGTCTTGTTTCCTTTACCCTCACTACGATACTTTGTCGATTACATCGATGCACTACGCCAGCAGTGGTTTCTGAAGTTTGGAGAAACAGAGCCAGTGACGAGTAGCTCGTACAACGAGCACGTTACCTGGCTGAAGGAAAATGTGCCAGAGGACCGCCTGGTATTCATAGATGTTCGCGATGGCTGGGAGCCTTTGTGCAAGGCGTTGGATTTACCGGTCCCGAAGGATGTCCCCTTCCCAAGGATCAATGATAGCCAAGCTATTGACAGCTTTGCAAAGAAGCACATTAATAGAGGGTTGGTCAGGTGGGGGGTGATATTCTCCGTCGTCGGGGCAAGCGCGTGGACTTTTTTTCTGGTGAAGTGTAGGTATAAAACGAGGATGCATTTACTTCTTTGCCTTTAGCATGCTATACGACAGTGGTATAAAAGCAACAATTTATTCCAAATCGACCTTCTATCCTTCAACTCTAGTGCATTTTCGCCGATAGACATCGGACTTGGGAGAGTAGAAGACTATACATTTGGTAAGGCGAAGAAGCTATGGTGTCTCACGATGCCAGATAGTATCGAAGTCGTCTTTAAGGAGAGACTTATACGTCCCCTGCAGCGTGTAATGAAGAATCTATAGCAGGAAGGAAACGACGCGCAGATCGCCCTTAGGTATCCACTCCGCCCAGATACCCATCAAGACACCGTGTTCCTTTGTAATAGGTTCTGAGCTCTCTTAATAAGGACGTTTAGCGGCGATCTTTTAAGTATCCTGCCGGATCATGTAAGTGCAGCATGTCATGAAGTCATAACAGCATTTCAGCTGATTGACGAAGCTCAGCCGAACCTATCGAGGACGGCTAGTTGCATTGGGTTTTGGGCCGTCTCAACGGAAACCAGAATTGCAATGTCGGAACTCGGCTACCCGTGCATTGGCCATTTATGCCGCATATGCCGAAATACAAGTGTATGTTCCAGGTCCTCGAGGCTTGGGTCTTGAATAAGTCCAATTGACGGGCGTCAAAAACTCGTAGTGCACTGATATTAGCAGGGGAGATATCTAATGATTTATAATTCTCGCCGCAATTCCGGCAATCAGTTCAAGTATCACGGACATGGGAAGCGGCGTTTCTTGTGTTGCATCAGGAGATTTAAGCTTTTCGGCACCGAGGGAGCGGTCCACGTCCATCGGCAGTTATAAAGTTTCTACCAATCCTAGTAGTTCAGAACTTTATCCAATAAGTGCATAATAATTCCCCCTATAATATAGTTTTAATTTCTTATAGACTCAACCTTTCTTTACCGCTATGTGAGAAATTGCATTAACCTTCTCCCCTTTTGGAAGATGGCAGTCTATATATACCAAGCACCCTCCACTCAGTACTTACCATTGACAAGTTCTTCAAGCTTACTTCAGAAGGTTCAATATCATTAACATGAAGCTCCTCACTTTCATCTCTGCCTTCGCCACTGTGGGCCTCGTTGCCGCGGACCAGAGGTCTCAACTTGAACATCCCAATTGGCCCCCGAGTCGCTTGAGTGCCCGGGGTAGCACATGCCCCAGGCACATGGTAAGAAAAAGCCCAATTGACTGTACTGCTTTCATAGATACTGTGTCTAATACTCTCCAGTGCCAAACACCCGCTAATCAAGATCCAAATGGCCCTCCCGCCTGCGGCGACTCATACGCAGCGTGCAAGTTCGACCAATTCCCTTGCGACGAGTACTTCAGTCCCAAGGTTACCGACACTCACCATTGCTACTGCATCGTAAGTTCTACCCTCGCCTACACAAGCATTTATCTGACCACTTCATAGTTGGCCAACAAGCAGGCAATGAATGAGTATTGCCAGTCACTAGGATTCAAGAGTGGTACCAACCCTTGGAAGTACTACTACGCCGTTGAGTGTCACGGCGCTGCCAATGACCAGGTTTGCAACACGGATTGTCATAACCAAGGTCGTGGCAATGGTAGAATCGACAAAGCTCATCCGAATGGAGCGTGTGCGTGCGACAAGCCTAACCCGCCTTATGATACATGCAAGCAGTGAAGGACAACCTATAAATAGCTTGATCGAGCCAGCTCTTATCTTCTATTAGGCTGACGAAGAGGCTTTTGTTTATAATTTCGATTCTCTGCTCAATTTACAAATATTATTTTGGTGCATTTATCGATTTGGTGAGGCGAGGTGATTGTGACTGCATCGCCCGATTGAAGCGTTTAAGAACCCCATGTCCTCTCCTACAAACGAGTCATCGTCGTGAGTTTTCACTAGTCATGACACCTTGAAGTTGGCTTCGACTTGTATCGAGCATACGAGCTTTCTTCATTCTTTACAGCAGATCACTGGCACTCAGTGAAGCCAAGAAGCATTGAAAACGTAACCCCTGCACTAAATGCTTAGATAATCTTCCCTGACGAAAACTTCGCTACTGTTGCCCTATAGCCGCCATTGACAGGTATACTGTACACAGTCACCTTCAGTGCAGGATTGCCCACTCAGCGACTGTAGCGCCTGTACCATTACCAGCTTTGGCGTCCACCGCATCCAAAGCCTGGTTCCCTGCGATCAGCAACGTGGCGTATCGAGACAAAGGAACAGGCTCCGGGAGAGTGACATTAGTAGTGTTCCCCGTAGGCATGACGACTGCGTCTAGATTATCCGTCTTCGCGTTGTATGCATCCGAGAGCTTGACTTTCTTTATGGACACAACAACATCATATCCTGAGTCGTGGCTCGATGTCCCATAGGCCTTTGCTGGATCATCGATGGTTTTGTTGTGGAATAGAACTGTGACGTTGACAGGTGGTGCGTCCGCCCAATCGAAGTAGAAGCCCTTGACCTTAGATCCAACATCCTTTTTCGCGAGAGAAACAGTCAGTGAGCTGACATCAGCGGCTTTTAAGGGCTGCCACTTAGTCGAAGTCGCTCCGTCAACAGCCGCGAGAGGAAATTGCCCTGGCTCGTAGGAGTTGGAAGACTGTACTGGTCGACACTGAGCGAGATTGCCATCGACAGTGTTGACACTGCCTATTTGTCTGTTCTTAATAACAACAGGCTCGTCAAATGACAAATGATGAAGTGCAGAGTCTCCTTGCTTTCCAGCATAGACCGTAATGCTCTTATTTGCGTATCGAGAATCCGCAACATCAAGAGGTTTAGTCGTCGCATGTCGAGAGATAGTAGTATGGGTGTAATTCGACCAAGCAGAAATAGGCCAACCACGCCAGTAGAATGTTCGATACTTAAGATACGGAATCTGAGGTGGCAGGTTCGGGTTCACATGAAGACCTTGGTCAGGAATGAGTCGCAGGCCGAGGTACCCAAAAATGTTCACTTGGTTAGCGCCTCCATGCCCAGTGAGGAAAGGATATGCTGGATGCGTGCCACCATTCGTGGTTGCGTTGTCGACCAACTGTTCGGAAAGCTGGTAGAAAGGAGGTCGTGTATAGGGCTTGTACGAATACTGTGCGTAGGTGTATGCGGAGCAGCCAGATGGTGAGAGCTCGTCGGCTACGATGGAGTAGATTGCCCAGGTCATGGCCGGTCCGTCGGGAGATTGCTTGTTTGCGTACTAAGATATTCGAGTCAGCGTTCAGTCGCTTTACTCATTCTAGGGAGCTTACATAGTCAAGGTCATCCAGCCCATTCTGGTCAGTGTAGTTATCATTATAACCCAACGGAAAGCTCATAAGCACCACGTCAGCTTGCTTGACAATGGCACTGCCATTCATGGTCGTAAACTCCAAGGTTATACCGTTTTCTTTGATGAAGAGCACATCAGAGGCTATTTCGTCCTGCGTCTTGTTCTCTGTCATTCCGAACTGTCGGCGGATCTTGTTGGCCTGGATCAAGGTCTCGGAAGCAAGTGCCATGGTGAAGCCGCCGGCATCGACATGGTTCGCATACTCGTCCTATATCACGTCAGTATTGAAGGCAGAAAAGATGCTCGATTGGACGTACGGGATCAGTCATGTTCGTGATAGTCCACGACGATCCATTTGGTTTGAGCAAATCCGCAAAGAGGTTCGCAACGGAGTCGTAAATTGGCAACAGCGTCTCCTTGAAGAAGTCGGTATCACCGCTCGTAACCCACTGATTCACCAAAGATATCCCAATATCGCCATTCAAATGATACTCATAGTCCCAGCAAGGACCAGTCGCAGTGCAATTACCAAACCGACCACTAGTCCACGGATACACAGCCGCTGACTCCGAGAACTTGGTCTTGTTTTGAGACCCAGCATAAGAAGTCGCGATGTTCTTCCTGGCCTGGTCGTACTTGGCTACCCGGTAGTTCGTTATACGCTGAGCAGCTTCTGGGTGTGATGTTGTGAGACCGGGTTGCATGAAGAGATCTGCGTCCCAGAAAATCAGGCCGGCGTAGGAGTCAGATGTAAGGCCGCCGACCGAGATACTGTCGATATTGACGGGGGCGCCTGAAACTGCCTTTTGTGCATTTTTGCCGACTGTATTTTGGAGGAGGTAGTATGTATTTGTGACGGCGATGATAGAAGAGTCGATGATGTACTCATCATTAGGGAGCGTGTCGTTCTCAGGAAAAGCGTAGCTATCCACAGAGTCACTCGGCATGACACTCTCCCATTCCTTGACGTGTGAAAGAAGAGATTTCTCGTATCCACCCTCCACCGCTTTACGCGAAGCCTCCTTCGCAATCTTTTCAGGATCATCGAAGGCGTCGGAGGAAGCAGCTCCTACGTATTTGGTGATATGAACAGGGACACCAGCTGAGAACTTGACAGGAATGGCTTGTGCGATAGATGATTCGTTTGTGTGCACATACGGCTTTCCATGGACCAATTTTCTTTGAGACAGGTCGAGGCCCTTTGATCCGTTGACTTGTGCGTAGATGTAGGCGGTCACATTGGCAATTCCTACTGGTCGCACAGCTGAGAATATGGCGCCGTCGTCATCTTCGCCTGACTTCACAAAGTCTGAGCGCACTGCCGAGTATCCATCAATCACATTGACAGCCGTCGCTTCGGAATCGATGGATGGGACGATTGTTAAATCCACGATCGCCTGGTTGACATGTAGCTTGTGTGCAAACAGCCGGTACTTGATCTCATAAGAGCCCTTCTGACCCTTGGGCATCCACGTATACGACCACTCCAAAACGCCAGCCTTGAAGTCATAAGTGGACGTAAAGTTATGAACAGTTCGGTTATCCACTGTCGCATCGAGGTAGACATCATCTCCTAGATCAAGAATAAGTCCGCTCCAATGAGGAACGCCACTGATGACACTCTCATAGCCATACTGCAAAAGCCATGGAAAGTTTGTTCCGTTCGTCTTTGGCTGCGCATCGTAAAAACCTGCGATGGTACCAAAGGTTTGTCGCCGCGAGAAGAGCGGCCAGCCGTTGATGACGCCACCTTCTTCGTCGAGATCGGTCTCGAAAAACGGGCCGGCTGCGGCGACGTTGATGCCGAGATAGCCGTTTGCTACCGACCCGCGAGATTGATAGTGGCCTTGGTCGAGATTGGTTGTGCTGAGGAGCCAATTGTCGTTGTCCCATGTTACGCCGGGAAATGAGGTCTTGTAGATGTTGTTACTGGCTTTGGCTGAATGATTTGATGTGCTATGACGTTGATAGCATTTTTTAACGCGATCATGGTCGTGAGTACTGGTTGCCAGCGATGCTGAAGAGAGAAGCGCCAAAATGGCATAATTAAGATACTGCATCAGAAAAATCAGCATTCGAGTGGTTCACAAAGATAAGGAGGAGTTGTTGTAAGAATGTCGAGTTTGATGAATTTAACGGTTTGTTATCACATACTGAGGAAAGCATGGTGTCAATTACACCATTTGGTGATATACCCTGGGCAACCAGCAGATATTAGTGAATTGCTTTTGTATGGGCAAGCTGCGATATATAAAAAAGCTGTAAAAGAAGTCTCAAAGACCTTGAATAAGAATTTGACCTTGTATTTGACATGTCGATGGAAATGAGCAGGAATTTGAAAGCCGGGAATCAGACGATGCCAAAATCTTGGTAACCCCGCAAATTAGCTCTGGAATCATAAAATTGCTAACGGTATTTGTTCAAGACTGCCAAGTCGGCCCGAGCTTGGCGCCCATCATTTCCTGGTTAAGCTAAATTATGTCATTATTCGGTGGGTGATTGGTGATCCGGAGTAGGCGGCATTCATTGAATGTGGGGAGTGATGATGTTGCGGGGGAACGTTCTGGTGCCGCAATGGGAACCAACTGTTGATTCATCCAGAAATCCTTTTTTTTCTGTATAGTAAAAGATATAGATTATATAGAGTGGCATTGTATTAAAAAAAATCCTCCGTCACTTCTTCGTCTAGCTAGACCCTTTACATAGCTGCTCCTCTGTGTTGGTGAGCATACAGCTCACACGGGAACCCAAAAGCACAGTTCTGTTAATGCTAATCGGGACGCTTCACGACACCACAGTTATATGTACTGCAATAAAGCTCAGGACATGGAAACTAATGTAGCCAACGTAATTATTATATCAGAATGAACGTTTTACTGGCAAGCAAATAAATAAGTGATCTTTTCGACTACCTGCGTCGTTGGGCGACTTACCCTGCACAGGTGGATCCTTGAGATTCTGACTAATCACAACCGTTCCTGCGTAAACCCACAGAGGGATCAATCGCCACAGCCCGCCGCTCTAAGTAAAACTGCGAGACAACAAACGATGGATATCTAATGACTTTTTATCCATAACGCAGAAGACACTATAAATTGGTATGAAAAATATTTCAGGCGGAATTGATACCTTGTGATCCCCATGAGAGGAGCGAATCTGCGTGGCATCATCGCATTGTTAAATCAATCGTTAACAGACCTTCGTCGTAGAAAACGTCTCATGTAAAGATCTGACTCAAGAAGGGTAGCGCGGATTCCCGTGTCAGATATATATTGTAGCCCGCGGACAGCGTCTGGCCGAGGATAAAATCGGTATTCACGGCTGCAGAAGTAAATTTCAGGCAGGAGCTGAACGATCATCCTGGTCAACCAAGTCAGCCCTGAATCTCCCTCGCAGGGCGCGGAAACCGACAAGAAATTGCCAGAATTGGAAGCTGCCGAAATCCCTTGTGCACTGCCACAATCCGTCGAAGCCACAAAATGTCTGTGCCGCCAAGGGTCTAGAATCTGTCTGGAACATCCCCCGTTAGCCCGCCGCCCACTAGGAAATGCGACATTTTCGCTTGACTCACCACAGCCCTACAAATTACACAATTCTAACAGTAAAGCAGAATCCTCCAGGCTGTGTTGAAGCCCCTTTCCTTTCCAGGGAAACATGTGCAACCTGTTAATGAAACATCCTCATTACATAAGAGAAATGAGACATCCTTCTCGCCCTCGACGTCAGCCCAACCAAACTAACCCGGCTGTCGGCAAGGACTACAAACTCAATCTCTCATGACCAAAGCACGGCACAACTTGCCGTCTGCTCATCAAGTCAGGGGAAACCTGCCACTTAGCCGGACCCAGACCCCTAAAACCCACCCGCTGGCATTGACTCTAGCCCAGTAGAGTCTAGCCCTGAAAATCCAATACGAGCGAAATACGACGCGACAAACCAAAATGCTTCGTCGAGCCCATAATGCGGCGCGGTCTAAGTAAGCGCTATTAACGGTCCAGACCAGATTACTCCGTACTTGTTCCTGCTCGCGTGCTCAAACAGTAATAATGCACTGCCCAAACCATGTTCGGTCAGGTAATGAGGCTAGGCACTATGGGGTGATAGGGGAGGATGCGGCCCTTATTTAAGAAAAAGGGTCTTGGCTCCCTGTTTCTAGTTTCTCTTCTCTTTCTAGCTTTTTAGTCAGCACGTCACTCAAGATGGCCCCCTTCAGGAGGATATGCTTGCTGTATGCCTCAAAATTAGCTAACCAACGCCTTGCGTTCACTCTGACTCTATTAGCAGTATGTGCTGCCAAAGGAGTGCATCTTCATAATCACAGAGCTTCGGTGACGCCCAAGCGCATGCTTCTTTTCTTCTTCTCCTTCTTTACTCAAGATGTCCTCTTACTCCTTCTAATCAGACTTCTCCTGAGTCATTGGGTGCCTAGTGCTGCCAAGCCACGGAGGATCGTCAATACACTCGCGTTCTCCTTGATGACCTACAACACTCTCATTTGCACTGTCTCAGTTTCATTTTATCTAGTCTCGGGATCTGAAATTCATTGGCGCAATATCGGTTTCATGGCCGACCCAACGGCTCAGGCAATTATCCTATCGGGTCTGACAGCTTTCATCGGTGTCTTTTGTGTCTTCGCTTGCTTAGCCGCATTACTTCAGGTAGCGTGCTACACTTTATTCGGCTGGGGTGGAGATCTCGTCAATTGGCCTCTTACCTTGCTCTGCCGCCAATTGAGTCATCGATTTAGCTACGATGCGGTATGGCAACGAGAAGACCTCTCATGGCTCGACATCGAGAGCACCCCCTATCACGACAAGGAACCCAAGCGAAAGCTCAACTCCCCCTCGGTCTCGCTGTTGAGCTCACCGCGAAGCTCTAGAGGAGGTTCACCAGTACGAAGATCTCGACTCGGCCGTTTTCTACGAATACTTCCTTACCCCATTGTTACTCTTCTATTAACGGCACTATTTATCCTTACTTTTATTCGACCAAAGGACCCTTCCCTGATATTTCTTTCTTGGACTACTGGACTTTTACCTTTCATCGACTTTACCTCGTCGCCTTTTCTCGACAATCTTCCATCGGTTTTCGGAAAGGGAATACAGCGAAGCTGGGACGATCGAACCGCACTTGTACAACCTACCCCTTTCAGCTGGCTTCCGATGGACGTACCAGCCCTAGACGGGTTCAAAGATTGGTATCTCGAGCAACCGCACTATAGCGCCAAGGCCGACCCTATGAAAGTCTCAAATCTCGACGATCCCTTACGAGATTCTCTCCGGGGAAAGTTAAAAAACCTCAACATCCGACATGTAGTTCTATTCTTCCTGGAAAGTACCCGACATGATGTATTTCCTATCAAGAAGGATGGTCTAGTATGGAATCGATTTGCCGATACCTTTCCGCATGGACTGCCACAAGAGGTTCAGGAGAAGCTTGCAAACTTAACACCGACAGCAAACTTTATCACAGGCGACTACGCGGATGGTTTCGAACATGCGAGTAAACCGAGACGAGGCGGGATTCGCTTCACCAACGCACATACCTCAGGAACATACACCCTCAAAAGCCTAACAGGTTCAATCTGCGGCATATCTCCCCTAGCTGCAGATTTCAATCTGGACTACAGCCACCATATCTACCAGCCTTGCTTGCCGCATATTTTCAACGCACTCAACAAAGCAGAGGAGAAACAGGCCCGCACAAAAGAAGCTAGTGAGAAGGACAAGTGGAAGTCCTACTTTTTCCAAGCAGCGAAACTCAACTATGATAGCCATGGTGCTTTGATGTCTGTGATGGGGTTCCCGGATGAGGGCATAATTGGCCAGGAATATCTTCGCAGCGCGAACGCGAGGCACGGCGCAGTCACATTGGAAAACATTAACGACTTTGCTTTTGAAGAAGACCCATTGGAGGACTATATCACCGATGTCTTGAAAAACGCCGTCACAGAAAACAATCGCGTATTTCTGAGCCATATTACATCGACAAGCCACCATCGGTTTCACATGCCCAAGAGAGAAACGTATACACCACTTGCCAACGGTGGTCATCTTGACATGATGTCAAGATATATCAACACAATTGGTTACGAAGATAGATGGATTCGCAAGGTCCTTGATATTTTGGATAAGCAAGGTGTTGCAAATGAGACCTTGGTCATCTTTCAGGGCGACCATGGTGTATCTCTTCCGGAGAACGATATCGCCTCGCCATACTATAACCCTAATGTTGGGGTTGAGCATGTACCTTTAGTCCTCTCACATCCCCAGCTACCAGCATTCGATGTAGATGAGGGTGTGCACGCAACTCAAATCCTTCCCACGATCCTGGATATCCTCCTCGAAACAGGCTCTCTCAGCAAGACAAGTCGTCAAGCAGCCCAGGACCTAATACGGAATTACGAAGGACAGTCGCTTCTTCGGCCATTAGCTACTGGCAACGGGCAATGGCAGTTCACCATTACCAACCCTGGCCGTGCTATGCTTAGCATCCGAGACGGACGGCATCCAGAGCGTCATCTTGTTGTGCCGATAATAGAACATGTAGCTTGGAAATTGGCGGACTTGACAAAAGACCCCTATGAACATAACCCTGTACAAGCACTAGACTTCAAATCGTTCTTACAAGAGGTAGAACAGAGGTTTGGAAGAGAGGTTGCGGAGTGGGCGGAAGAAGGAGCATTTATGACGAGATGGTTCGTTAAGGAAAACAGCAAGCGTTGGCGTTTTGATCTTTAAGACTTATGTATAATATTGCACAGAAAGAATAGACGAACATACATACATGGTGTGAAATTGATACCAAGGTAGAACATCTGTTTTGCAAGGAGCATGTGACGTATAAATGTGGCAAAAACCAGCGCTTGCACCGAATTCGTATAGTTTGATGGCTATGTTGCTTGCGACAATCTCATCTGGTACTCCGTAGTAGAGCGGCTTTGTCGGACGTCTCCGCTGCTCTGTTCTATCTAGTTCTCCTCTTCAGACTCCACCTTGCGCCCCACCAAGCAGGACATAGGATAGCCATATGTAGCCTTTAGAGCCTCCCGGTCAAGTTGTGAACCCTGTCATATTCATTGGCCACCCATTGCTCCTCCACGGGGGCCACTGGCTATCTTGATGCATAAGTAAAGAATGTCTTCACATTCTTTGTTGGTCTCCTGGGTGCCATTATTTCCCCATGCGATCTCGTGGTATTGGTCGTGATTGTCGAGGTCTGGTTGTAGTCGGAGGGACTTGTCGGAGGCACTGGAAGCTTTGAGGAACCACTTAACCATGCCGTGGTAGGCAGTTGTTCCATGATTGGCGAGTGGTCTATATACCCTAATTAGCAAGCTTTGAATGTGTAGCTGGTGGGGGATACTACTGACCGAAGGAGAGTGAGTGTAGTCGCTTCAGCCGCGACATTGGTCCACGGACCGGGCCGGACCCAGCATGTTAGAAACAGGAACTTGGACAAAAGCGTATGTCGCAGACTATTCGTTCTCCATCGCTAAGCATAGTAGATACTAGCCAGGTACATAACCAAACGTAAAGAAGCAAGGGGCAAGAAAACTCGGACCTGAATATAGGGCGTTAAAAATAAACTCAGCAAAAGATAACCTTAAACTTAGTAAAGATATCCTAAATTTATCCTAAGTTACCTAGGTCTTTTTATCACCTGGATTAGAGATCCTGAGTTTTAAGCCTGTACAAAGCCTTGCTGACGATTATCGCCAAATTCTGACTGGTAGGGCGCCACCTTTGCGATAATTGGCTGGAAATCACGAATATTGATTATGTTGCAAGGATCATGAGACTGTTGTCTGCAAAAGTGCATAACCAACAGACAGAGCTGAAAATTACCCCGCTCCATTGTTTTCCGTAAGATTTCTTCCTTCAAACCCAACAGACAGACTTCGACGCATCAGCAAAGTACCGAATAGCCACCAACGC
Source organism: Fusarium circinatum (assembly GCA_024047395.1). NCBI lineage: Eukaryota > Fungi > Ascomycota > Sordariomycetes > Hypocreales > Nectriaceae > Fusarium > Fusarium circinatum. The sequence continues at coordinate 296,964 of CM043928.1, forward strand.
CGTTTCCCTGTTGTTACACTGGCTCCGTTGCCTCCTCTGAGGCACCAGAAATCTCCGCGACTAACTCAGAGCCGATTGCCGGAGCCTGCCTGCCACGAAGGCGGAAAAGATCGCCAATCTGTTCCTCTCAACCTTGAACCATCGATTAGGCAGTCTAGCCTAGTCGACAGTGTCCCAAATGAACTCTCCGGATGATCCTAGAGCCTTAGTGAACACCTCCGATACTCGTGGGAGCTTTGCGAATTCCTACCCGCCTCGCCCCAGTGACCGCCGTGGCTTCGAGATCGCTATCATTTGTGCCCTAACCCTTGAAGCAGATGCTATCGAAGCATTGTTCGATCACCACTGGGAAGACGACGGCCCACCATTTGATAAGGACCCAGGCGACCCTAATGCCTACTCAACAGGCGTGATTGGTCGCTTCAATGTTGTACTCGCATACATGCCTGGAATGGGCAAAGTCAATGCTGCTACTGTTGCTGCCAACTGCGGGAAAAGCTTTCCAAATATCAAGCTTGCTCTCGTTGTCGGCATCTGTAGTGTCGTTCCGTTCAGCCCTTCTAAGGATGAGATCATCCTAGGCGATGTTATTGTCAGCAATGGTGTCATCCAATATGACTTCGGAAGACAACTACCCGAGCGCCTGGTCCGTAAAGATACGTTGCTAGACGTCCCCGGCAGACCCAATCTGGAGATTCGGGCAGTCCTAGCAAAGTTAAACGGACTCCGACACCGCCGCCAGTTGAGCGCTAAGATTGAAGGCTTCCTAGATGTTCTCCGTCAGGATGCAGAACTTCATGCTAAATATCCTGGGTCTACAGAAGATAAGCTTTTCGAGGCTACCTACCGTCATGCGGATGATCAGAGGTCATGTGAGCAGGCTAGATGCCAAGGCACCCTGGTTAAGAGAAACCGCCTATCGACTACAGATGTCCTTCCAAAACCTGCTGTCCACTTCGGCTTGATAGCTTCTGCAGACACAGTTATGAAGTCTGGGGAAGATCGTGACCGTATCGCTTCGGCGGAAGACGTTATTGCTTTTGAGATGGAAGGCGCTGGTGTCTGGGATAGCTTCCCATGTATTATCATCAAAGGAGGATGTGACTACGCTGATAGTCACAAAAACAAAGTCTGGCAACGATATGCAGCAGCCACGGCTGCAGCTTGTGCGAAGGGCTTTCTCAGCTTTTGGGTTCCGTCAGTCACTCAAGGTTCGTAACAGCTAGTGTTTGATGGGAAGTAATTAATTGTGTTTCAAGATGTCGTTTGTCTAACTGCAAACCTCAAGAGACGCTGCTCTTTAGCAGATCGGGAATATTTTGATCGGAGAAAACGGGTCACTGAAGAACTCATGACACAAGGATCGACTATCCGTAAGGCCAACCAGTGAACCATTTCACAGATCCCTGTCGCTAAGACTAGACTTCAGAACAGACAGTAGTTCCACCTCAAACAGGAGAGAATGAGACAACTAGTTAGTACAGCTAGGCCATCCACCATTCTGACCTTCTGACCCACGCATCACAGAACCTAGGTCTCACTACCTACCGCTGCCGAGGAACAAGAACTTTACAGGTCGCGAGGGAATAATCGCAGAGCTTCAAAAACTTCTGTTCACTGGTCGAAATGGCCAACGGGTCGCCTTAGTGGGTTTGGGCGGCGTTGGCAAGACACAGATTGCTCTTCAACTTGCACATCTCGTGAAGAAAGAGGAGAATGACGAATGCAACTACTCTGTTATATGGATACCCGCGTTGAGCATGGCGAGTTTCGAACAAGCTTGCAGCAAGATGATTAGCGAGTTTGGCATCAAGAAGGCCAAAGAGGAGAACGCCAAAGAAACATTCAGGAATTTTCTAAGCTCAGAAAAAGCCGGAAAGTGGTTTCTCATCATCGATAATGCAGATAATATCGAGACTCTGTACGGAACGGCTGAGGCCCCGGGAGGTATCAACGAGTTCGTACCTGACTCGGAGCATGGTTACATTCTGTACACAACCCGATCTCGTGAGCTTGCCGTTAGCGTGGCGCAGAACAATGTCGTCAAGTTGTCAGAAATGGATGATGAGGATGCGAAGGCCTTGTTGCAGGGTTCATTGATCGAAAAAGACCAGATGCAGGACACTGCTCTCATCGATAAGCTCCTACAAAAGCTTGCCTATCTACCTCTTGCTATCACCCAAGCTTCGGCATACATGAAAGTCAACGAGATCTCAGTTAGCAAATATCTATACCTCCTTCAAAATACACCTCAGGATATGGTGGAACTGCTGAGTTGTGGGTTCCGTGATAGCATCCACTACGACTTTTCCCAAGGCGCCGTTGCAACCACCTGGATTGTGTCCTTTAAGCAAATCCGCGCGCTACATAAAGACGCTGCAACAATTCTCTCTATCATGGCCCACCTTGAACCAAAAGCCATACCTCGCGCCTTATTATCACCTCTCGGCTCTGAACAAAAGATGACCCGTGCTATTGGTACGCTCTGCGGATACAGCTTCTTGAATAAACGAGAAGATGGTGAGACGTTCGACATGCACAGTCTCGTGCACCTTTCAATACAAAGATGGAATGAAGAAGTGGGACTTGGTATAGGAACACGACAGATGGCATTCGCACATATTGCTGAGGTCTTTCCATACGAGGAATGGGAGGACCGTGAGTTATGGCGGCAGTATATGCCACATGCACTCAGACTCCTAACCAACACGGATGGAGCTAATTCTGGAGAAAGATGTCTACTCGGAATTAAGGTTGGCCGATGCTTGATCGTTGACGGACAGACAAGACAGGCAGTGCATATCTTAGAGTCTGCGGTTGAGGTCCAGAGGACAGTCTTGGCAGAAAATGACCGTGATCGACTGGTGGGAGAGCACTCTCTTGCATCGGCCTATATATTTAACAGGCAGGAAAAACAGGCGATTGAACTTCTTGAGCATGTGGTTGCAATGGGAGCAGATTTAGCAGAGAATAATCCAGATCGGCTGGAATCACTGCACAATTTTGCATCAGCATATATGTCTGATGGGCAGACGAAACAGGCAATTAAACTGCTTGAGCATGTGGTTGAAATGGAAGCAGATTTAGCAGAGAATCACCCAGATCGGCTGGCATCACAGAACAATCTTGCATCAGCATATGAATCAAATGGGCAGACGAAAGAAGCAATTGAACTGTTTGAGCATGTTGTTAAAATGAGGGCAAAGGTGTTACCAGAGAATCACCCAGATCGGCTGGCATCACTGTACAATCTTGCATTGGCATATGAATCAAATGGACAGACGAAACAGGCAATTGAACTGCTTGAACATGTTGTTGCAGTCGAGGCGGGCGTACTATCAGAGGACCATCCTGATCGGCAGCAATCAGTAAAGTCGCTGCAACACTGCTATGATAGGATAGGTTAGAGGAGGTCAGCGTTTCAGGAGAGTCAGACGGCTGGGAAACTGTTGATGAAATGTAATTAGCTGTTCAGGGCATTATAAACGTGGGAGTTTGTACAGTTACTATCAACATCTGCTCGGAAGCTGTAGATCAGTAGTAGTTTATAGATTTTCTTTCATTATTCATTAATTCTTCCGGTCAAAGTCAGCACTTATCAACTTAGCTGCCGTAGGCGACACAGATGTAACATGCCGAACATTTTGAAGGAAGCTAAGAATCACCGCGGCACATAATAACACCCATAGTGCAAAGACCGTCTGTATTGAAGCCCTATCTCTCCACTGCTCTGACCTTACATGTTACCACAGAACTCCATGACATCATTGGCGGGAACTCCACCATAACCAAATGTCCTAGAAGCGAGATAGAAGAATATGGTATTGCAAAAGCTGTGGTCATCCCAATGATAAAAGGTCTCGATGCTGGAGCTTTTGTCATGGTTCTATGAACTGTAAAAGCTTGCCTAGATAAGAGACTTCGGAAACAGTTGGTGCTGTAGGATCGAGAAAATGCCACTAACCATCCAATCAGGATAGTGGTAGACCCGTCATGAAGACGAAGACTTCGCGTAATATTACCCTTTTTCTCAAAAAGGCTCCTCGGGCCGAGAATCTACCAAAAAAGCATTATTTTGCTTCAAAAACAGCTATACGGAACATGGCCGACCGAATGAAACAGTCAACTGCCTGCCATTTTGCCTATTCTGGCTAATATCAACCAAGAGGGCTATAAAAAGACAGTCATTCACTGATACCAGAAGACACGGCAATTCTATCAAGCTGACTCCACTTCCACGAATTGATCTATTGAAACTCCGCAATATCAACACAAAATGTTGTCAACGACAGTTCGTTTCGCAACTCTCAGTGCTCTTCTCGTATGCAAAGTTTCGGCTCACGGCCATGTATCTGAGGTCCTCATCAACGATAAAAGCTACTACGGCCATGACCCAACCAAAGTCCCTTACGTAACTCAGCCAGACAGCATCACCTGGTCAAATGGCGCCAAAGACAATGGCTTCGTCACCTCCACCGCGAGCGCACTGTCGTCTCCAGACATCATCTGCCACCTCAACGCCACCAATGGGCTTTTGACCGCCGACGTCGCTGCCGGTACTACCATTACGGTCCGCTGGTCGGACTGGCCAGAAGCCCACTGGGGGCCTGTTCTGGATTACATGGCGCGCTGTCCGAACGACGATTGTACAAAGGTTGACAAGACCAAGTTGAAGTTCTTTAAGATCGATGAGTTGGGGCAGCTGACAAGGGGAACTGTCCCTGGTCAGCCGGGTTACTGGGCAAATAATAAACTTCGTGATGAGGACTTTTCATGGAACATCACGATCCCGGCTAAGGTGGCTCCTGGAAGTTATGTGCTCAGACATGAGATCATCGCCCTTCATGCGGGAGGTGCGGAAGGATCAACTCAGATGTATCCTCAATGTATCAACCTGGTTGTCAAGGGAGACGGTACTGTACAGCCTGAAGGCGTGTTTGCGACGGATCTTTACTCTTCTAAGGATCCAGGGCTGCTGCATAATGTTTTTGTGGATGAGTGGAGTGATGCGAAGTACATCATTCCGGGACCTTCGGTTGTTAAGTTTTAGGACGATTGGCTTAGCGGCTAGGAAACTGTGGAGTAGGAGAGGAGAGCTTGGTGCAGAGTGGGATATGGCTGCGTGCTTTGAGATAATGAGCGCGCCTGTGCTGTTGCTATAAGATTTGGTTAATGATGATAAATCTGTGACACAATGATGATAAATTACATCTATCAGTTAATTCTCGTGATGCTTCAGCTCTCTGGAGAGCGGGGCAACGACAATAAAGAAGAAGATGAGGCAGTGATATATTAGGTACCTTGCTATGCTGTCTTATTCGCAGGACTCGTAGAACTAAACTCTACAGCGACTAACTTTATATTTTCCTTTCAACTTTTGTTTTGTAATTCATGTTTATTGCTAAGTATTTAGACTCTTATAGAGAATAGAAAGACATTTTGCCGCGCACCTCATTTTCATCCTTATTTCTCAACCTTACCCCACCATTTCCCCACCTCAATCGTTCCCCAAACAGCATCCCCAATCTTGGTCCCATATCGCCAAAACAATCTTCAACTAGCGCCTTTTTCCACACTACTTGTTACTACCATATTCCCTTCAGTATGGATGAGCGCACCAAGAAGCAGGTCGCCAACTGCCTCGCGCGACACGACGTGCATGGAGGCGAGAAGAACCAGCACCATGATCAGGACGAGCCCAAGCCGCAGTCTCAGCCTCAGTCCACCACAGCTGCTGACACTGCCAACTTGGCTGAACGTCTCCTTATCGAGCCAAAGAGCGAGGCCATTCCCGAGCTCAAGCTTAACTCTGGCAATCTTGCCATGTTGAACGAGCAATTGAGCCGCAAGGCCACTAAGAATGCCAAGTCCGTTTGCTCCGATGCAGCATCTCATGGTGCCACCTCTGGCTTAAGCCGTGAGGCCTCAGTCTACATACCGCCTTCCCCCCTCTATTCCCGACCCTGCCGACGAAAATGACTGGGTGTTGAAGAAGTATCCCTATCTCGGTGTGTACCTTACTTTCTGAATACGAGTATATTAGTGCTAACTAGTTGTAGCTAAGGTTTCAATGAAAGGCGTCAGTGCTGCTGTCGCTTATGCCGCGCTTAGAGAAATGGGGGATTGTGACTAAAGTATGAAACGGAAATGGTGTATTATATACAGAAGAAAGTAGTGGACAAGCTAAACCTCGGGAAGACTTGTCGGCGTCACTGCCTGCTCCTCCTGTTTCTTGCTCAAAGCCTGAGGGAAAGGCGTCAGCACCGGAGAAATATCACCCCACCACTTATCGCCATAGCGCTTATACCAATCAATCGTCGTCTTCAGCCCTTCATCAAAGCTTGTATTTTGCGTCCAACCTAGCATCTTGAGCTTCGTAGCATCAACAGCGTATCTCATATCATTGAAAGGACGGTCGTGAGTATGCTTTACCCAGCGATGGATGTCCTTCGTGTCTTGGACATCGATACCCATCTCGGTAAGAATAATATAGCAGAGCTCGACGTTGGAGATCTCGTCGCTTGAGCCGATGTTGTAAATTTGACCGATCTCGCCTTTGTGAAGAATAGTATCAAAGGCATCGGCGGCATCTCCTGCGAAAAGATAGCGGCGGGTTGGACTTCCATCTCCATGAAGGACCACCGGTTGGCCGCGATGAAGTAGTGAGATGAACTTGGGTATGATTTCTAGCACCAAGATTAGAGTTGACGCAACGAAATACCAGGTGGAGACTTACTCTCAGGGTACTGATGCGGTCCATAAACATTATTACTCCTCACAATAATAACAGGGAGTTTGAAGCTCTTCTGATACGAATTCACCAACATCTCAGCAGCAGCCTTACTCGCAGCATACGGATTCGTCGGCGATAGAATACTCGCTTCAGGAAGATCATCATTCCCATGCGCAACCTCTCCATAAACCTCATCGGTAGAAATGTGGATAAACCGCTTGATTCCTACTGTTTTCGCACTCTCGAGGAGGACGTGCGTGCCGTACACATTTGTCTCAGTGAAACTGTATGAATTACCAAAACTGAGATCCACGTGCGATTGCGCTGCGAAATGGAAGACTGTGTCGATGTTATACCGGTTCAGACAGTCTAGAACCTCGCTAGGGCTTGTGATATCGCCCTGATAAAAGGTGAAGTTGGGTTTTTCGCGGAGAGCGCGTGTGTTGTTGAGGGAGGAGCAGTAGTCCAGCTTGTCGAATGATATGACGTTGTATGCCCTGGGATACGTGAGGACGAGGTGTCGAACGAGCCACGATGCACTGTCTTGTTAATCTCTGTCGATTCACCTTCTGGGGGACTACTAACATGAAGCCCTCGCCTCCTGTGATCATGATGTTCTTGACATCCTGCTGCGGTTCAAACTTGGTGCTACCCGTTAGAATAGGCGCGTGCTGCCAAATATCCCGCTCGGGGAGAAAGCTATAACCCATTGTTTCTGTGATTGATATGACAAACTGGGGTGATCTGGTGGGCAATCACTAGAGCAAAGCTTTTTTACTAGCAGCTATCGAGAGTATTAAAGCATTGCCGTTTATTAACAATTCAAAACGCTCTCTATTCTAGTCCCTATTTCCCAAGGATGTTTTCAGCTCTAGTATTTCCGTGCAATATCCGTACCCTGCCAGGGTGACTACCTTCGACACACCAAACTCTGTTTTCCCCTTTGACCCCTTATCCCTTGTGGCGGAACTAACACACGGTCAATGAAGCTCAGCTATTCATGAAATAGTGCCGATCTTGTCGTTCACTGTCTGTATCCCTGGATCCCTGCCTCTTGTCTCAACACGTCAACTTACCCGATCGACCTCAAAGGGCTTATGGTCAAACCCGAGCCCAAACACGTAGTTAATTAGGTCTATGTAACTTAGCTTGCCTTTCAGCTCTTGCCGCACCAACTTCTTTCACCCCCAATTTCTCAGTTCACCACCGTCCTTCATTCCACTTCATACTTCGCAACTCCTACTAGAGTTTACAACACATTCAACAAAATGCCTGGAATTCACACCGACGGCGCAAATGGCCTAAACGGTCTGCAAATTCGTATACCCAACCGCTTCCTCATCTGGGGCGGCCACGGCTGGATTGCCGGCCTTCTGAAGGACCTGCTCCTCCGCCAAGGCAAAGAGGTCTACACCACGACAATTCGCATGGAAGATCGTGACAGCGTCGCCAAAGCACTGGAGGTTTTTAAGCCAACGCACGTTCTTAACGCTGCGGGCTGTACTGGTCGACCTAATGTTGATTGGTGCGAGGACAACAAGGCGCAGACCGTCCTTTCCAATGTCATTGGGACTTTGACTCTTGCGGATGAGTGTTCTCGCCGAGGGATTCATTGCACTGTTTTTGCGACTGGGTGCATTTATCAGTATGATGAGGAGCATCGCATCGGTGGGAAGGGGTTCAAGGAGACTGACGCTCCGAACTTTGATGGAAGCTTTTACTCGATGACGAAGGCCCATGTTGAACCTGTAAGTGTCATAAATCTTGAGAATGTCTCTACGTTTCTAATATGATTCTAGATCTTGGCAAGTTTTCACAATGTCTTGATTCTCCGTCTTCGCATGCCAGTGAGCGACGATCTCAACCCTCGCAACTTCGTCACCAAGATCTCCAAGTACGAATTCGTCGTCGACATACCCAATAGCAATACTATTCTTCACGACCTGCTCCCTGCATCAATCATCCTCGCTGAGAACAAAGACACTGGGGTTTATAACTTTACAAACCCAGGGGCTATCTCACATAACGAAGTGCTCGGCTTATTCAAGGAGATTGTACGACCCGAGTTCACGTGGAAGAACTTTAGCATTGAGGAGCAGGCTAAGGTGATCAAGGCTGGAAGAAGTAATTGTCAGTTGGATAGTACTAAGTTGGTGAAGAAGATGAAGGGGTATGGGTATGAGATCCCTGAGGTTCATGATGCGTACAGGCAGTGTTTTGAGAGGATGAAGGCTGCCGGGGTTCAGTAGTTGCCAGTGTTCTCATCATTCTCCGTAATTTAATTGTCGCTTCGTCGATAGAAAAGCTCTCTTTACATGTTCTGGATTCATTTTACTGGACCTCCTCGGTTTTTGAATAATATAAAGTCTAAAATGTGAGCCAGACGTTTTACTCTCAGGTTTTACGTATGGCCGCAAGCGCTTATCACCACACATAACTTCCCGCAACTTTTCAAGCCGTTCAATCTTGTTTGTGTGTATCCTATGAGACTGCTCAGCAAGGAGCACGCTGAAAATGACGCGTTCTCATTCTTTCTATGCTAGCCACGTGCTTCCAAATGCCATCGCCATCAACATCTACCAATCCTTCGCACAATCCCCTGGTACAAAAGGGGCCCAATCCATATCCAGCACCATCTTAGCCTCAGGGCAATAATTATAGATATGCTCCCTTCTCTCTTTCGTCCCCCAAATACTCCCATGCATGTAGCCCGTTCCACCAATATGATACCCCATAGGCTCATAGAACCCTTCCCGCCAATTATCTATACCTTTCACCCACTGCCCCGGTCGTCCAGGCTCTTCCATCTGCTTCATCATGTTCATGTGCTCACACTCCTCGTCATCGTAGTCGCCGTCGCACTTCGGCTCAGGTACTACCTCCCCGGGCCCGCCATTCATCTCGCCTGAGAAAAGCTGGGACACAGAGCCATTCGCGACTCGACCGTCGACATGATGGCCTAGGCGTGTTGAGAGCCAGACATCCTCGGGGTCGCTGTTGTCGGCGCGCTGTTGGTTCTGCAGAATGCTGACAATACTACTCACCCTGCGGATCGACAGGCCGCCATTCCCACCATATTGTCCTCCTGTATTCCAAGGTGCTCCGACGTAGTCGTATCCCAGAAACTCCTCAATCGTTCGTTTATTATTCGCGCAGAGTATCGAGTCCGTCTGGAAGACGAGCAGCATCTCCGCTGGCTGCAGTACAGTGTCATACAGCCACAAATTCGTCAAGAACCGAGAAATCATTTCTTGGCCGGCAGTGCTCATATTCGAGGGTATGTACGTCAAATCCAGTTTCCCAGACTTGACGTGCTCGCGCATCGCGGCGGAGGAATTCACATACGCTACTGATTCGTTGGAGCCCATGAAGCGAAACTTCCAGTCTGGCGGCATTTGGTACATGAACTTGAGAATCAGAGGCGCGATGATGGGTTGCGGTCTGTTTTCTATGAGGAGAGCGACTTTGGACTCGTTGTATATGGATTGATTGGCGTAGTGAAGCGTGATTTTCGGGAGGGTCGGTAGCGGCACTTCTGTCAGGTTGAGGATGATGAGGATCCTGTAATTGTCGTTAGTATCTTCGCGTTGATTAGAGGAGGAGTCCATTTACCCAGACACTGTTATCAGTGCTACAATAGCGATGCGCGACAGTGACGATAACCGTCGCTGCGCTTGAAACATTGAAGTAATCATCGTGATGACATGTAGAGGTTGATGGCGATGGTGGGTACTGAAAGCAGCTGCTCACCCAGAAATGAGTGCGGTTGCATCAATTGAGACTGCACTGCGAATCGAGCTGAACTCTTATCGTCCTTGCTCGGCGTGTCGCTTTGTCCGGTGAATCTAGTCCAACCCTGGTGCCAGACCCTGCGCAGGGATTGCCAAAAACAGTATGGACCAGTCCAAGTACGCCACAAACCCATCCCCAATTCTTTGCTTGTTGATAAAGACCAGCTAAGTCATTAGCCATAAACATGAAGACACTTTGTTCTTTTTTAACTCTGGATGGTGCATTGTTCTTGGGGGTCCCGTGTCCCCAAGCCAAGAGGGTCGCTGAGGAACCGGCCATTTCAACCCCCTCGTTACGTTACTTTCATGCATTCACTAACTCATGCCATTCCTTGTCAAATCTTTAAGTCGAATAATGATGCCTTCCTTTGTCAGATTGAAGCTTCGGCGAGATTCTCTTCAAGCTCCCCTCATTGCCATCGTAGCATTACTATCTGCGTAAGCGACAACATCCCCCAACCGCTTATCAGCTAACAATTACGTAGATGGTTCATCGCCCTCATCATCCTCCCACAATGCAAACCCGCCATTGCCTCAGCTCGTCAAAACCTCCCCTCGATCGCCATAGACTGGTCACCCAACAATGATCCCCGAAACAACTACAACGCCTCGAAAGTAGCGCTCATTATCGAACCGGAGCCCCTACCGCTTCTCGTCCCTCTCATCCTCCACATGATCGGTGTTGTGCCGCCAGACTGGCGATTCATCTTTGTCGGATCCAAAAAAAGCGTGTGGACTGTCGGTCGAGCGTTTGGAATACAGGTTCAGCAGGGGTTGGGCAAAATTGAGATGATGCAGCTACCACAGCCGTGGAAGATTAGATCGAGGGAGGATAGAAGTCGTCTTCTTACTGATACCAGGTTTTACGACGAATTCCTACCTGGAGTTGAGTGGCTCTTGATGTTCAGTTCGGATAGTATCCTATGTGCCAACTCGGAGTTGAGCCTAAATGACTGGCTGGATTATACTTGGGCTGGCGCTACAGAGTAACTTCTCCCCTTCCCCATCTTCTCTACCAACTAATATTTGTCTAGCAACAGAGAAAACAAGAACCTCGCAGTCTACGGTGATCTCTCTCTCCGTCGCGTCTCAGCCATAAAGCAGATTCTGAGCTTCCAATCACGATATAACGATAGCGCAGCTGATGACTCGTGGTTCGGCCCACGTCTCGAAGTCCTCCCAGATGCAAAGCTAGCCATGACTTCAGATCGACCCTTCGCTGTTCAGAACAATATCACCTCGCAGCCGATGGGGTACAACCTTCGAGCCCATGGGGATCAGGTCGACAAGGAGGTCTGGAAGTTTCCTGAAGCTAGAAAAGAGGCTTTGAAGTATTGCCCGGAGATACATATTATTCTTAGCATGAAGCTTGAGAAGGAGAGATGTCCTGGGGATAATCGCATGGGTCAGATTGTGGCGTCGACGACTACGGCCAAAGCCGCTTCAACTACTTCATAGAATGGTTCCAGAAATGTCCTCATATTTTGTTCCTGCTCAAGCCTTACTTGTTATGAACATCACCAATGATGCTTTGTCTTTCCACTGTCTTACTATATGCTCGCGATGTATTGCCAAGATCTCAGCACTACAGTAGCGCACCCGCTCAGGACCCTTAAGAATCCTTAATCACCTTTAGACTGACTGTTAGCTGGCGAGTACACAAGGCACATCGCCCAGAAGCTGACGCACAAATGCAGCTCGCTTGGCTATACGCTAGCTACTTTCAAGCATACAGTCGTTCGGGACTAAGCGACCCCTCGATAACCCATCCAAGGCCCGCTATCCTTTTAGTCTAGTTTGTGTCGTCAACAACTGCTAGTCTATCTTGTCAGGCGCTATCCCTTGCCGTTCAAGGGATGAGACAAATCCGGCTAACCCTTCCGCCCTTACACTAGGCAAAGCTGATTTTCTCGTCCAGGAATACGAACGGGACTGCCTATCCCCATTAGATGCATGTCACAGTAGGGGAGCAAGAAAGCTCAAAGCCTTCACCCTAAGGGATGGAAATATTTAGGTAATTTGGCCTAGTCTCAGGGGACTCTTTAATAAGTGTATTTTAGTATCCTCGTTCTAACTCTGAAGCTTTCGTTCTCTCTGATGTCCCTATCGGGTGTGGAAATAGGTAGGTTTTACCATAATCCTGTTCTAGAAATAGAGTTGCTCCGTGGGGGGCAGTAAAGCTTCAGCTCCCTCTGTGCGCAGGGGATGAGCCCTGATATGAGGATGGAGAAAGTAAGCTTCGGTTTCTAGGTACTGGATCAAATGACAGGTCATTATCCCTATCTCTTACTTTTCCATGTGAAATTGATACGATCACCGAAAAGGGTTTTAAATATGTGTCATTCTGAGTTAAATTGCTTAGACTACACCTACATCACGCGCCTTGCCTCACGAACCTTTCTCTCATCTCAAACAGCTCGACACCTTTCTTCTATGCCTATTAATCCAACTTCTGTCACTCTTTAAACTAATCATGTCACGAGAAGCAGACTCAAAGCTATACTTTATCCCAGAGGTGGCATCTCCGTCTCCATCCGCGACAACGATAGATTCTTCACCTCAGACGTCCAACATCGATGATGAAGATTTCGGTAGACGACCGAGCGACTTTGAGCTCAATGAGCTCTTTCACGATGATGAACCCCTTCTGTCTGAACACAATGAGCATGTACGAGAGAAGGAATCGGCACAGCCTGTGCGTAGAGCTTCGAGCTCGGCGATCAAGTCAATCTTTTGGACATTGGTCAATGTTGTTGCGACACTCTTGATTGTATACTCTCTCACCTCTCTCGAACGTGGCTGTGGCTGTGATGCTTACGGTATTTCAGGTCTTCACTAACAAAGCTATCCTCTCTGGCAACTCCCTCAAACATGCACAACTCTCTTTCGCAGCGTTTCACTTCACCATCACCGGCCTCGTGCTGTTCATCCTCTCCCGCCCTAGATTTGCTTTCTTCACACCTAAATCCGTCGCCGTTCGACAGATGATACCCCTCTCTACCGTCATGGCCCTGAACGTCATCTTCCCGAACCTCTCGCTAGCATACTCGTCTGTCCCATTCTACCAGATCTCTCGTATTCTGATCACACCTTGTGTCGCTGCTATGAACTTTGTGCTGTATAGAGCTACTCTTCCTTTTTATGCTTGTATGGCACTGGTTCCGGCCTGTGTCGGTGTCGGAATGGTGTCTTACTTTGACACCAAAGCCACGAGTGCGAGCGCTGCTACGACTGGGCTGCTGGGTGTTGTCTTTGCATTTTTAGGCATCTTCTTTTCGTCACTTTATACAGTATGGCTTGAGAGTTATAGACGGCAGCTGAGTATGACAAGTATGCAGTTGTTGCTCAACCAAGCTCCCCTCTCTGCGTTCCTGCTGCTTTACTTTATACCCTTTGTTGATAAGGCTCCTGCTCAGGAAGATTTGTCTCTGGACCTTTGGGTCTTGATTCTGATGGTGCGTCTTTGCCCTGTTTATATTTCTTGAGATGAAACTCCTGTTAATGAGCTTTATAGTCTGGCATCTTCGCAGCGTTGGTCAACATTTCCCAATTCTTCATCATTGCGGAAATGGGTCCAGTGACTAGTACCGTTGTGGCTCACGGCAAGACTTGCATCATTGTTGCTATCGGCTGGTACATTTCCGGCAGAAATGTTGCTGATAAGTCTATCATCGGCCTTATGATGGCTTTGCTTGGAATAATCCTGTAAGTAGTTTGTAACACGATCTTTGGGCCTGTTAACTGATTCGATGCAGGTACTCGGCTGCTATTTTGAGACAGGGCCACAGGGCATAGTGCATAAAATTAGGCTAGGGCAAAATTTTAGACGGAACGTAGAAGATACTGGAAACCTAATCTGTATCCTCATTTCTGTGAGATGCTGGCTGATTCAAGGTGAAAACAGCGGGAGGTGATTGAGCCACCCGCTGCAGAAGACTAAACAAACTGGATATAAGATAAATGCTTTGTGTTTAAAACCTTTATGGCTTAATGTACAAGCTTTATTTAACTAAAATCTAGTCCTAAATATAACTAAATCTCTAATAAGCTTTTTTACTTAATACTACTAGTCTATTTAACTTTTTTCTTTATTACTTATTACTTAACTTATTATAAATAAAAAGTATTTATTTTTACCTATAAATTTACTATATTAATTACTATTACTTTATTATTTAATAGTAAATTTCTTCCTTACTAAAAAACTAACTTTTTATATTTTTAATTTTTATAAAAATATATATAAGTATTATATATAAAGTAAATAAGGCTTATAATTTTTTTTTTTAATAGCTTGGCTATTAAGCGTGATAAGGTGTTGGTTTCCCTGTATTTATGTATTAACAGAACAAATATTACCTACACAGCTCAAATGACGCAGTGATAACAGAAACTCAAGAGTTCTTACGCGATGTGAAAATAGGTGTGCATCACCAAGTTTGCCAGAAATCCTCACGTTCAAACATTTCTTTGCACCCTCTAATTGTTGATTGCTTGGCGACCCAAAGCTTTTGACAAGCCAACCTACTCATAGCGCGATGATAATAGCGTGGTTTTAATTAGAACCACTAGGTCGCAGAATCATGACGAATTTCCTACCAAAGAGCCCTTAGGTCCTAAGTTCTGTCTGCCGATTTAAGCTCTCAGCCACGAGCCTCAACTGTAAATAACACATCTAGCTAACAACTTAGACATTATACCATAATGACTGACCAATTGCTACAGCCAAAGGCTGATATCATGAAAACCTAAAAGATGACTCATTTGCCCGCCATCACGGGTTATAAGAAGCTAAAATAACTGTTAGACGGGCATTGTAAATGGAAAGGAAGACTTACGTGCCTCTGATCCGTCTCCCAGGACGATCAAACGCAAGACAACAAGCAAGATGGCGGCACCTGACAAGGTCAGAAGGTCTCGAGTCAAGTAAAAAAGAACAACTCACACTCACTCAAACGAAGACTTAAACGAAAGCTCAAACGAAAGCTCGTCTGTACGGCATATCCGAACGAATTCCAACGGCAGTACATTAACTAAAAGGGGGTCAGATGATGGACATATATTAGTTTATGAACGCTTACCGGACTTCCCCTCAACCTCGCTGACGTCAGAGATCGCCGAGAGACTCTCAAGAAAGACGATAGCTTCGAGAAGGTTGAAGCTGCAAGAGAAGAAGTCTTCGAGATCATCGATATCAAGGAATATAAAAGGCTCCCCGATGACCTGATCAGGCCTAAGTGATAATGTAAGTAAGGGACATATTGTAAGTCAAAAGATTAGCACTTACAACTGGCTATTCTTGGTACTCACGCTCTTACTTGCACTATCGAAGGACTTCCTCAGGAGACCAAGAAAGCCATCAGGCAAGAGAGAGAGGCACTAAAAGCCCTTCCCTACGACAGGGTCAAAGCTAAGAAGACGATGAAGTCGATCAGAAGAAGACTAATGAAGATGTCAATACCTGCTTCCACAAGGAGAAGATAGGATACTACTCACAACCGGCATTGGATCGAGTCCCTGATCAAGCTGTGGCTGGCGATTCGCTGTCGTGTACTTAGCAATAGACAGGTATGAAGAGAAAAGGCGGGCAATGAATACCTCAGACGAATGACTTCCTGCTATCAATTCTTAGATTTGGTACTTAACAAAAGATGAGCATCTAACAGAGGTACTGACCAGGTACGGCGCACAGCTATTGAATTTGTCGAGAAATGCTGACGCACGAGAAATGCTGACGCACGAGAAAAGCTTGACCTGACTGACTATGAGTCAACCTGTGAGTCACTCAAGAGTTGAAGGAGGCAAAGAGGCTTACAGAAAGTTTCGTGATGACACGTATGTCGGTGCGATTGGGGCTGAGCTTGAACTGTCAGCAAAGGTCCGAGTCAACGGTTCAATGAGTCATACAAGAAGGTTCGACTGGCTGATCGTATCAGTCAGTCTGTTTCGCCAAGTCGTGATGATGAAATGAACTTACAAGAAGGTTCGGGGCAATCGGAAGGTGGTGGCGGAGTTGAGTTTATGAGTCAATCACAAGGTTCTAGCACAAAGAGTCAGCATCAGATGAAAGCGTTGAGAAGCGACCAGGACTAGACTCACAGAAAATACACTTCGACTTTAACACAATGGGAAAGCTCTGCCTCAAGAAGAGCTTCAAAGTGGCAATCCGACCAGCGGATCGACTCAGATCGCCATGGAGGGGAACCCAGCCTCGATCTCATGACAGTAGAGGATCCAAACTTCTCCAGGAAGCTGGATAGACTTGGTATAGCTCAGCATACCAGGACGTAGTAGCGGTACCCACCATCGAGGCGGTAACCACCCGGGGTCAAGGGAATGCAAGATGCACCAGGCAACTGTGCGATGATAGGGTAGTGGTGGTGTCGTGGTTGAAGGAGTGCACCAGAGACTGCGCCAGGCATCTTGTGGTGAAAGGGAGGGAACGAAGAGGCGGAACGCACGGTCAACGACGGGATCTCCTCTGCCCAGCAGAGCGATGAGTCGTATTCCTCATGGCGTAAGGGTGATGACGGCCGTGATGCCGGCCTCGACCCCGAGAGCTTCTCCCTCTAGTGGAAGAACGAGAGGATGGAGTGCGTGAGTGAGTAGGTGGTGAGTCTGCATCCTCCAACTGACTGAGTCGAGGAGAGATGATACCGGGAATCAACTCGAACTGCGTATGCTTTGACCTAACCGAGTCAAACTGCTCAATGTCGAAGTACTTCAAGGCCCATTGGGTAGCGACCTGGCTGTCCTTGGTGAGCAAGTCCTGATAGCTGGTATGACCGACCCTCTCCTCAAGGTTCTTGCGTGCGTCCTTGAGCCTCTCGCATTGAACGAAGAGATGGAATGGTGTCTCTCGAAACTTGCCGCAAGCACAACGGCCACATCCTCCTTCCTTGATGCCAATCTTAGAGAGATGGGTCTTAAGTCCGATAAACTCGGTCCGACAGTGAAGGAGAATCGTTGTCTAGGCTCGAGATATGTTCTTCTTGTAGTAGCCAAGGCTCTTTCTACCCCAAGGCTCCGTAAGAGAAGCGGGTAGCTAAGCACTATTGTCCCCCCAAGACGTCCTGGCTCTCTCAATCCTTCGATAGAGGACATACTCCTCCCATCTAACCCTACAGCTTCGGGTCGCTCGAACCTTAATAAACTTCCTTAGTCTAATGTTGCGAGCCTTTGGATCAGCCAGGGCATTCAGCCCTTTTTCACGGCGCTCTGGATCTTCGTTAAAGTTGATAGACTCGAACAGATTAATGACGCATGCCCAGGCATCAAGGTTCAGATCATCATACGGGTTGCGAACCCCAGACTTCAAGAAGTCATAGGTCTCGTCTGTTCGCCACAACGGACGAGGAGAGGAGAGTAACTTGGCGCGTTGTAGAGTGGCTTGGGAGTGAAGAACTGTCCATATGTTCTCGACGAACATCTCCTTCTCCAGAATCTGTGGAGCAGTGCGGTAGAAAGCCCCGGAAATCTTGCGAAGACAGAAGGTGTAAGCATCCTCAAGACGCTTCATCTGCTTGTTGTTGATCTGATAGCTGATCTTGTCTTCGTCCCGTTCCCTTCTGATGAACCACGCTCCGCAGGCATATGTAAAGACAGGTCGAATCTTGGATATGAAGAAGAGGCGCATTGTCTTGAGGTTTGGACCCCAATGCGGCCCAGATATGAAGCTCAAGTAGCCTATCCTCTGCTTCGCCTTGCCAATGATCCTCGTAATGTGTTCTCCCCAAGTAAGGTCACTGCTGACAATAACGCCGAGGATTTTCATGTTGAGTACCGGCTCCTCGTGAAAGTCGGGTATGTTGGGGATCACGTTGTTATGGCCCTTCTTGCTCTGTTGTTTCTTGAAGTGCATAATCTTGTACTTCCCGGCCCCGAAACGAAGATCCAGCTCGTCTGCTGTGGTCATGACGCTCTCGTGTAGCATCTCGAGACCTTTGCAGTTGGCCTCGTAACTGTCTGATATGGCCATGAGGTAAATGTCGTCCACGAATGCAAAGGCAGAGAGATCGACTTTGCTCTGCTTGCCATTCACTTTGACACCATATTCTGTGTATGTCTTCGCGCGTTGGAGAAGGGGAGCGGCGAAGAAGAGAAAAAGGATAGGCGAGAGCGGCGAACCCTGAGGAACGCCCGTGTTGAGATCGAATCGGTCGGAAATAATACCAGGAAGGTGAAAGCTTGCTGTGCGATCTGAAAGAAAAGACTGAATCATGTCGACAATCCATCGTGGGAAACCCTTGTCAGCCAGAGTTTGGATGAGAGCCTGCCTCCAGACATTGTCATAAGCACCGCTTATGTCGAGTCCCATGATGGTAACAACTTTGCCCAGGGCCCAGGCGCTGTAAACCTTGTCAAGCATGTACTCGAGGGCTTCCGAAGTCGTTCTCCAGCCAAACTGCCGTGCGGGTAGAAGATGTGGATTTGCCTTGAGGGCCTCTTGCATCCTTGAAGCCACAATCTTCTCGAGAATCTTGCCGAGGCATGACAGCAAGGCGAGAGGCCTCCAGCTCGTAGGCATGTTAGCAGGCTTGCCTGACTTGCGTACCATGACGAGAATGGCATCCTTGAAGTTGGCCGGGTGGTAGCTCATATTGAGGCAGACTTGGAAAGCCCGCAAAAGATGAGATCGCAATTCGTCGCCTCCAAGCTGAATGGCTTCGTACGGAACTTCATCGGGTCCGGTCGACTTCCATCTCGGCAAACCTTTGATGATCTCCTCGAGTTCCTTGTCGGTCAAGCTCTGTCGGATATGCATCTCTTCCCCGCGACCAGTGAAGTCTGCAGAGACTGGCGCTCTGCAGGACTTGGGGCCGCCGTTGGCGCGAAAGATGACCTCTTTGAACATGCTGACCTTCTTCTCGGGAGTATCGGCATCCTCCATGCCGCCGTGAATCATCGTAGGTAACTGCGAGGATTCCATGGGTCGACAGATCTTCTGCCCCAAAGAGGCCAAATGAAAGGTCTTGCGTATAGATGGGGGCTCCGCCTCGGTGAATATGCGCCACAGCTCTCGCTTATCCCTCCTGACGTACCGTCATAGTTGTTTAATCCGATGTTCGATCTCTGGTGTTATTGTAGGGGACTCTTGGAGAGCAGTCACTTTAGACACTCGGTCGTTCAACTGCTTCTCGAGGATGGTTTGCCGTTTCCTCTGAAGGCCAATCTCAATCACGGGAGCAACCGAACGAATGGTTTCCCTCAAGGCCTGGATGATCTTGGAGAGGTAGCTGATGATCTGTTCCCGAGTACTGAGGGGTTCATCCATGGGAGGGAGGTGATCCTTAGGCTTGTCTTGGAAGGTTTTTGGGTTAACCCTGTCCAGACAGGGCTTCGTTCGGACCTTGGTTTTGATGAAGCGGGTGATCTTGGTCTCGATGATGCGGTGGCCGCTTCGGAAACCTGGGGCGGAATGAATCCGGCAGTACACCACGTCAGGAACAATGGTCCGGTTGACAAAGGTCAGGTCGATGGTTGAACTCCTAACAGACTCGTCCTGGGAGTTGGAATAGGTGATGGTTCCGGGAATAGTAATCAGTTCCATGTTGCTACTGCTGACTCTCTCGTACAAGTCCCTACTTTTCGCGGTTTCGTTCCTCGTGTGGTTGCTCCAGCTGCGATGATGAAGATTGAAATCACCAACGAGGACAGCATCCCCTTCAGTGTCGTCGATGCGTTCGAACAGAGCGCGTAGGTCAAGTTTGCTATTGCGGTCGTAGACGTTGTGAATAGTGAGAACGCGATCGGCAGTCAGGATCTGAAGCGTAGCTACGAGGCCATTGTTGTCTCCGGTGTCCATTATCGCTTTCCATGAAGTTGTTGGGATGGACTTGTGGACGTAAAAGCAAACTCTGTGCATCAAGGGCTCAACGGCGATGGCTGGAGGGTCAGTGCCATTGGGCGGATTGGTAGCGCCTGAAGTGCCATCAGACGTAGCAGAGATGGGAGCAGCGTTGGGAGCAGCGTTGGTCCCGGTAGCCGAGGATCCATTACGCCAGGTTGGGTATTGCTCCTCAGTAATAGGATGATCAGAGGAGAAGAAGATGTTGTATCCTGGTATATTGTGGAATGCAAGACGGTTTGGGGGTCCTGAATGGCTAAGACACGAGGTCGCTCATTCTCGGGTGCGAGTCTCAGTGCAGTCTCGAGGTGGCGGATTCTGATGGGAGCCCCTTTGAGATTGACACTCCAGATAGTGATCTCTTTCAGGAGGGTCTCGTCTTCCCGGATCTCGCCACCGTCGATATGATCATCATCGAACTCGCTGAATTCCTCATCGATGTTCATGTACTCGAGGTCCTCGATCATGGTATCCTCGTGATTGGTGGCCTGCATGTTGAAGTGATGCAATCGTTCTGACTGATACTGTATTGACAATAATAATGGATCGATACCTTAGTGGGCTGGTAGGTCGGTAAACTGGTAAACTGGTAGGCTGGCGGGCTGGTTGGTATGTTGATAGGTATGTTGATAGGTAGGTAGGTAGGTAGGTAGGTAGCTACTTGGTCCAGTAGGCGAGTGAGCTGTATGCTATAGTTCTAAGCGTGAGTTTGGGCATATGAAGAGTGATGAATGGCTGACAATACCTTCGAGGTTTGCAAGATTGGAGATAAGTCTTGAGCTGCTACTAGAAACTTGTACACTTCAGTATTCGGAACACAGAGTGATGTTATGAGTGACAGCAGAAGTTACATACCAAAGAAGGCGTGACGAAATAGGTGTAATTGACGTGTAAATTGTGCTGTAGCCCGGGTAGTAGCTAGTACAATGGCTCGAGATATAGGCAGCGTAGTGTGCCAATAGAGTAGACCGGTGAGATAGGCAAGAGCGATGATAAACGAAATATAAGGAGGCTTTTTTTAAGGTATTTTAAAAGAATTTTCAAAAGTGTTTTTTGAGGATTCTTTCACAGAGCCTGAGAGATTTGGCAGACGAAGGTACGAGTACCGAACCGACAAGAATAGTGGTTGCAAAGAGTAAAGGTAAAAGTGATAATGTAATGGGATGGTGAAGAAGGATAATGGGAGGGAATTCGGGGCCTTTTTATGTTCAATCTGTACCATTCAACGCCAAGTCGGAAAGGAATGCATCCGACTTTGTGGCTTCTACCCCTCTTCCTGTGATTATCATGGTGTCCACGACCACCGACTTCATTGGTCTTCACCGGCTCGCACGGAACGTTCTCGCCCTCTCCGAGTGACCACATGAGCACTTTAGAATGGTCGTTTGCGTCGATAGCGGGCGCAAGGGCGTCGATAGCTCGTAAACGTGCATAATCATGATATCACGAAGTGTCCGTGAGCCAGCATCTGATCCATCGTTATCAACGCCATACGCAACCTCCGGCATGACCTTTCCTTGGTATCATGCCAGAATATGACTCTAAGCTCTCAGCATCACGATGGTGTTGCCGCAGGGACGCCGTGAAGCATTGATGATGAGGGTATCGAGAGTATATTGAGGTTGTAAACTATCATATCAGCCAAAAACGTAACTATACGATTCTACTACTGCTTCAACTGCAGTATATACCCTTCATCTGGGCTCATTCATGACGTGTAGCTCTTCATCCGAGCTACAGAGCCATGTAATGTCATTGATGGCAGAAGAGAAAACTGACGATGCTAGTGTACCGAGAACAATGATTCTGACAACCGGAATGCCTTCATACGACGTCTACCGAGCACTTTACGGTCCATCTCCTCCTCAACGCCAAAACACATGTCCAAAGCTATGAGAAATAACGCTCCAGCTTCGTTTGTTTTGGGTCAGTGTCTGGTGCCTCTCTTGCAACACCCTTGCCTTTTCCTCTTGAACCAGTCTTGGACTTACGCTTTGGCCTAGCCTTAAGCTCCCTTCCAGGGCTATATTCATCGTCAGATCCATCCTCCTCCCCAGAAGCAGCCGCTGACTCAGGGCCGATCTCACACTGAAGCAACTCTTGGCCGCTAGGAGAAACTTGAGAAGCGTCTCTCTCCAGCTGGGCTGCTATCTCGTCGTCATCTGTGAGTCCTCGCCGAGGTCGCAAGACGCGTGTGCTTTCGCGTGGAGCAATCTGGGGCAAGCCCTGAGACGTCCCCGCTACGGGGCTGCTGTGATCTCCAGCGAGCTAGTCAGATAGATCGTAGCTGGGGTTAGCAGGAGATTCCAACAGCCCTGAAGTGTTGGGACTAGAGCCAACCGTGACGAACGATGACCCAGAGCTAGACCTGCTAGAACTAGACGCCGTTGAAGACCCAGGTGTAAAGGAAGGATAAATGTGGCAGCGAAACCTTCTAAGTGCAGGTGTACTAGGATTCGCCTGCAAGAGCAAGGAGCTGTCGCTATTAGTAGGGAGAGGCTTGTCAGATACAACAGTGCTAGTGACTGCAAGAGGCCTGGAGGTTAAGCTGGTTGGGGACGGCGCCTCCAAAGCCGATTCACCACCATCCTGAACTAGGCAGTCCTCGACCCTCAGCTTCTTAACGCTAATTAGAGATGCGAGGATATCAAGGTCCTCATCCGGCCTCCAACGCCGCTTCCTAATACTCAAAGATCCAACGGACGAACTCTCCGCTGGAGGCTAAGAAGCGGCGTCCAAGTCTGGGAGAGAGCAAGGAACCACAGATGATGAGCTGCCAACTTCCGGTGAAGAAGGAGGTACAGCGAGCGGCTGCTGTGGTTCTTCTGGGCAGACCTGAGAGGCCACTGCGCTACTGGACTGACCCGTGGCAGTAGACGAGGATCGGCGACGCTTGCGGGCAACTGAGGTCTCTGGGGAAGAATTGCATGTAACATCCGCTGACTTGGGTTGGTCGGCTGTGACAGCACAAGTAAGAAGGCCAGGAGGAGTATTGGGGATGAAATCCCAGTCGACTTCGCCCTCTGAACAGATAGGTGTAGAAGGGATGGAGATGATTCCGACAATCATATCGCGACTGAGCTCAGGAAGGCCATCCAGGGAAACCTCCGGAGCAGAGTCTGACGTCGCCATATCACAGGTATCCTCAACCTGTTGTGCGACGGCTGGAGACTCATGGCCTTCAGGATACAAAGGATGGTAGGCAGAGAGCTCAAAAATTGACTCAACTGGGCAATCAGCAGAGAGCTCGAAGACCTCTTGCTGGGCTGATTCCTCAAAGGTATCCATAAAGAGATCCGCGTCACTCAGCTCAGAGAAAGATGAGAACGGGGGCTCAACAGATACCTGCCTCGCCGGGGAAGCGCCGTTGCTGTTCAAGCCAGATCTATACAGAGATCCATCAGGGGATGGAGTTTGCCAAGCAGGCGATGGAGTCTGCCCAGAAGGTGATCGGTTAGCATAGTCGTAAAGGACCCTTGCCGATGCTCTTGGGCTGTTAGCTAGAGATAGATCCCCAGTGACCGTGCCCAGGCGGCTGTGAGTAGATAGGACTGAAGGTGAAGGTGATGCCCTGCGTGGGTGAGGTGCGTGGTAACCGGGGTTGGTTGGAAGGGTAGGTCCTAGGTTACCTGCAGCAACGCGCACAAAGGCTTCTACGAGGCGAAACAAGACATCTCCACCTCTGCCGAGAGCACGCTAAAGCTGCAAGTCGAGATATGTGATGAGCCAGAGAGTGGGGTCTCAGACTCAGCCAGTCAAATCGCAGACTTGACCTAATGTAGGGTGATAAGGTTGAGGGGCAAGCAAACGCTCAGCCGCAGTGTCTAGACCATGTTCGAGCCAAGTATTTGGCTCATCACAAGACTCCTTGCAGTGGTGGTCTTGGAAGAAAAAAAGCAATGGCATTCTCATTGCCGGTATCAGCTGCCCTACCTACATTCCCCCTGCTTACGGATCTTCCAATGCTGATCCACGACACGTCATTGACATTATTGACATCCATCGCTTATGCTTCCCATTGGACGTTTTCAAGTTGGAGGGCTAAAGTACCTACCCGTCGATCAGTACCTGTCCTCCCGTCTGTAACATCAATGGCCCGGACCGGGAGGCATTGAAGCTCGGCAACTCCGCAAGTAGTTAGTTCACATCATTGTGTAAGATAACGTATCACGAGCAATTCGTTTTGCCTGGGGAGCAGGTCGATCTGAGATGACTTGAGAAAATTGAGAGGGAGTGACAGGGACGTTCTGGTAGGGATGGCTGCGGAACACGACGGACACAATGCTCCTCCCCTCGTCTCTCTCCTCACTGTTTGCGTAGTTCTTAACTGAGCTACGTCCGTTAAGTAGGCCACAATCATCTATAAAGACTCACATGTGTCCTCCTGTCTTCTTCTCAGAATCATCAATTTCGATCATCAGCTTCTTTCACTTCTACCAGATCTTTGCTCCCTCTTCTATCTTTACTACGTCGCTAACCTCATTCCTACACTGTAGTCGACCATCTTCCCATTGTCTATTCCAATTCACTCCATTCTTCCTTCCTTGAAAGACTAACCCGTACTCAGCTTCACAGTTAGCCTTAATCCTCAACAACACAAGCATGGGTAAGAAGAAAAAGTCAGTATATGCCGTCAGTATTGGACGCAATTGGGGGTTCCGAACCGACTATAACGATGTCCTGCAAGACACTTACCAGTATCCGGGAGCTGAGTGTAAGATTCATGACTCCTTCTATGCCATTTACAGTCTAAAGCTCTCAAACCTATAGTTGCAGGGTTCCAAAACACGGAGGAGGCCAGAGAGTGGATGGAGGAACCTAGACGTACCAAACGCCGCGATATGCACCTAGCCCGGCTCGAAGAACCGGATGACGAACAAGTTCGTTCTCAGTTGGAAGCCGAGTTGAAGGCCTTGAACGACAAAATTGTCTTCAAGACAGCGGCCAAGGTCACAGTCAACGAGAAGGAGCTTAATGATATTCCTAGGGGAGCTACCTCTACTCATTCTCCTTCTCCATCTCCCTCTCCATCTTTCTCTTCTTCCCCTCTTCCTCTCCTTCTCCGTCTTCCTCCTCTCGTTGTTCTCGCTGTTCTGGTTGCTCTTGCTCCTCTTCTCGCGGCGATGATCTTCCTTCGTCTCCTCCTTCCACCGAGCCAGTTAAGACCACTTCTTCCCCTGCCTCTAATTAGGGTTTTGCTTCCGCTATGTTTGGGATGTGGTTGGAAGGATGGCAACGCACTTCAGATGGAGCTTGAAGATGTGTCACAGATTTGGCTACTTGGAACTCATGTTTGGTGGAATCGCAGGTATTTGGAATTTGTATGCTCACTCATTTCAGTCCGTCTATATCTCGTTGGTCAGTCGCTCTAGTCACTCTCTGAATCGATTCTTGTACCCCAAACCCTGTCCCCAGTGATATCGATTGTTTACATATAACAACTTTCTTGTTGACTGAGCAGTGGCACTTACATACAAGGCTGTAAATTCCAAAATTCAGTTCTGGGATTCTGAGCAATGTACATAAGGAAACGCAGCACTTGGCTTCTCATCTCTGAGGGTCTACACCTTCGTAACAGGTGTTTATTCCCATCGCCAACTCCAAAAGGCTGATGGTACCTTTTGTTCTCGCAGCTTCATCCTAATCCTTGCCTCTCGCACCTCCTCCTCCGCTTTTTCCAACTTCTTCTTCCATCTCTGCTCCTCGCCGTCATTTGCCGTGGCCAACAAAGCATCTTCCCTTCCAGCTTCCTTCTTCAATCGTCGCCTTTCGACGAAATCTTCAAAGCCGCAAGTAAGTTCAGACACATCCAACTTGCACTCCGCCATGGCGAGTCTTATCTGGTAGTAGTCTGCATACTGAACATGGCCTCTGAGTTCTGTGAGGTACTGATCCACTGACTTGGAAAGAACTTCAAGCTCTTTTTCAACGTGTTCGTTGCGCTCCTTTGTATCTTGCAAGTCCTGGATTGCGTGTTGTAGTTTTTTCTGGGCCCTGTCTACATCGGACAAGGCCATGAGGCTTGAGCATTCAGAAGAATGTTGCGCGAAAACTCCTTCCGCTCGGATATTGCTATCATGGAATCGATCGTTCCTCTCTTTAACTGCTTCCTCCTGGGGTATCCTCATCATTTTCATACTTTCTTCCTGCAATGTAGCTTTGCCGCTGACTTTACTTGAATCATATGTAGCGCAGGCTGTAGCCGGATATTTGTCACTGTTACCAGTGGCTGAACAGTTAACACGCATTTTTACGGTGCTCAAGATAAATGTTGGATGTCGGATGTTGAGTGTTGGACCTCACGGGATTGTTGGTTATTGCGCGTCTATAGTTAGTAGGGAGTTGCGGCCGTGAAAAACGAAACGGTCAAAGGAGTTTCGTCACTCTTTCTATACATTTTGGTCAGGACTAAACATGTGACAAATTCTTTTCAGAGGTCCATTGTGTGGGTGAGAGTCATGCATGTGTTCGGTCAAAAAGAGAATCACACGCGTATGAACATATTGAGGCTTTCTGAACGGCGACACTAGCTGCTGGTCGTTCTTGCGATTAGATATTTCTTTGTCCTACGAACATAACAATGGATAGCCCGCCATGGTCTTGTGAAATTCGCAGAAGCAGGTGTCTGTAGATCTTTGGACAGCAAAACCTCAAGCGCTAAGCAAGTTTGGGCCCAGGGGGTAGCACCACTAAGCCCGCTGTAAATATAGGGCATCTACATAATGTTCGCTGTCGCCGTGATTGAATGCCAATGTTAGTTTAGCGGTCTTATCGACCCTTGCTTCTCCACATGGAATAATTCCCAGGGGTTATAGAAATAAAATTAATAATTAAGATACCTTTTTTAATAACTAATTTACTATATTTTCTTTACTAATTATTCCTTAATTATTCCTTAATTATTTTTTAATTATTTTTTAATTATTTTTTAATTATTTTTTAATTATTTTTTAATTATTTTTTAATTATTTTTTAATTATTTTTTAATTATTTTTTAATTATTTTTTAATTATTTTTTAATTATTTCCTCTTCATTCCTTTTTATATACTTAGTTTATAAGACCTAATTAATATATTTAAGTTTATTATAATAAGATATACTTAAAAGAGTATGGAAATATATAATTATAGCCCCTAGAGACTGTAGTTACTAGTTAAACTAGTTATACTAGGGATTAATACTTATAGTATCTTTAACAAGCGAGCACAAGTAGAAGCAGAATTCTTGGTCTTGGAAATAGATAAAATACCATTATTGGTTAATTAATTCTGTTCGTTAAATGTCCCCATTGCCCCGGTCACCGGAACCCGACCCTATCGTTACTACTGCTTTGGGATACACTTTGCAAAACCATGTAACTGGATTCGTTGGCTTAATTTTCCGCAGCCCGGTGACTCCATTTTTCCAACTCTGTCTAACTACGCCTCTAAACCCAGCGCCCTTGGCCCCCTTCCATGCTAAGCTCATTCCCCGTCAGCACATGCGCCACGAAACTCGTCTGCCAATACCAATTTTAACATTTCTTCATTTCAGAGGGTAAAATGTCCAGGGGTTTCTAAAAATCGCACTACATTAGCTAATGCCGCATTTGGCCAATTAATCGTTTTAAAGTTATTGGAAACATATAGCCTCTTCATGTGCTGCGATATGGTGATTGTGGTATCGACATGATAAGTTGGGATCACATAAAGTACTCAAGCGCGTAACATTTGTTCTATTTGATTCGTCACCTTTATTCATCTTTGCGGCATATTGTAGCGTAAGCCTGTAGCTCATCGTGGTATGTAGTGACCAGAACAATTGACTTATAGTACAGAAGCAACTGTCTAACTACTACAATGTAGCCGAGTTCTTGACATACAACCGGTACTCTCCCAGCGCACCACGCGACCACTATAACTCATCCTTCTTATACGAATCAACTTTAACATATTTTTCCTTCCTCACACCCAGCGGATTCCCATACGCATCATCAGGATCATCCCCAACACAATGATGACACCAGAACAAATTCTCTGGATCGTGCGCCCTCTTCACAGCAAGCAACTGCTCATACCTCTTCTCACCCCAGTACCTATCCGTCCAGTTATGCATCACATACGAACTCTCAGAGAAATAACTGTTCCTACCAAGCTTGTAGATCGTGTCCTCGCACTGCTTCGTCGATAGAGTGCGTGCGTTCCATAGCATTAGACCCGAGCGGAAGCCGGGAGATATAGCTGTGTCATCTGGCTGTGCACTGCCGAGATTACCGGTGATCGACGTGTAGAGGTAGTGGAAGCCGCAGCGGTATCCCATCGGATCTGGGGACGTCTTGTCGGGGGTTTTGAGGCTGGCGACGCAGATATCTAGCACGTCCATCATGGTCGAGGCGAACTTTGTCTCCATGTCTTGGCGGGAGACAAAGACCGAGTTTTGTGAGCCTGTGGCATTGTCGGAGGGCTCGTGAGGAGCAGGCAGGGGATTCATAACCGAGATCTGGAACTTGTTTGGAGGCATGGAAAGAAGATAGTCATACGCTGAGTTGAAGTTATCCTCCTGCACAGTCTTTGTCTGCAGCACGTCCTTAAGACTGTCTCGGAACATAGCATACTCCTGCTCCTTCTGACCACCGGCATAGAAGTACTCAAAGTTGAAAGTCCAAGTGGCCGTGCAAAGGTCCCCCTTCTTGTACTTGCTAGTGTCAATAAAGAAGCCAGGCTGCGTGCTCACCTTGGAGTTGAGCCTCAGCTGCCACTCTGCGAAGCGAGGCCACATCTCGCGCAGCCACTCGTAGCCAAATTTTTCCTTTGGACGAGTGCAAAACTTGCCGGACTGGGACATGAAGACGCGACTCAGACCTCCATCCGGTACAGCGTGAGCGCGGAGCGTCATGGAGAGGATGACGCCCCAGACACCGCCGCCACCACCGAGCATCGCCCAGAAGAGCTGAGGATTCTTTCGACGACTGACGATCTTCTTGTGAACGACAGTCTGGCCGTGTGCATTGCGACCGACTTGCAGAACTTCAATCTCGAGCACGTTATCGACGCCAAGGCCCATGGAGGGCGCAAAAGGACCGTGGCCGCCGCCAAGATGGTATCCCGTCATACCAACAGTAGAACACCATCCCGACGCCACAACTCGATCATACTTGGCAGAAAAAGCATGCATCTCAGCAAAGATAGACCCGGCGCCAAAGCGGAATGCACCAGCGGGAGCCAGCACTGGATCCTCACTCCAGGTCGGGAGAAACTCCTTGTTCTTAAGCAGGATCGTGCGGATGAGGATACCGCCGGTAGGACATGAGTTGCGGCTGTTGTACTCGTGGCCCGTACCAGCTGTCGCGATACATAGACGATGCTGCGCGGCGAATTTGAGCGCAGCTGTTATATGGCGCTGGTTGAGAGGAAAGACGACGATGAAGGGGTTCCAGTTGCGGTATTCGTTTTGGTGTAGTGCTGCCTTGCACATGTCGGACGCGGTGTTCCAGATACTAACGCCGTCTTTGGTGTTGAAGCACGGCCGCTGCATTTCCTCGATATTCTCATAATAGTACAGCGCCTTGAGACCCGTGCTGCCTAGACCGTAAAAGGCCTGGTTGTTGATTGACCCCGTCGGAACTGGCGCAGGCTGCGGCGTGGGGTAATTGCCCCACTGGAGACCGAGTCGGGGGAGTGTGGGGTCAAGAGCCTTTTCTAACTTCTTGATAGCCGTCTTGGTCGGCCAACAGCTGGAGTCCTCGGGAGTGCACCATCTGTGCTCGTTGGGTGGAGGACGTGCACCAGCAGCTGATGACGCACCGCAGTTGTCGTTCTCAGGACTGCACGAGTAGCGACACTCAGCGCTGCATGGATTACACCGACCCATAGCCCACTGCGTCTTCTTATCTCCTGATGTACAGTCGAGCACGGCGTAGGAGTATACTGGTTGGTACTGGAAATTGAAGTGGCAGGTAGTGACAGCACCACTGGCGCTAGCGAGGAGTACCCTGTTGAGATCCTGTCTAGAGTGAGACACTGAGTAGCTCTCTACGCCGCGCTCAGGATGATTGGGCCACTTGAGCGACGCCTGGCCATCTGATGTAAAGCTCCAATTCGCGAGGCCGTCTTCATGGTGTCTGGATACCTGCAGTGAACGCCATAGACCCAGGAGTGAAGTCGGTGCACCGGCAATGCCAGGCTGGGAGTGGCTGACAGGGCTAGGCTCAGACTCAGATTTGGTCTTGGTCTCAGACTTTGACGGCGGTGAGATAGCGTCCGGAGAAAAGGAACAACCTCTGGCCGATGCCTTGCAGCGGAACATGAGAAAGTTGCCACAGCCAGGTGTGTCCATCGCAGCGTAGAAACTCGCCGGTGCCGGTTGACCAGTATGATTGCAGGCTAGGAATGCTGCCTCCAGCTCGCCGACATCAGGTAGTCGCTGCACCAAACATTCCTCAAGTCTATTGCCTCCGCACCGCAAAATCAGCTCTTTAGACCCACGGCGTTCGTAGTTGCATGTCTGGGGATACGGACTGTCAGTAGTGACCGTCAAAACCTTGTCAGTAAAAGTCTGCGCGAACTCGAACTTGCCAGACCCTCCCTGCTCTGCACCGAAGGAGCGCCAAGTGCCTTCCCAGGGTGATATCTTATTGCTGCTGCTAAAGGCTGGCATGGCCAGTTCCAGCACTGCAAAGTTGGCACTATTTGTTCCGCTGTCGCTCGCTTCCACCGGCGTATTGCTCGGATCCAGCTCAACGATGCTATTGAGCTGCGCAGGCTTACACAAGTCCCAGCTATCACCGCACGAAAAGCATTGATCAACGCAATCATCCGACATGCGTGGCACGCTCTGTACATCAGTCCCCTCCCAACCCACGGTAGCGAGATAGGCGCACTGTACACAGCCTGCGCTGACATTCGACTCGAGATCATCCGACCCAGGATCATCGAGCCGCTGATGCAACTCAGCGTTGGCATTAAATTCACTCGCTAACACAAATGCGGTGCGGTAGTAAGACTCCTGCGGTATGCGAAATGCTTTACAGTCTGCGCTGGGGATGACGGCGCAGGTGCCGTGCTTCATCCACTCGGATAGGATGAAACATTGCATCGTGTTTCCATATTTTGGGTCCGTCGGCCAGAAGTGGTCTAGTAGTTCCTTAAAGGTCTTGAGGATCGTCTCATCAAACTCCTCGCCGTGAAGACACCCGTAGGGCTAGTCCTTTGCGCCATTGCCCCCCAACGAGCTAGGCCATAGACCGTGCACAGTATAGTTAGCTGACTTTTTGGTAACATCAGTGTCACCCTTCTGCATCGCCAATGTGTAACCGTCGACTAAGAGCAGCCCGGAGGGGTAGTCCCCAGAAGTGCAAAGAGAATAAGGAGGAGGCTTTTGCTGCTTCTGGCCGTTCTTTATCGCGACGCAAGTATCCTTCCACTTGAGGTTGCACGATGCAGCTTGGAAGTTGTAGGGATTGAATTGCCGCAGCGGAATGGGGTTGGAGGAGCAGTCGTCTGACATGCCGGTGCACTGTGCTGATGCGAGGCCGACCATGGCCAGCACCATTACAAGTTGGGCATGCCAAGTCATGATTGGCCAATAGCAGTATACTATTTCTTTGTTTGTCTCCTGTTGTATTCTTCAGTTTTACATGTCCAGGTCGGGTGCGAGAACAGAGACCTCGCCCACTATATATTACTCCAACATCTAACTTCAATAATCTCCCTTGACGACCCGCCTCTGTCCTCTCAACTTTTGTCTCTTTGGCCTAGAGTCGAAATGTAGGAGCTAACGTCTACTAGCTGATGCGGCTGAGCACGAAAATCTCGAAAATGGCACAGTCGCGACGCCGGCGCTTGGTGGCGGACGGAAGCACGGATCAGGCACTAAAGTGATTGGAGGTGTAAGTTCAGGTGGGTTTGCGGATTAGTCCAGGCCCAAGCCACCAAGGGATCAGGGCTGTCTCCTCCATTTCAAAAGGCATTTCAGCTAGCCACAGCTTCTTTCTAACCCCATTCCCAGTCATCGAGTGTTCAAGTGAAACTCAATATGGAACTGGTTCGGGCTAGCGATCAGTAGTTCCAACGCCAATGCCTGATCTGGTTGTGCTAAGGACGGTTCATGGCTGTTTGATCGCCAAGACGGCATCGTCGATAGGAACCGCCGCTAGTAGACGGAACGTGCGGGGTAACAACTTCAATTGCATCCCTCGACCCATTCAAACCTTCTTATTCCATCTCTCAGTTCGCCCGGACTAACAATTTCTGTCTTCCTTGCCGAAATAAAAATATTATTGGCCTCCGCCATCCAATACATACTGACGTCTGTCTACTGCTTCGATGTTTTCTTAGAGCCAGGTCAATCCCGAATGCGAGACAATTGAGTTATCGCAGGAGTAAGGTCAGCAGGCGCTTTGACGGGTGACCGAACTGGGGCTTTCGAAGAATCGTACATAGTGGATATCAATGTTCTAGCGTGCATAATCGTTGTCCTTCTGTTCAGGTGCCACTCAGAGAAACAAAGAGTCACAACTCGCTTTGTTCTTCAGTTTCATCCTGAACCATGTTCATGCTACAGATGCTTCCGTGAAATCTAGAATGTATGTTCGTAGCGTAACATCCATCAAGCAAGTCCTTGATTGTCTCTATGTAATGCCTTATTCTTAGGTCCCTTACAGCAAGTCCGGATTGTTCGATAATATTGCATATATGCTACTTTATTCTACATGAACAAACCCGCTGTACAGGTTTACCAATCGATATAAATAAGCTGTGCCCCTCTATTGTTTGCACCACAGGCCGGAATACCGACTGCGGTACAGTAACCCGAACCACTAACCCAAAGGCTTACTTCTCTTCTCTCGCCGCAAAAATGGCACCCTTCATGAAACTCTACACCCAGATCAACTTTCTATTGAATCACCTTCAACGCTCTATTAAAGAAACACAGGACACGTATCCGGAAGTCTTTGGGCCCAATGCGGATAATAGCGGCGGTACTATCATTCCTACCCCAGAAGAGATGGCAGCGCTTGTGGAGCATATGCATCAGGTTGATCCGCTAGTCGACGCCTTGCTCATCATAGCTACGGACGAATGGCAACAGCAGCTGGCTGAGCATCATAAGAGACGGTTTACATTGTCGCAGAGCGAGGTGCTTCAGATGCTGCAGGACCTGAAGAAGTTGGAGTGTGTTAAGTAGAAACACCACGGACGGCCGCTGACTAAGTGGCCATGTTTCGCGATTCAGGGTCAATGATAGTGGTAGGGTGCGAGAACAAGTTGTTGAGACACTTGGTTGCCATTTTAGAGAAGTAAATTTGACATGGTTAACTTAAAACATAGGGATTCCCCTTCAAGTGTTTGATATGATCTAACAACTGACTGTATAGCCACATCTTGCTGACAAGCTAGGTGTCTGGAAATCGTCGGGCCAGATCGACCTGGCCGCTTATCTTAGCTTCATTGCCCTTATCTGATGCGAGGCTAGTATAAATTGGCCCTAACTCAACCTTTTCAAGGTCTCTTAAGGCTCACTTCAGCGCGAATTAACTGGTCGTCACAGTAGGTAATAATATCAAGGACATTGCATTCCGCATTGAGCGATGCCAGCTATACTACGCCCTCGCTGTTGTCATGCTCAGAATATCGAGTATTTTTATAGCAAAAGAGGTCTAAAGACGAACGATTTACTGATATTAATTATTGACATCAACACGGTGATTGCCTAGTTGCTAGGCTAAACTGCTCCACAAGACTGCCGGTAAGTTTGCACGCTTAAAGGCAATATTATTCATACTCCATCAACTCATTCACCCCTTACTTTCAAAGCCTTTGTTACCATTTCGCCTTCTTAAGCAACATTGAGCGCAATGAGTATCTTGCCCGTATGTGTTTATTGGTGCTCTTTAACTTTGTGCCCTGGGCGCTGAAATCTCGTTTAGCCTCTCAACCTTCTCAGACTCATTTCGCCTCGTCCAGCTTGACATCATATGCTCATCCTTATCAGTGGTTAGAGCTTCCTTCTATCAATCATATTTGAATTTATGCCGCAGCCTGGCCCATATATAGTGATGTGCTATGCTTTCTGCCCAACAGATAGGTCGGAAAACTTCCCGTCTTCGTCCATAGTGCTTTGTGCGGCTTTGAGAATTCACCAATTGCGGACCGGTTGTTCTTCCCGTCTGATACTAACTTTTTAGCCAAAACCAAGATCCTAGGTAACAGTGAGGGTAATGACTTCTTGCCTGTATGTGTTTATTGGTGTTCTTTACCTTTGTGCGCTGGGGGCTAAAGCCTCTTTTAACTACCGACAACCTTATCGCAGTTCTTCCCGTCTATCAAGCAGTCCGCAGTCAACAAGCATTTTAGAGTACGTCTTGTACCCATCAACATTAGCAATGGCCTTCACTAAAAGCAAGGGCCACTTATAGTTCTCTACGAAGCAGTGTACTTTGTGAATGTAATGCCACCTAATCTACGTTTGCGCGGGACGTATCGTTGAATTCTATATCAAGGCGCGAAACCTTTTTTACTACTAAGTTTCAGCTCCTATATAAAATTTATTTTATCTTAATTAAAGTTTAGGTTAATTGTAAAATCTTACTTTGATCAAGTAAACTCTATAAGCACAGCACTACATATAAAAAGGGAAGCCTGGGTGTGCCAATCTAGTAAAAGCTTTCCTTACCAATATCCCTCTTCACCATTCCGCATATCTCTCCAACGCCCACGCGCAGCCCATCCTCACCATGGACTTATTCCCCCCTCTCATCGGTAGGCAACTGAGGACCTCCTGTCGCTTTCTAGCTCCATGGACATGTGAGTACCATTAGTACCGGCTCTCCCTCACAACAGCAGCTAAATTTTATCGCAGCAAACAAGCCATGCCCCACGGCCATCACAGCCATCGGCCTGAACGACTTCCCGGACGAGGTCCTCATGCCTATCATTCACAATATCTGTGAAGGGACTGATAAAGAATCTCTGTTCGCCTTCTTTGCCCTACGCCAAGTCTCCCGA
Organism: Fusarium circinatum; assembly: GCA_024047395.1. Classification (NCBI taxonomy): domain Eukaryota; kingdom Fungi; phylum Ascomycota; class Sordariomycetes; order Hypocreales; family Nectriaceae; genus Fusarium; species Fusarium circinatum. The sequence goes on from CM043928.1 coordinate 332,320, forward strand.
CGACTTGGGCGATTGACTAAAGATGAAGCTTTTGACTCACACGTCTTATCTGAAATGGACTGCTGTGAGCAGTGTCTCGGCCCATCTGGGGTTTTGGCACGTAGAGAAAGTACATTCGCCTCTGTGGCAGGTATTGATTTGAGAACCCCCGTAGCTGTTGCTCACATCACGCGCCTTACACCCTCCCCTGAGTCCTATATCGAGCCTCCCCTGGCTAGAGAAAAGCACTGCTTCGGCAACAAGGCCAAGAAGAGGGGCATCTGTTTGAAAGGGTTGGACGACTTTGTCAGAAAAGGCCAGACCTGCTCTACCTGTCAGAAAGGACTGGATGTGAGAAAGAGACACGGCGCCTCCTTGAAATGCAAGTTCGCGCCTAGACACAGTTCTGACTGGAAGTTCTGCGAAGCATGTCGATTCTCCCACCCGTCGTCATGCTTTTCAGCCGGCCAAGACGAATGTCTTGCCAGGACAGGCTATATTCGGCTTTGTGAGCATAAGGTCCTCAACTGGGATTATGTCCGATACTTTTTGAACGGCCCTTATACAAGGTCCAACAGGAGTCAAAAAGTTGAGATCATGAGATGCGACGATCCGAGTCACCATAGTCCTTGCAGCGGTGGACTTGGAGGGCCAAAGGCCGAGACGATCACGTATGCAACGGGTGGGGGCCTGTTGTTGCTTACGTTTACCGGCAACTCGGATCCAGATCTAGCACCAGGTGACGTTAGCGGCGACACTCCCTACAGCATGAACTACGGAACGGGAACAATGACTCTTCCAATGAGTGTCATCAAGGAAGCCATTCAAACAGTCCGAGAGAAAGGCGGGAAGCACTTTGCACCAGAACGTCAATTGGGAGTTCTGCCCGAATTCAGTAGTCTCAACCTTGAAGCCGTCTCCACTGATGCCTCATCTTACGATGACCCAGTCAAGGTCATCCATCCAAAGGGCTCAAAATCGCAAACTCACTCATCCCTCCTCCACGGCTGTCTAACCCAAGACAGTGTGAGCATTGCAGCTGGGCCCTGTTCCCATCACAGTTCCGGAGAAAGTCATTCCTGCATCGCGATCCGCTACCAGCGATGTATACGCGTCGGCTGGGCGCAAATGGAAGGGAGACTCCAAGAGTTGGATCTACCGAGCCATGATTGGTTCCATGCAATAAGTCGGGAGTCATACACGTACAGTGGCCCCTCTTGTGTTGCTGAAACATGCAATGATAAAGCGTGTCGGAACCACTACGCGATAGCAAGTAGCCGGTCACATTTCGCAACCTCAGAGGTTGAACTATCCAGACGTGCCATAATGATGGAAGTGGTCCATAAATGGCCAGTGGTTCTTGTAGTCCTATTAGTAACCGTTGGCCTGTGGTCGTAAAGCAATCTTTTTACTTAGTAATAGTATATTTTATTAAAGCATTATCAGCTTAAGGTTTAATTGATAAAGTAGTAGCTAATATGCATCTAGAGGTTATACTTCTTTAACGGGGTTATGAGCTAGGATAATAATGACTAGTTAGGAGTATATTGCAAGTTTAAATCGAGAACTCATTCTAGAGAGAATATACTTGAAATGTAAAAGAACTCGTAGGCATTGGCCAGCGACATACTATGATGGCTGCCCATGGACGAAGTTATTCATCAAGCCTTTCGGGCTAAGTTTCAGTGGTCTGCTAAGCAGAACTTAAATCTCAGCTTTGAGCTGATGGAAGTGACAAGTGGCTGGTGAGGAAGCTGCATGTCGGAAATGGCAGTTAAATCCTACGACTCTGGCAAATGTCAAAAACGGGATCGATGTAATAACTTTCCTCTGGTTTTTGGGGGTATACGGTCGGGGGAAGAGAAATGGTAATCTGACTGCGGGTCCAGGGTACTGAGCGCGCACATTTTGGGGGCGTAACCATGTCGCGCCGAGTGAAGACGAACAGCGGCCTCTACGCCTTTTCGACTTGAAGCGCATGGCTGAGGCTGGCGAATTTGCACTGTTGATGGGCTAGATCTTGAAATTTCTTTCTTGATACTGAACTGCAAGCTTGATAAGATGCGAAATAATGCTGAAGAGGTTAAAGGTTATTATAAGTATCGGTGTCGAGCCCAAACCGCGAGGTAACCAGAGACAGCTGTGATGGGACGTTTCTGGAATTCGATAATCTTGGGGGCAGGAAGATATGGTAGCTTTTGAATCGCGCGGCGTAGGCGACGGAGAATGCTGCTGGCGACGGTGAGCACGAGGGCGTAGACGAGACGCGACCTGCCAAGCGCGCTGAGCCACGTGAGTGCATCTGTCGTTCGGTTGCGCCACGTGGACTCGGCGTCGAACTGCCGGCTTGGCCGATGAGCGGGTTTGAGGCTGAATGGCTTGGATGATTAGCTAGACAGTTGGCTGATGTCCATTTGTTTTAAGCAGAACTGGCAGAATGTCAAGACACAGCTGTCATGGCATTACGGGCTTGGCGCTGAAGGTTGACCAGATTTGCCATTTAGATCAGGTCAAACATGCGACTTCACCATGACTGTGTTGGTAGTCTTTGTGAACATGTATGATGGTCGAGACTGCGCGACAGCTGTGTTTGTTCCCGTGCCCCGAGGCGAAAATTCGACGCTAACGCGCTGGGGTAATGATCTGATGCGACCCTGGGATCTCAAAGACTGCAGCCGATAAGAGGAAACTTTATCCTAGGTAATAAAAATACCAGGTAAGTTTAGCTTATTTTAATTGGCACCTTGATTCCCTGTCGCCAGCTACCCGACCTCACGTCGTTACTGTAAAGTGCATGCGGGTTTTCAAGAGATTTGCAAATGGCATGCGACAGCAGAGGTTCTCGCTTATTGATCTTGTGTTTAGCTGACAGCGATCCACAAACAAACAACTCACCTTTTAAGTTCTGGAAGGGCCGAATGCGACTCCAAGTCACCTATGGGGTAATACCACCCAAAAGTCGAGCTGTCATCAACGACTTTAAAAATGGCATCAAAAATAAGCGACTTACCCGAGGCTCTTCGAAAAATACGGTAGTGGGTAAAGCAAACAGTGGGCTGATTGGGAAGTCTGGAGTAGCGTGATACGGGTTTGCGGGGGATTTTTCCGTAAAAGTCGAGCGCCACCAGACAAACTCCAACGGCAGCCGGCCCGTCGAATCATGCGGCTCTAAGAATTTTCCCTCTATTCAATGGAGCTAACCCCAGATGAGGCAACCCCCATGGAGAAAATACCCGGGGACAGCGGTCCTATTAGGCTGGGCGGCCAGTTTAGCCTATATTCGCGGGCCGGGGTTCTGGGGTAAATTACAGGACCCGGTTAATAGGTTAATCTGTAACGTTGAGTGACAGGGCCATCTCATATTTAATGTCCAGCTTGGCGCCAAGTTGGTTTTTACTCTTTTTGCTATCACACTTGCAGTTTGTGGCTTTTTTGTTCCCCCTTCCAGAATACCAAAAGCTATACTCTCAATATGGTGGGCTTCGCTGTCGGTGCGGCTACTACCAAGCAGGACCTCGCCGTCGCGCAGGCTGAGGCTCCTCAGCTGGCAAAGGTAAAATGGTGGGCTGATCCTGGAATGCGCGTGCTGTACTTTTACGCCGCGATTCTGTGTGTCTGCTCTGCCACGACTGGTTACGATGGGTAAGAGAGAGCCAAGCGATCGCCCAGAATACTTGGCGATGATGGGAATCAAGGCTAATGGGGCATCTTTAGATCCATGTTGAACACGTCGCAGGCCATGGACGACTGGCAAGATTACTTTGGTCACCCCACGGGCTCCAAGCTTGGCATCCTGAACTCGATCTACCAGATTGGCAGCATTGCCAGTTTCCCATTCGCGTATGTTACGTTGTTTCTGTCTGCGGGGTGATGGTTGGTGGAAACGAAACAGAAGGCTAACTTTATTGGGTATAGCCCCTTTATGGCTGATCACTTTGGCCGAAAGATTCCTATTGCAACGGGATGCCTTATCATGATTCTCGGCGCTTTCATCTCTGCTTTTACCAATGGCTTCGGCAGTATGTTTTAAACCGACTCGCGTATTTGAGTAGAGCTGATAAGTTTTGACAGTGTACCTTGGTGGTCGATTTCTTGTTGGTTTCGGAAACTCTCTTGCCCAGCTCTCTTGCCCCGTTCTCCTCACCGAGATCTGCCATCCTCAGCACCGTGCCATCGTCTCCGCCATCTATAACTGCTTGTGGAACTTGGGTGCCACTCGTAAGTCAATTCACCACAAGCTTACCTCTCAAAACCGCTAACGGATATCTACAGTTTGCGCTTTCATCGGTCTCGGTACGATTAACATCAACAGTAACTGGTCATGGCGATCCATCACCCTCATCCAAGCCGTGCCGTCTTTGATCCAAATTTCCTTCATCTGGTGGATCCCCGAGTCTCCCCGTTGGCTCATGGCCAACGAGCGTCACGAGGAAGCTCTCAACATCCTCGCCAAGTACCACGCCAATGGCGACGCCAACAACGCCACCGTGCAGTTTGAGTACACTGAGATCAAGGAGACCATCTCCCTCGAGTACCAGGCTCAGAAGAGCGGCAGCTACATCGATTTCCTTCGAACCCGCGGTAACCGCTACCGTCTTATGCTCTTGATCTCCCTGGGTATTATCTCGCAGTACTCTGGTAATGCTCTGATCAGCAACTATTCCAACATCATCTATGAGGGCGCTGGTATCAAGGACCAGGCCCAAAAGACCGGACTGAACGCAGGAGAGAACATGCTCAAGCTTTTCGTTGCCATTGGTTGCTCCATGGGAATTGATAAATTTGGTCGTCGTCCACTGTTCCTTACTGCTACTGTTGGTATGTACAAGTCCCCCTTCACTAATTAGTTTCTTAGGCTAACTTACGACTAGGTATGCTGCTGTTCTTCTTGGCCTGGACCATTGTCGCTGCCCGCTTCGAGGCCGGTGGCGAGGTCGAGATCAAGCGTCTTGGATACCCCCAGATCGCCCTCATCTGGCTCTTCGACGTCTGCTACTCCATCGCCTGGTCCGGTCTGATCGTCGCCTACGCCCTGGAAATCTGCCCCTTCAGACTCCGTGCCCGTGGCCTCACTATCATGAACTTCTTCATCCAGGTTGCCCTCACCATCGGCAACCAGACCAACCCCATCGCTCTCGAGAATCTTCCCAACAAGTGGAACTTCTGGTGCTTCTACACTGTAAGTACCGCTTCTCTGATTTTACTCTCATGATCAGAAGACTAATATTAGAATAGGTTTGGATCGCCGTCGAGCTCGCCTTTGTCTTCTTCTTCTACGTTGAGACTAAGGGACCTACTCTGGAGGAGATTGCTAGAATCTTCGATGGTGATGATGCTAATGTCGCACAAGTCGACCTCAAGGACACTGAGAAGCAGGCTGTTCTTGAGACCACCGAGCAGGTGCATCATGATGAGCGCAGGGACTTGTAATGTCTCCAAGTTGGACTGGAACTTTGTCACCACCGGCGGCACTGACTGTCGGACACATCTAATAGTTTGATCCCTTCTTGCTAGAAGTCCGCGAAATGACTGGACGATTTTATAAATACAACATCTCTTGCTGAATCTGCCTTGCGAGCCTGAACCTTGGCCTTAATGCTGCCCAGCAACTACCACTCCTCTCAGCGTTATGACTCCGCCTTAGCCAGCTAATAGCCCCCTCCTACTTCCCTCTTCTCCTTTCAGTAATGGAGCGGTCTTGATCACTTACGAAGCCAATATCTTCCAAAATGCCGTCTCCAGGGAGGATACATATACACCAACACAATCCAGATGCCAACAACCATAACACGTCCAAAGCTGAGACCGACTATTGCACTTTCATTTCAGCCGCATGCAATCACGCCTCAGGCATGGTAGCACAATCCTGTCATTTCCCCGCGTCAGGCTCTTCTGTAGATAATACTTTTTCCGCATTGTTTTCAATTTCCTCATCCCAGACCGAAATGGTAGCTCCCGTGATTCTTTGTCCTTGCTAGGGTTTCGATATTCAGGCATTTTCCCGCCCAGAAAGCCCTTGGATGACTACCTGAAAAGCCCTTGCCAGAGACGATAGTCAGCAAGGATGTTATTTCTTCAATTTTATTATTGGAGGAAATAGCAAACCTTCCGTTCGTGAGCATAGTTTGCTGCAACGTTGTTTTGAATGGCTTCACTGGACATCAGCGAGACCTGCCGATGTACTCAGCAACAACCACTTAGCCGTACAGGGCGTTCGTGGACTTGGGATTTCTATACCGCTTCTTAAGCTTTCGAAAGATCCGAAGCCTTCTTTATTCTCTAGAGCCGACGACTACAGTATGTTCAATGAGCAAGTAAACCTAGCCGTTTCTCTACATGAAAGTAGGTGCTGACTCCAGCATAGGCAGTCCTGCAGCGCCCAGTGGAGATATAATCGGACTGACCTCCGTTGACAGAGATCCCTCGTCTAAAGCATCCTGTAGTAGGATACGCCAATGGCTAGACTCCTGCGAAATCCACCAAGAATGTGCAAAGACCTTATCTATGACTCGAGAATTAGAAGGAGGCCGCTCTCTTTTGCCAACCCGGTGCATTGGCGTCAGTAAATCAACAACGCTGCCTGACGGGTTATACTACACGTTGGAAGAAACTGGAGGGAAGTTTGGGGAGTATATATCGCTCAGCCACCGCTGGAGTAACCCAGAGACGCCGCGATCAAGTACATACCAGCGAAAATATCATGATCGCGTGGTGGATATACAGTCATCGTTCCAAGACATTGATCCGCTGTTCACGGATGTCCTCCTGGTTGCCTCTCAGGTAGGCATACCATACGTGTAGATCGACAGTCTATTATATTAAAAATTATTATATATTAATCTTATAAACTTAATTAGCTTATATTCTCTTAACTTTTAAAGCTTCTAATTACTAGCCTAGATATAACTTATTTTAGTAAAAGTATTAATACTTTAACTTTTCTAGCTAGCTTAGATAACTTAATTAATAAAACCCTTAATAATTTAACCTTTTTACTATATATATAATTCTTTTTAAAGTTATTTAATAACTTTAATTATTAACTTTTTAATTATTAAATATATTATTATATTTTTAATACTTTTTATAATATTATAATTTTTCTTAATTAGTTATAATTATTTTCTAATAACTTTATATTTTTTTTATTATTATTATTAAGCTTATTATCTTTTTTATATTAGGTATTATACCCCTAGCGATTACATTATATATTACCTATAAAATTTCTTACTAATTATTATAAACTAATAAACCCTATCTCGGTCTATAACTAAAATATTAATTAAATATAGATTAAGGATTTACTATTATAGTCTAGAATTAAAGTTTAAATATTTTAGTCCTTAAACCTTAATATACTAATATATTACTTAGCTAGTATATAAAGATATTTATTTAGTATTAAATAAAACTTAGCTTACTAGCTATTAATAATACTTTTTTATATTAATTAAGCCTAATATATATTAAGTTTACTATTAAGAGATATAATACTTTAATAATACTTAGTTTATACTTTATATAATTTACTAATAATAAACCTAAGTATAGCTTAGTTTAATATAGTTAGACCTACCTATTATATATTAATAGCTCTTATTTAAACTATATTATATAATACTAAGTAATATAAATATAATATCTATAAATATTAACCTTATTTACTAGTAAGGTACTACTAACCCTTAAAGATATTTACTTACTATACTAGCTAATTATTACAATTCATGCCCGTAACAGCGCTATAAGGCTCTATAAAGCAGCTATAGCATACCTGTAATTACTTATATAGTAATTATAGCCCGATCTTTTACCCTGTAGTTTAACAGCTTATATAACTATTATATAATAATTACTATTAGCAAGTAGCCTAAAGGTTAAGGGTTTAATTCCCCCTTATAGCCTTTAGTATAGCTACTTATAAAGGTACCTATATAATATAAAAAGGTACTGTAAGGTATACCTTAGGAGGTTAGTAGCTATACTATATAGGGCTTAGTTTCCCCTATAGTAGCCAGCTTTAGTAAGCTTTAAGGATAAAAGCCTCTAGAAAGAGAGCATTATATTACAATTTATACCTATAATAGCGCTATAAGGCTCTATAAGGCAGCTATAGTATACCTATAATTACTTATATAGTAATTATAGCCTGATCTTTTGCCCTGTAGTTTAACGGCTTATGTAACCGTTATACTAATACTAGTTTAGTAAACTACTTATTAATTAACTAGTATATAAAGAATATAAATAACTTAAATAATAATAAAGAAGTTAAATAACTTTAAGAATAGCTTAGGGCTATTACTAATAAACTAAATAAAATATATTAAATATTAGAAAAAGCTATAATATTCTAGTAATACTAGTAGTAAAATAGTACTACTACTTAATAAAAAATATATAACCTAGTAATATCTACTAGTAATAAAAAAGACTTTAGTAAAATCCTTAAGCCTAACTTACTTAAGTTTTTTAATAATACCTTTAGTAAGCTATTTATATTCCTTACTTAAAGTAAAACCTTTATTACCTATTACCTAAACTAGTTTTATAATAATATTACTAAAGTAATATATATAGCTAGAAGATTTACTAAAACTACTATTAAATAGTTTTAACCTATTATAGATAACTATATAAATAATTTACTATTTTACCTATAGCTAAGAACTACCTTACTTTTTAAACTAACTAAATAGCTTAAATTAAAAAAAGTGCTTAAAATAGCTATTAGAACTATTAATAAAAAAGGTTATATAGAAAAATAAATTAAAGCTTTAAGATAAATAGGATTAGTCTTAACTCTAAAAGTAAAGTTTTTAAAACTTATAAGTAAGCTACCTTAGGATTAAGATATACTAATATTATTTTTCTTTAATATACTTAAAGAACTAATATAAGCTAAACTCTAAAAGGAAAATTAACTAAAAACTTTAGTAAAATATATTAATATAGCTATTAGAATTAATAATTAATAATTTATATAAAGAACTTATAATTCTTAAAATAAACCTTAAAATAATAATAAACTATAATACTATACTAATTAAGGAAAAACTTAATAAGTTAATACTTAATATAAAATAAAACTGAGACTAATAATTATTAAAATAACTAAGAAAAATAAGTTTAAAATTACTTACTAAAACTGTAATAAAAAAGGATATTTTAACTAAAAATATAAAAACCTTATTAAAACTAACTAAAAGTATAAGCCAGTACTAGAAAAAAGAACTATTAGTACTATTAAAAAAGATAATAATAAACCTTAAATAGTAATTAAAGCTATTAGTATAACTAGAAAAAGCAGATATAATAATTATATAATGCTTTATATTAAAGGATTAAAAGTTCTAATTTTTATCTAAAATCTATTTTTTAGTAAGGAATAAATACTTAAGAAATACTACCTATATATTCTATAAAAATAATAACCTATATTAAAATATATAGTACTAACTTTAGAAATACTATACTTTAAAAATAAAGAAAATATAAAGAAATAATAAAAATAAAAAAATAAAAAACTATATAAGAAAAATAAATAAACCTAGAATATTAAATATAAATAGATACCTGTTTTAGAACTAAAAAAAATAAAAACTACTAGAAAAGTTATTACTATAGTTAGAAAAGGAAAGAAAGTTAACCTTAAACTAAATAATAAACCTAATATATAAAAATTTAATTATAAACTTAATAGTATACTAAATTAAATATTTATAAAAATAGAAATACTTATTAAAGTTTAAAATAAAACTATTTAATTAAATAACTATATAAGTATAAATAAAATCCTTATTAAGACTATAGCTAATAGATTAAATTAATACTATAGTAATTTAAACTATATATTAGTATTAAGAACTAACTAAGACTTTAAAGCTAAGAAGATTAGATATTAAGTAAACTATATAATCTAAAATATAAAAATTATACTATAGTATAATAAATATAGAAATTAAGTATAATATAGTAAAGTACTTAAATATACTAAATTAGCTAAAAAAAGAGTAATTATAAAATAAAATAATAATATTTATATTTAAGTATATATTAAAGATAAAGTAAAAGGCCTAATAATACCTAAAGAAGAAATTTAGGCAAAAAGGGACCTATAAAAATACCTAAAATATTTAAAGTACTAGTAAATATTCTAAATATCCTATATATAATATTATTACCCTTAATACTAGTAAATAAAAAAAGTAAATAATTACTTTTTAATTTAAATAAAAGTATTATAACCCTAGCGGTTACGTTACGTATAAAACTATACCTTATAAATTTTACCTAATTATAATACTATAGCTTGTAATTACTAATATTAGAAAGATTTAATATTAGGCTAACTAATATTAAACTAACTAATATAGGACTAATAGCACTCCAGGACTGTATTATTTTAAAACTAATAATAACTTTTTATTTTATTATTCCTATTAAGGACTAATAAGTATATATATATTTATTTAGCATTAAATAGAACTTAGCTTACTAGCTATTAATAATACTTTTTTACTTTAATAAGCCTTACCTATATTATTAACTATTAAGAGATATAACTTTAAATTAATATACTTAGTATAATACTTTATATAATCTATAAATATAAACCTAATATAAACTAGTTTTTTTATTTAAAACCCTAAATTATTATATATTAATAGCTTTTATTTAAAATATACTATATTTATACTAAGTAATATTATATTATTAAAATATTTAATAGTACTAGCCTAATACTTTATTATACTAAAGAACTACTTAGTCTTACTAAGATAATAGTAAAAATCTATTAACTTTATAATACTATTTATAATATAAAGGTATATACCTATAAATAAGATATAGCCTTAATAGGAAATATATATAGTAATCCCTAAATAAAATAAAATATTAATAAAGCTTTAAAGTTACTAAAACTAGAATCCTTTAAAGAATAAGCTATAAATATAGTCCTTTTCCTAACTTAAATAAAAGGCTACTTTTACTTATTTTTAACTAAGCTAAATACTACTATAAAGAAGGTGCTCTTTACTATACCTTTAATTTAAGGAAATACTAAGGACTAGTTTAAGCCTATCCTTAAGGATTACCTTAAAAATAAAGAAATTATATAAGATTAAGAAACTATTAATATTTTTACTAATTAAAGTAACTTTAAAAATATATTTAAAGATAATTTTAAAGTAATTAATAAAGAATAATAAGTAACTATTAAGATTATAATACTTAAATAAACTTATTTATATATTACTTACTTTACTAAGTTTAAATAGCTTATATTTAAGACTTAGTAAGATAATAAAGTACTTATAAAAGTTTATTATAAAGGACTTAAGGAAAAAGTTAAAGATAAGTTATATAAGGCAAACTAACCTACTAATATTATAAAGTATATTATAATAGTAATTAAGATTAATAAAAGATAGTATAAATATAAAAAAGAGAGATTTATAAAGATAGGATAAGGAAGTAACTTTAGCCTATATTACCTTAACTAGTAATATAATAATAATTAGTAAGGTAACTCTTAAAACCCAGGATAATAATAAAGTAATTACTATAATAATACCTTATATAAAATATAGTTAGGCTCTATAATATTAGGAGCTACCTAACTAAATAACTATAAATAAAAACTATAAAATATATTTAAATATAAATACTATAATTATAATAACTATAAATATATAGTATAATAATACCTAGTACTATATAAGCTATAAAACCCTAACTAAGGTAAGTAAACTTTAAAACTAACTTAGTAAATAAAACCCTAAATAGCTTAAAGAACCTAGACCTTAGGTATAATATAAAGTCTATATAATATATTAATAGCTATATTACTAAAAGATAAAGAAATACCTAAGTAATAACTATATCTAGAGAGCTTAGTTATAAGGCTATAAGACTTATTTTATATACTTAAAAAAGTAACTAAAGTACCTAATAAAAAAAACTATATTAGTAATTAAGAAAGTAAAGAATACTAGAATTAATAATAGAAATACTATAAAGATAAAAAGAAAAAATAGTAAAATAATACTAAATATTAAGTATAAAAGAATTAGCTTATTAAAAAAGTAAAATAGAGATAAAAAGTAAAAAAAGCAAGACTATAAGAACTATAAGTATTAGGAATAATAAAATAAAAAAAAGTAATTACCCCTAACCTAGAATTATTATAGTTATTATAAGTAATAGATAATATTCTTATTAAAACTAAACTTATAAAAAAGGAAATAATATAAAAATAAAAAGCCTTAGATAAAAATAATATTTAATAATTTTACTACTAATAGTCTTAAAGTATAGGATATAAAAAAGAAAGAGTATAAGCTATAGCTTAATATCTTTAAAGTTAAAATAAGGAAATTATAAGAATATAGACTTAGAAATACTAAAAGATATATAATAAATAAGGAATTAAGTATTTTTAAATATATAATAATCTCTATATATAAGGAGTAAGGGAATATACTAATATAAAAAAAGGAAGTATAATTTATATTAAGGCTTATTATACTAGTAATATACTTATATAACAGTTAGGGGTTTTAAATAGGGAAACTAGTCTATACTAGGTTTATGTTTACAGAATACATAGGGCGTTATACTAAGTATATTAGTTTAAAGTTATATCTCTTAATAGTTAATAGTATATATAAAGCTTATTAAGGTAAAGAAGTATTATTAATAGCTAGTAAGCTAAGTTCTATTTAATGCTAAATAAATATATATATACTAGGGGGAGTTATAGCTAAGGTAAATAGTAAAAAGGTAATTCCTGAGAATTACTAGTAATTATTTAGAATTACTAATATTTATTTAGAATTACTGGTAATTATCTGGAGTTACTAGTAATTAGGGCTTAGTAATTACCTATAAGTTCCTAGGTGCATAGTAATCGTAAGTAATTAAAAGAAAAATATAGGGTATATATAATATAAGTGCTTTTTCTGTTTAGGTTATAATATAATCTCCCTTCCTTTATTAGTCTTATTTTTAAGACCTGTATATTTATTTTTCTTTTTATATTACCCTTAGTAAGTTTAACTTAAACTTGTATTTCCTTTTTTTAATTGCTAATATAATGTCCTCTGTAGAGACCTAGCGTTATCTTGCCTGCGTAAAACTTATTGCCTTTACTGGATACGAAATCATGCCTTATTCTCTGTATATTAAAAACTATACTAAGTGTATAATAAAGGACAGTTAGAAGAACTGCTCTAAGTGTACTTATTAAGGTTGTTCTTATAATAGTAAGAGTATAATATTATTAGAAAGTTTATTTTATCTTTCTGTTTATAAGGTATTTTATATTAATCCTTTTTAGCGGATTGTTTAGTTTAAGAAAAGAATTATATTAAGGCTAATAAAGAGGCTACTAAGGAAAAGCTTATTTAATTATAGTATTAACTAAATAAGTATCTTTTAAAATTAATGTATCTTTATTATTAGAAATGTTTAGTTTAGTCTAAAGGGTTAAAAGCCCTTAAGTGTAATTCTAAGGCAATAGATAATAGTAAGAGGGTAAAGAATTTAGTTGCGTTTTCTGATTCCGTTACTGTAGTAGAGTTAATTAAAGCTAGTGCAGTAAACCTTATTAACTAGTTTACTGTTCTAGACCCTTCTTTAGTCTTTAGTAGAAGTTCCTTAGGAGTTATTAGGCATTAATAAGGTATTTTAGTAGTTTTTATATATTTTTGCTTTCTAGGTAGTTCTTTTATTTTACTAGATATTTTTGTTTACTATTTTTTACCTGTATTTCTCTAATTACTTCTGCTTTATAGAGTTCTAGTTTATTAATTTTTTTTGGTTTATTGCTGATTTTAATATATATTGTGTTAGCTGCTGATTTAAGTAGTGTAATATGAAAAACTTTATAAAGCCTGATTTTTATTAGTAGGTCTAGTTTATAGTTATTCTTTAAGATCTTCCTAACTATCTTATAGAGTCTAATATATTTAAAATCTAGCTTATAGCTTAGCTATTTTATAGTAATATTTTTTATAGATAGGTATACTATATTTCTTTCCTTAAAGGTTAGTTTTTTTAACCTTTTAAAATTATAGTACTGTTATATCTATTTATTAATAAATTCTAATTCTATTTAGAGTTTATTATGTATATTTTTTAGGTCCTTGCTTTTAATTATAGCTATAGGGTTAACGATTTCGGTTTCTTATGCATTATAGTATACTTTTAGTATATAGCTAAAGTTAGTATCTAAGGGTATAAGTCTAGTACTTTTATTATAAGCAGTGTTATAGGCTAGCTAGGCGTATAGTAGTTTTTTTACTTAGTTATCCTATTTATAGTTAATATAATACTATAGGTATTATTTTACTACTTAGTTTATCTATTCTATCTATCTATCTGCTTAAGGTCTAAATACTATTATAAGTCTGTAATTAACTCCTATGTAGGCTATTAGTACTTACTAAAACTTGCTAGTAAATATTATGTCTTTATTTATAAGGATTTCCTTAGGTAATCCTTGTTCTTATACTATTCTATTATAAAAGATATAAGCTATCTTCTTAATGTCTATATCTTCTTTATAGGGTATATAGATTAAAAACTTTATAAGTCTCTTAATAATAACTATAATACTGTTATAGAAGACTTTAGTTAAAGGTTCTTCTAATTATGGTAATTTAGTAATAAAATTTATTATAATTAAGCTTTATAGTGTTTCTATAACTTTAAGAGGTTATAGCTTTCTGTAAGGCTTATGTCTCTATACTTTTGTTCTTACGTAGATATTATATTATTTAATAACTCTTTTTACTATAAGTTATCTAACCTAGTATCTATATTATAGAAGTCTTTTTAGGGTTTTCGTTACTCCTTAATATCTATATATTAGATATCTATAGAACTCTTATATAAATTCTTTAGGTTTGCCTAGGATTTCCTTAGTAGTTACTATCTATATCTATCCTAGTATTTATATCTATTAGGTAAATTTATATTTTCCTTTTTTATTTTTTTTTAGTATTTATTCTTTTGCTTTTATAGTGCTAGTATTATAGTCTAATCTGTAACTAATTATATTTACTTTACTATTTTCTAATCCCTTATAATAAATAATTATAAAGTTAAACTTATATAAGTATTCTATATAGTATAGTTATTATCTATTAAGTTTATATATTATAGTAAAGTATAATATGTTTTAGTGGTTAGTATAGACCTTAACTTAATATTTACTTTCTATAAGGTAGTGTTTAAACTCCTTAAAATAGTTAATAATTATTAAGAATTCTTTATTGTAGATTAGGTAGTTAAGCTCTGCTCTGTGCAGTTTATATAAATAGAATGTAATAAGGTATAATTTTCCTGTATTATCTTATTAACTAATCTGCCTTTTTAGAGCAAAGTCTAATAAGTCTATCTTTAGTTTAATTTCCTTATCTAGGTTAAAGATAGCTAGAACTGGTCTGCTAATAATAGCTTCTTTAAGTTATTTAAAGGCTATCTAAGCCTTATTATTCTATTTAAAGGGTCTGTTTTTTTTAGTAAGTTCTATTAGAGGATTTGTAATCTTGCTAAAGTCCTTAATAAATTATTAGTAATAATTAGTAAAGCTTAAGAAGGCTTGTATTTCCTTAATATTATTAGGTATTTTCTATTTTACTATTATAGAGATTTTCTTTTTTTTTATATTAATTTCTCTAGGCATAATAGTATATCCTAGGAAATCTACTTTTATAATATAAAAGTAACTCTTTTTTAGTTTAACTAGTAATTTAGTATCTTATAATATTTTTAAAACCTTATAGATATATTCCTTATATTTTTCTTTATTATCTAAGAAGATTAGAATATTATTTAGGTAATAGACTATAAAGATATTAAAATACTATTAAAGTATACTATTAATTATTTACTAAAATGTTATAGGTATATTAGTAAGACTAAATAGCATTACTATATATTTAAAAAGCCTAAATTTAGTTCTAAAAGCTATTTTTTATTTATCTTTTTCCTTAATATAGATTAGATTATATATACCTTTAAGGTCTAGAGTAGTAAAGATCCTTTTACCTTATAATTAATCCTTAAGTTTTATAATAAGTAAAAGTAAGGTTCAATCCTTAATAGTATATATATTAACTAATTAGTAATTAATAATAAGTTTATCTTTTTTATTCTTTTTTAGTATAAAGAATATTAATAATACTAATAATAAGCTAGATTCCCTAATATAGCCCTTACTTAGTATTTCCTTAATATATTTTTTCTAAACTTATAGCTTTTTTTAATTTAATAAATATAGCTTTTAAAATAGTAAGTTATTATCTATTAGATTAATTTTATAGTCCTATTTACTATATTTAAGGACTTCTATATCTAGTTTTTCTATAAATAGTTTATTATATACTTAGTATTCTTTTAGTATATTTATTAGTTTATCCTAGCTAGGTATTAGTTCTAGTTCCTTTTATAGATTTTACTATTAAAGAATACCTAGAATCTATTTCTTACTTTATATACCTTTTTTATACTTATATTATACTCCTTTTAGAGGTAGTAAATACTTTATTCTATATATACCTATACCTTTTCTAGTAATTAGGGTTTAAGATCTTTTATTATTTCTTATAATTGTTTTTTTATTATTATTAGGGTTACTAGGAAAGGTAACCTAGCCATTTCTCTAATTAATAAATAGGTTTTCTTATTTAAGCTATATTATACCTAGGAAAATATCTATATTCTGTCCTAGAGATATAATATTAAAATTTACTTTTTATTTTTTCCTTTTAATAAAGATCTTAAGGTAATTAGTCTTTTAATTTATAATGCTATTATTATAATTAAAGAATTATCCTTTTATATTAACTAGTAGATAAGGTAATAATTTCCTTTTTTATAGTATTTTAAGCTTTATAACTATTTTTAGGTTAATAAAGTTTTATTATACTTTACTATTAACTTAAGTATTTAGCTATTTTCCCTTAATTTAAATAGGTAATACTAGGTAAATTAGTATACTTATTATTTATATTATTCCTAGAGTATTTATATCTTATAGTAAACTCTGCTTTTTATATATTTATTACTTTATTATAGATAGTATCTATCTTTTCTTAAGGCGTTATAGTAAACCCTTTTACAGTTACTATTATAGTATCCTTTACTATTAGTATAGTTATTAATAAACTCTTTATTAAGTAATTATTACTAGTATTATTTTTCTAGTTTATTACTAATATTCTTATCTAGGGTTATTTATCTAGATAGTATATTATTATTATCTAGGTATAGGCTATTTGCTTTCTATTAATATTATAGTTTATTAGTGTCTTTTAAGCTAGTATTATTATCTAGTACTGTTTTCTTAGGTATATACTTTCCTTAAGTTATTTTATTAAACTCTCTTTTTACTTTTTTAATTATTTATTAACTCTATTTAATTCTATTTAAAAGATCTTTAGTTTTATAGATCTATTAGTAATATACTATACTAAATTATAGCTTTAATACTCTAAGTTTATTATACTATATAAAAGGTAAGTATTTTTTTATTTCTTCCCTTTTATAGGGTTTATTATTAAGGGTACTAGGTATTATAATAAGGAAATAATTATTATTAAGCTTTTCTTATTTATATATATTATACTAGTAGTTCTTACATAAGACCTATAATATATCTTAGTATTGTTTATATATAGAAAGTGTTTATATATTATTTTATAGGTTAAACTCTTTTTTCTTATATTATGGGTTTATAGCATTATTAGTATAATAGGCTTTAACTAGTACTGTATTAATTATATTAGTATTTATATATTCTCTAGCCCCTTATATATAGAAGTCTTTATAGTTTAGGTACATTTTAGTTTTATATTTATTATAAAGTGGTTTATACTTTTATTTTTATTTTTATTTAATTTCTTTATCTCTATAGCAGAGGTATTATACTATTTATCTAGCTATACCTTTTTTATATCCTATACTTTTATTACTTTTATAGTATTATATATAGATTTAGTCTTTAGCTTTACGCTTTATTCTCTATACTTCTTTTATATCCTAAAGTGTAGTTCTAACTAGAATATTATTAATAATTTATAAGGCTTACTCTTACTTATCCTGGTTAGGGGTAGCTAAGCTTTCCTGTCTTATTATTCCTAAGGTTTGTAGTTCTCTGAGTCCTTTTTATCTCTTAAACTTAGTAAGCTCCTTATTCCTGGCTTTCTGTTTTTATCTTTACTATTATAGATAGAAGCGTTCTTACTTTTTAGGATTTTTTATATACTTATAGTAGTTTTTATTTATTTCTTATTTCTTTATTGCTTTTTTTATTCTAGTTTTTCTAGAGTAGGGAATTCTTTCTTTTTTTCCTTAGTATTTAAGTTTTTGCCTTTTTTCTGCCTTGTAGTATAAGGTTCTGGCTTAATCTAGTTAATTCCTATTTTTCTAATATTTAGTATATTATATCTGCTTTAGGTTATTCCTAGAGTCTAGGTTTACTATACTATTTAAGGCTTAGGCTGCTAGGTTAGTCTTAGAATTTACCTACCTTAGTTAGGATCTTATAGTTTACATAGCTCCAGGCACTGTTATGCCATATATCTGTACTAGCTATAATTATAATATTTATATTTAGATATATTTTATAGCTTGCATTTATAGTTATTTAGTTAGGTAGCTCTTAATATTATAGGGCCTAACTAAGTTTTATATAAGGTATTATTATAATAATTACCTTATTACTATCCTTAGTTTTAAGAGTTACCCTGGTAATTATTATTATATTACTAATTAGGGTAATACAGGTTAAAGTTATTTTTATATTTATAGTTAGCTTTCTCTTTTTTACATTTATATTATTATTTATTAATTTTAATTACTATAGTAATATAAGTTATTAGGTTATTAGGTCTGTCTGTAAAGTATAGTTTATCCTTAACTTTTTCCTTAAGGCTTTAGTAGTAGATTTCTATAAGGGTATTATTATCTTACTAGGTTTTAGCTACTAGCTAATAGAACTTGGCTAAGTGCGTGGCGTATAACTTCTACTATTTAAGTGTAAGCAGTTTAGCTATAGCTTATTATTCCTTATTAACTACTTTAAAGTTATTTTTAAATGCTTATTTAAAGTTATCCTAGTCTATAAAGATATTTTAGGTATTTTAGTCTTAAAGGTTTTTTTATTCTTAAAGTAGTCCTTTATAATAGGTTTTAAACTATTCTTTAGTACTTCCTTAAATTAGGGGTATAATAAATAAGAGTTTTTTAGTAGCGGTGTTTAGTTTATTAAGGAATAGGTAGAAGTATCCTTTTATTTAGGTAAAGAATAGGATTATATTAGTTACCTATCCTTTAAAGGGTTCTAGCTTAGGTAGCTTTAAAGCTTTATTAAGGTCTTTTCCTTATTACTTATTACTATTGTTATTATTAGCTATAGCATTTTACTAATTATTTATCTAGGCTTATAAGGTTTTAACTAAGTTATAAAGCTATTAAAGTTTAGCTGCTATTTTAGTATTACTAGGTAGGGTTCTGGTATAGGGGGGTATTAGGCTAGTATTACTAGATATCTTAATAGTATAATATTACTTAGTTATTTAATACAGTACGTTCTAAATAAGAGCTATTAATGTATAATAGTTAGGGGTTTTAAATAGGGAAACTAGTCTATACTAGGTTTATATTTACAGAATATATAAGGTATTATACTAAGTATATTAGTTTAAAGTTATATCTTTTAATAGTTAATAGTATATATAAAGCTTATTAAGGTAAAGAAATATTATTAATAGCTAGTAAGCTAAGTTCTATTTAATACTAAATAAATATATATATACTAAGGGGAGTTATAGCTAAGGTAAATGGTAAAAAGGTAATTCTTAAGAATTACTAGTAATTATTTAGAATTACTAATATTTATCTAGAATTACTGGTAATTATCTGGAGTTACTAGTAATTAGGGCTTGGCAGTTACCTATGAGTTCCTGGGTACGTGGTAATTATAAGTAATTGGAAGAAAATGTAGGGTGTATATAATATAAGCACTTCTTTTATTTGGGTCGTGATAACTTAACCTACTATATAAGGAGCTTAACTTTAATATATAAGATAATATTTAAATAATATTAATAAACCCTAAATATAATAAGATCTTATAGGTATTATATAGAAACTATTAGTATAAATAATATAAGTAAGAAAAACTAAATAATAATTATTTCTTAATTACTATAAAAGGAATACTTAATAATAAACCTTACTTAAAGAAAGAGATAAAAAGGTATTTAATTAATATATAGTATAACTAGCTTAGAGTTATAAAACTACGATTTAGTATATTACTTTATAGATAGACCTATAAGGTTAAGGATTTTCTAAATAGAATTAAGTAATTATAGTAAATAATTAAAAAAGTAAAAAAAGAATTTAATAAAATAACTTAAGGAAAGTATATAACTAAAGAAATAATATTAGTTAATAATACTAGCTTAAAAAATACTAATAAATTATAATATTAATAAAAAGTAAATAGCCTGTATTTAGATAATAATAATATACTATCTAGATAAGTAGTATTAAATAAAAA